>MASP02000010.1:0-143345 GCA_001693025.2 Colletotrichum lindemuthianum | reverse complement strand
TTATTATAGATTTAATTATCTATATAAAACCCTTATCGATAATACTTTATAAAAGTTTATAATTCTTTATTGAAATTTAAACGTTTTAAAAATACTTAAAAATTAGCTTTTAAAGCGTGATAAGGCCTGGGCAGCTCGCTTGTCTGGGCAGCTCGCTTATCAACCACGTTATTCTTTAGGGATATTTTATATTCTTTTAGAGAGGGTATTAGAGGCTACTATTTAGACATCCAGTTAATATTCAAGGTAAAGGTTTTATTAAAATAACTTCTCTACCTATTAACCTTACCTCTCTATAAGTTACTACTTCTTTATAAAATACGTAAGATTCTTATAGTTAGTAAGAATCTTAAACTTCCTAATATTTTATAGCTTTACCCTTTATATCTATAAATAAGTTTATATTATAAGATGTTTGTTATTATAAATTAAATAGTTAAACTCTATAGAAGTTAGATATTAGAAGTAAAAAGCTACCAGATACTTTACTTAAATCTTATTATTTTATAATAATATATTTTCTAGGGTAAATTCAGAATAGTTAGTTTCTATTATTACTTAGATATTAAAGTTAAATATCTATAATATTAATTCTATAGTGAAGAGGTATTTTAGTATAAAGAAGACTTCTTACTATTTTAGTTTCTAGTAGAAGGAAATAAGCTTCTAAGTTAGATAGTTTAGAGGCTTTATAATAATATTATATTATAATATAAAGATCTTATAGTAGTTTATAAATCTAAGGAAACTGTAAATTTTCTTTAGTAAGCAAGGGGGAAGTTAGTTAATAATAACCTCTACCTTCTCTAGATTATAAAAGAAATTCTTTCCAGCTAATATAATAAACTTTATATATTTAACTATAGTAATAGAAAAGTTATATTTCTTGAAATCTAACTTAAAGTTTAGATTACTAAGATAGGTAAGTATTTAGTAAATTATCTTTCTTTATTTCTTTTATAAGCTACTAATGTAAATAAGGATATTATTAATATATACTATAATAGAATTATCTAGAAACTATTATAAATAGCTATTGATATACTATTAGAATATAGTGAGAATATTAATAAATTTCAAGAAATATATTATCTATTCAAAAAAACTATAATGTATCTAAAATACTATTTTCTTCTAATGAACTTTATTAATTTTAATTTTATAGAATATAGTCATAATACTAAACCTATTATATTAGTAAGCTATAGTAACTCTCTGTAGAATCTCTAATATAAGAGGAAGAAGGTAATAATTCTTCTTTATAATTATATTAAGGATTTTATAATTTATATAGAAATATAATTTTCCACCTAGCTTTCTTATATAAAGAATTAAGATATTAATAGAGAAGTTACTTACTTTTATAAACTTCTTATTAAGTAAGACCTCTAAAGCTTTCTTAAATATTAGAAGCTTTTTCTATATTATACTATAGAGGGATTTCTATAAAAGATTTAATTTCTGTTTCTTATTATTAGAAATTAGCGGAATATAGTAGTCTATTTCAAGTTAATTGGGGAGTAGCTAATTCACTAAACCTAGATAGAAAGAATCCGGAAATTTCTTCAAGATATTTACAGAAATATAATTCCTTAAATTTACCTCTACCTTTAAAGTTAATACTTCCTTAATATTTGTAAAACTAATAGATATAATCTAATAGAAGCTTAGTATATTATAAGTATATTATATAGTATATTAATAGATAAATATAAATAAATTAGCATTAAGTAGGTAAACTACCTAAATCTCCTTAATTATATTAACTTATTTTAATATTTCAGATAGACTATCATACTATTCTTTCTATAGATTACCTATTAGGCTCCAATATTATATATAATATAATTATTCTCTATCTATAGCTATGTAAGATATAAAAATAACTAGAGGCTTTCTATAATATATATATAGATTTTCTATATATAGTTACTAACTTCTAAAGTTAAAATAGCTACCCTCTAGATATTACTAAATAATAGCCTAATAGTATATTTCCTTATATATCTTTTTAATATATTAACTAGCGGAAAGTGAAGTCTCTTTATAAGGAAACAATTAATAATAGTGTAGATATTACAGCCTATATTCATAAGTATAATAATAAAGTAATTTCTATCAATTGTAGCCTAAATAGTACTTAAATACTAATTACTTTGTTTTCTTTCTATTATTCTCCCTATTTTATTACTTCCACCTCTATTAACTCTAAAGCTTAATTTTACTCTAAAGTTACTTTTTTCCTAAGTTCTTACTATTACTAGGTGGGAAAATATTATTTCTCGAGTTATTTTCAATATAATCTGAAGTAGCTATAATATTCATAATTTCTATGGTAACCTTTTTTAATTTCTATATTATATAGTTTCTATATATATAACTTTTCTTACTATATTCAAAATATTAGTAGATTTTTCGGCAGTTTTTAGAATACTTCTTAAAGGTAGAGAAGAAGCTACTAGAGTTTTAGTATTATTACTATTTCCTAATTACTTTAGTTATTATAAGATTACCCTTTATATTATAAGTAGCAGGTTTCCAGTGGAATAGCTAGTAGTAAGCTAATATTTCTTTTATATATTTAAGCTTCTAAGCTATATTCTGGATTTTAGATAGCTAAATTTTATATTTTATAGAAAGATTAATTATAATAAGAGACTTCTGAAGGTAGGAAAGTAAAATAGCTTTCAGTAGAAAGATCTAAATTATATTTAGCTATATATATTCTTTAGTATTAGCTAAAATCCTTTTAAATTAAAATAGAAAGATAGTTAGATATTTATTTTCCTTCTATCTAAGACTTTAGAGCTAAGTAATAATATAAAGCTAGCCACTTAGATTTAGGTAAATTCTATTTAGATAACTTATAAAATTATCTAGATTATAGAAGTTCTTTAGCCTTTCTATTATATAGAGAATATAAACTACCTACTAAAAACTAAAGTTTAAGTAGAAGTAAATGAGATATTAATATTCTTAATTACTATTTGGTTACTTTTGCTCTGTACCTGTGGTGGTACCTAAGCTCTTCACCCTATATGTGATTCTTAATTACTATTAATAAAATAATAGTTAATTTTAAGCTTAGCTTTTATCTATTAGGTTTATATTTAATATTTCTTTTATTTACCTAAAACCTTTAGGGAAAGGGAAAGAAGCTTCCTCTAGCAGTTTGCTATTAATAGAAATATAGTAATATTATTAACCTTAAGGACTGGTATTTTAATAAATATTATTTTAGAGGTTACTAAAGTATTCTAATATAAGTTAGAAGTATTTATTATAGTAGCTATCTAGAGATTACTACCTACTATAATATCTTATCTTACTAATTTCTATATAAGCTTATTAAATATCTAGTAGAGGAAACTTAAAATATATTATAATTACTACTAAAATAGTTTACTTATAGAGTTACTTCCTATAAGGATATTCTGGAGGACTTTAGTATTCTCTATTATTCTTTATATTAATCAGTTAGTTATCTATTATATATATTAGTTTCACTAGGGGAAGGTATATCGTATATATTATTATATATAGTATACTAATAGGGTTAAAGGTGATAATATTTATAGTATATAACTTATAGGTTATATATAAGTTAGATCTAGATACTCTAGGTAATTACTTACTAATTACCTAGCAGGTAGTAATAATTAGTAGCTAGTTATTACTAGTAACTAGTCTCTACCACTAGGTTACACTATATAGTTAGTATACTATAAACCTTTAATAACCTTATAGCTATTATATTACTAATATTAGTAAACTTCTTTTTTACTTTTTAACTATAATATCTTATATCTCTATATATAAGATAAAATTAATTAAATAATCTATATTTTTTAACTAAATAACTTTCTAAATTCCCTCTTTTTATTCTGAATAAGTAATCTATTCCTCTATATAAACTATTATATTATTTATATCAATAAATCTCTCTAGAGTATAGTTTAGAAACCTTTTAGTGAAAATATTAGTAAGGTTATTCTTACTATTAATCTACTAAATTATATAGAGTTCTCAACGTTTATATAATTACCTCAAGGTTATAATATTAATTATAAATTTCTTCTTTTTTATGATACTAAGTTTTATAAGGTATTTATATAATAAATATAAGCTAGTATATATAATTATAGAGATAGAAGGAAAGTTATAATAAGCTATAGTTATTTATAAAGATATAATAATAATATATATAAAGTTTATATTAGTAACTATAATATAGATCTCTAAAGTAAGTATACTTCTAGTTATTCTTTTACTTTTAGTTATAAAATATTAAATTAGGTTACCTTAGATTATAAACTTACTTTTACTAGTAGCTATTTCTTAGCTTAGGATTATTATAAACTCCAGTTAAGATAATAAGTTAATATTATTAGTAAAGAAACTATCTATAAAAATATAGAGATATATTTTAGAGGAATTAAGAGAGATAAAAGTTAACTTTTAATCTAAATATTCCATTTATTATTTAATATACTTATTAAGAGTGATAATATTATTACTAGAAGGTTATTATTATTATATTATATATAATAAGTTAAAGAGTATTTTAAGTTAGTAAATTAAAATAATATATACTCTATATATATATTATTTAATATAGCTTTTTTAATTATTTTAAAGTTTATAAGAATATTAATAATAGTTAGCTTATAGTTTTAGTTTTTTTACTTAAAAAGAAAATTTTTACTTTAGAGGGAGAATATATTACTATTAAATACTAGTAACGTCAATTCTATAAGGAAGATTTTAGGTTTTACTATAAGGAAGATTTTTACTAGTTTTTTATCCTCTTATTAAGTAAAAATAGTATTAGAAAGACTAAAAATATTATTAGTTTATATACTAATTATACTAAATATTTTATTATTAGGTTAAAATATAAAGAAGTAAGAATTATAGATAGATATCTCTATATATAACTATTTTTTATACTATTTGAAATATATTACTTACTAGCGAATATTAGTCTCAGCTAAGTTATAAAGTAGTTTAATAATTAATATTATAAATTCTAGAGGATATTAGTTTTTAAGGTAAATAGATAACTTAGCTATAATATATCTTATAAGTTTAGTTTCAGCCTAAATATAAGTCTAAATAATATCTTTTAGCTAAAAGAGAAAGCTTTTATCTTTTATTAATATAGAAGTAATAACTATAATTAATCTTTAGCTACTTCTCTGAATTATAGGAGACTAAATAAGGATTATAATTTTCCTATTATCTCTAAAACCTTAGATTATAAGTTTTAATTTCTTATATATTTAGTTACTATTCTTATTCTTAATTTTATTAATAATTTAAAACTTAAAGATAGTATAATTTTTATAGAGAATAGAATTATACTAGATAATCTTAACTATATTATTATTAATAATATTTCCTACTTTTTCTTTTATTAATTTTTTAAAGAAGAAGCTAGAAGTAGTAATAATCTTTTTTTAGTAGAAAGATTAAGAGAGGATTAAATTAGCTTCTTTTTTAGCTGTAAGGAAAGCTATAAATTAATTTTCTTAATTATCTTCTTATTATATAAAAATAACCTAATTAAATAAGGTTTATAAGGATTTAAAGAATAGCTTTATAGCTCTCTAATATTTAGTATATTTATTCTTATTAGAAGGTAGTAATATATCACTTTTAATATAAAGAGGGAGGATACTATTATCCTCTAGTATCTCTAGAGTATTTAGAAGTTTAAGGATAATAGGAGATAGAATTAAGATAAGTAAAGTTTCTTAAGAGGAATCTCTAATCTTATTAATATTATTGTTATTATATTTATAGCAGAAGTATTTCTATACTTCTACTAAGATATATAGTTAAGGAGAAGTATTATTATTTTTATAGTATATTTTTAATAGTAGTTAAATAGAATTCTTAAGGACTATAAGGGAGGTTAATAATATATATCTTACTATAAGTAGTAAGTAGGTAGAAGAAGTTTTACCAATTTTTCTTTTCTTACTATATATATATAAGAGATAATAGTAGGAGATTTATAACTTATAATATATTAGGATTATTATAAGTAACTATAATAATATTAATAATCTTTTTTATATATTTATAGTAGATAGTTTTAGTTACCTTTTAGACTATTTATACTTATAAAACTATCTCTAGAGATAGGGTAAAGTTCTTAGTAAGCTGCAGGTAAGCTCTAAAAGTAAGAAATATAAATATAAGACTATTTAGACTAGTAGTATTATTTATTAACTTATAAGTAGCCTGGAGGTAATATTCTTATAATAATAATAGATATTCTTAATAGTGAATCTTATATATATAATAGAGAAGAATATAGTAATATTCTACTTTACTAATATTATTATAAATCTTAATAAATATAATTCTGATAGTTAAGCTTATTATTTCAGCTTCTAAATAGAAATCTTTAAATTAGAAGTTTATTTCAATATTAATAGAAATAAAATTAGGTGAATCTAGATAAGTATTAATTTAGTATATCTTAAGGGCTTCCTATATTAATCTTACTAAAATATTAAGTAAGAATTAAGTAATATTAAAAATTATAGTTATATTAATAATATAGAAGATAGAGTAATTACTCTTAAAGTAAAATATATTGTTAATAACTTTAAAGTTAAAGTTAATATTATTATAGAAGGTAAATCTAAATTAAGAAGAAGTAATACTATATATTTGGTATTAATAGTAGTATTTTTTAAGAGCTATAAAAGCTTCTTAATTAACTAGATATTTAACTCTATAGAGAACTTCTTAAAGATATATAATAGATAGATATCTAAAGTAATAATAGAGTCTCTAGATTTTAATCTCTATTAGGTATAAGGAAGTAAATATCTCCTCTTTATCTAATAATATCTATAGATATTTCTATTTATATATAACTAGAATAACCTTTTTATTTTACTATAACTAATTATAGATATTATTAAAAGTAATATTTAGGTAATCTATATTAGTAAAATATAGTAGAAATAGGATTTTATAAGGATTTATATAAAATATTATTATACTAAATAATATAAATATATTAATTATACTTATTATTTTTATAAGTTTATTTTCTCTAAAATAAATAGAGATTAATTTTCTTCTAGAAGTTTTTAAAAGAATAGAGAGAAAAATAGTTTATTTTAGAATATTAAACTGAAAGTAGTTAGCTATAGAGTAATTAATAGTATCTAAGTTAGGTAAAATCCCTTAGAAGACTATATCTAAATAGTATCTTTTAAGGATAAATATAAATATTAGAGTAATAATCTCCTTAGTTATATTATCTTCTTTTATTAGAGTATAAATTACTGCTTAGTTCTGGAGGATCCTTACGATCTTTTAACTTTCTAGAGGTGTAGGTTATTTTTTAAAATAAGATATTATAAAATTATTTAAAAAGTTACTTAGAGGATTTAGTATTTTAAGTTGATCTTTAAGTTAGTAGTTTTAGAGGTAATATATTACTATATTATCCTTAATATTAATCCTATAAGTATCTATTAGGTTATTATTTAAGCTTTCTATTTCTCTATATTATATAAGGAAGTAGTAATATATAAGTATTAATATATTTACTATATAGAAGTTAAATTTATATTAGTTTAAGGAGTTTCTTCTCTCTTTAAGGAAGTATCTTATTAACTAGTAATTAGGTTTACTATATATATAATATTCTTTATTAAATTAGTTATATAGAGTAGTAGAGATTAAGTAATATCCTCCTCTAAATAATATTTAGAAGTATCCTTAATAGTTATATCTATATCCTTAATAAGAACTCTAAGGTAAATTATATATCTAGTTAGTTTAATATAAATTTATATTAATTAATAAGGATCCCTTAGGATTATTAGAATCCTTAAATATATATTAGGATATTATAGGAAGGAGGTTTATAGTGATACTAACTATAGATTATAGTTAGTTATAAACTTCCTAATATATTACTATAAAGCTAAAAAAAACTAATTAGTATTCTAATACTCTTCAGTATATATTTAAGAGGTAGTTTTAGAGACTAAAATTAAAATACTATTGAAGAGGGAAGATTCTCTAAATATATATTAGTTTAGTAAAAAGAATCTTAAATACTTCCTTTTTTATCTTATCTTAGTTATTAGTAATAATATTTCTGAATATTATATTATATTAGTTTGTAAGGTAAATCTATTAATTCTTATTATTTTTAAAATAGTTTTTAATATAGTAAGCTATATTATAAAATATTAGGGAATTAAAGTAATTACTAAAATAGTTAAAGTAGTATTTAAGGATCTGGTTTTTCAGTATTATTAAAAAAACTCTAGCTTATATATAGTTAAGTATATCTTACTTCAGATAGTAGTCTCTAAAAATATAAATTTTTAATTTAAAGATATTATAGAAAGTTCCTCTATATTTTATCTTAGAGTTATATATTTTTATAAGATTAGTTATATTTTTAGCAATTAGTATATTAATAGGGAGAAATCTAATCTCCTAATAATTATTTATAAAGTTAATATATAGGGAAGATACTATAAAGAGTGAAGTAGGAAGTTTATATTATTAATCTTAGTTATAAGGAAGTTATTATTCTTATTAATCTTAAAAGTTTTATTATTTAAGTTATCCTTATTATTAAGGAGTTATATTTATTACTGATAATAGTAGATTAATTATAAATTTCTCTATTTATTAAGATACTCCTTAGGATTAATTCCCTAAGGTAGTTAGATAAATATTAAGTTTTATAAGGTCTTAATAGGTTACTTTTTGTTATTATTTCTAGATTATAGAATATATCCATTAAGTAAAAATAATATTATTAAGGAAGCCTAGTTAGTTATTAATAAGTATCTTAAAATTCTATAATTTTATAACTATTTCTTAGATTTCTTCTTTAGTCTATAGGATAAACTTATCTTACTTTATTAGGTTTATAAGAATCTAGTAGATTTATTTACTTTTTATATTAACTTTAATATTATAAATAAGAAGAATATTCTATAAATACTAGAATATTTATTTATCTATAATAATTTATATATTCTCTAGTTAATCTTTAAAATTATCTTTAAAGACATTTAGAAGATTTCTACTAAAAAGGTAATGATATATATATATTATTATAATCTATACTATTTAATTATTAATTTAGTAAGAATTATATTTTATAATAGGATTAAAAGTTTTTTATTTACTAAAGATCTTACTACGAAGAAGAAACTTTAGTTTTATTAGTATCCTTACTTCTAAAGAAATTATATTACTTATTATACTAAGGTTTTTAAAAGATCTTCTAAAAAGTTCTACTAATTTAGATATTTTACTAGTTATTCTCTAACTATAAGGAAATTATAGAGAAATATAAATTAAAAGAGGGAAAATAGAGAGATATAGAAAATTCTATTTTTACTATTTACAAATTCTATTTACTAATATTATATAGGTAAAATTTAATTTTAGAGAGAGAAAATATCTACTAGTTAAATAAGGAAAGAAAAAGAAGAAAATAGAAAAATATAGGAAGGAAAAAGAGGGATATAAGGAGATTTTAAGATTTAGAATACTATAAATTCCTTTACTATAAAAATTTAGTAAATCTTATAATATAAATATTTAATAAATATATTTATATAAGATACTTTTAGTATTTCTTCTGTAAGTTAATCTTAAGTATAAGTAAGTATCTAGCTACTAGAATTAAGATATATTAGTATAATTATTAAAGAGATATTACCTTACTTTAAGTTAGGTGAGAGGTTATTATTAAAAGTATCTAAATAAATTAAAGAATTAGTAGTTTTACTTTAAGTTAGACTTAATAATATTTTATTACTATTTCTGTCTGAATAAATCTTACTAATCTATAATAAATAGTAATAGTGAGGTTAATTACTAATTAGTATTAGTTTCACTAGGGGAAAGTATATTATATATATTATTATATATAGTATACTAATAAGGTTAAAAGTAATAATATTTATAGTATGTAGCTTATAGACTATATATAAGCTAGATCTAAATACTCTAGGTAATTAGTTACTAATTACCTGGTGGGTAGTAATAACTAGTAGCTAGTTATTACTAGTAGCTAGTTTCCGCCACTAGGTTACGCTATATAGTCGGTATACTATAGAGCTCTAATAGCCCCATAGCTATTATACTACTGATAATATAGTATTATATTCTAGAAGCTATATTTAAATAAATTATATATTCTACTGGTAGGAAGTTATATTTTACCTAATATTATCTATATAGTAAATAAAACTAAATTCTAAATATAGAAAAAGCTAAATCTAAACTTATTTAACTAAAAGATAATATAAAATACTATTTATTTAGAACTAAAAAGTAAAAGAGAAGCTTTTATAAATATATAGAAAGGTCTGTATATATAATACTATATAGAGTCTACTGAAGCTTCACTCAGGCGAGGAGGTTAGTTTTGTTGAATTAATTATATTCTATTCTCAGGACCAAAAAATGGCGCATAAGACTACAGATATACTATATACCTCTCGGGAGTATATAAACGAGATTCCGTGAGGTATATACTAGAGGTATATCTCTCTCAATTTAATATACCCCCCCCAGGGAGAGATCTCTAGAGCTTCTCCCTACTAGTATATACCTTATAAATAGACTTAAAAATAAATTCTTTTATTTAGAACTCCTTTAAGATTACTATAAATATTCTTTATATTCTTTCGTAATTTCTTAAATAATAACTATAAGTTATATAAGTAAGGTGTTAATTAGTTAGAGGAGGACTGATTTTATTCTCTAGACTTAGCCTCTTATTAGCTGAGATATTTTAAGCCTCAGTATAAATTATTAAACTTATTATATAGTTATATAACTTATTTTTCTTCTCTTTTTCAGCCCTAATTTTTTATTAAATAGTATATAATTTTCTAAATAAGATCTCTTTATTATTATATTACTAACCTTATATAGAAATTTTAAAATATCTTCTCCTACTTATAATAATTTTCCTGAAGAGATTCCTACTTCTCCCCATATATCTCCTACTGACACTAAATATATTAAGGAAGTAATTAATAATACAATTAAGACCACTATTAGTAAAGTTATTAGTAATAAAACTACTACTTATAATAAAGAGCATTCTAATTGTGAGGAAATTAAGGAGAATGCTCCCCACTATTCTAAATATTTAGTAAAATACTTTACATCTACCTCTAAATCCTCTATACTTACAGTTAAGAGGCTAAAGAAAACTACTACCTCTAAAAGCTTTCCTACTGTGAAAGCTACTAAAGTAACTCTAACCTTATTAGGTTATAAATATAAATATATTAGTGAGGATAATAAAGATAAACCTTATAATCCTTATCTTAGCTGCTTCTTTTTTCTTACTGAGAGCTAAAGTTAATTTAGTATCTAATACTAAAGTCCCTATTGCCACTATAAATACTATATATCTAGTAATATTTATAAGCTAAATATAGAAGTAATTATTTACTTTTATACTAAGTTCCTTATTATATATAATAATAAGATAGTTAGATTTATAGTAAGTATCTTTTCTTAAGATTTCTAATTGAATTTCTAATTTATATACTTTCAAACTAGGAATACTAAATACTAAGAGTTTTATAATATTATTACTACTACTTATAATAACTATTATATTTCTATCTTTACTACTAAGAGTAGCTCTACTCCTCACGCTATCTTTATAGTATCTACAGTTTTTATAGTTTCTATTATTATTATTCTATCTCTTATAAAATTTTATATTAGTAATATTAATAATGTTAGTTTTCTTCTTTTAGCTGAAAGCTTAATTACTAACTTATATTACTTACTTAAGCTTTACTTTTCTATTATATTAAATAGCTATACTCTTAATATCCTTCTTAAATTTCTTCTTAATATATATAAGTAAGTAGCTTATTATAATGGTCCCTCAGGATAGTAATATAGTTTCTAGTTACTTATTTTAAGTTTCGGTTCTGGAGGATTTATCTTTACTTACAGACTTTATATTCTAAATATTTTTTTACTTATAGATTTCAGCTTTAAATTAAGAAATATTTTACTCTCTTATATTCTTAGTTTATTTAATTATAGATTTATAAAGTTTCTAATTAAGTTATATTCTATACTAATTCTAACTAAGAAAGTTTAAACTATATTTTCTTATCCTTCTTAAGGTTACTAATATAATTTCACTTAAGGAGGTCTTTTTAGTAATATAAACTAAATTACTTTTAGAATCTCTTAAACTATTATTTAGGTAATATTTTTATCAGACTATTTACTATAAATTACACTAAATGAGTATAAGTAACTAATAATCTCTTTTTAGAGATCTCTTAATAAAACTAGTAATTATAAATATCTATATATTTTAAATAAATTTAAAATCTTATAAGCTTCTTTATTACTAAACTTACTATTTAGAGGTTATTACACTCAAGCTAAATTATTATTAGTATACTTTTAGAGACAGAGAACCTCATTACTCCCAAGCTCCCTATAGGTAATTAAAATTATAACAAAATTAGTAAATAACTTACAAATAATATCTCTTTAGCTACTAAAGAGAGAAAAAGTAACTCTACTTCTATAATTAATATAGTAACTATAGATTACTTTATAACCTTCTAAATAATATTACCTCTAAAAATTTTTATTATAAAACTTTAAGAGCTTTTTCAATCTTATATATTATCTCTAAAGTTTATATTAGAGGAAACTACTAAAGTATCTTCTTAGCTTCCAGATTCTACACTATACTTAAGATATAGATATTAAGTCTTATAGATATAGTTAAGTACTTAATTCGCTACTTCTTAATACTAAGACCCTAGGTTTTAGTTGAAGTAAGCTAGTTAACTAACTTGAAATACTAGATCTAGCCTCATTATTATTATTATACATAGTATAATACTAACTTTCCTCTAATAGAGGTTAATCTCTCAATATAGAGCCTCTCTATTATATAGAATGAGTTTTAAGTATACTATTAAGAAGTAATTTCTCTCCTTAAACTTATAGCTTTCTAGTAGGAATCTATAAATTTTCTCCATATATATAACTTACAAGAACTATAACTTTCAAGCTTCTCAATTATATAACATCTTAATACCTAGAAACTACTATAAGTTCTCCCCTCCCTCAAGATAATATTATAATTAAAAACCTCTAATAACCTCCCTCATAAGACCTTTATATATTTTTAGATATACTAAAATATAGTTATTAATATAGAAGAAAAATAGAACCTAGCTTTTTCACTAGTAGCAGTCTTCTCCAGAAATATAAGAGAACTATAAGTCCTTTAGATCCTTCTTAAGATATTACTACTAAAAGATAAATAATCAGTAGAAACTATATAGTATTTTCCAGAGCTTCAGAATCTTTCCCTATCTCTTATATTCTAGAAGTATCTTTATATAAATCTCTTTATTAATATCTATATAGATAAAAATGTTAACTATATTATACTAAAGAAGCTTAAAGTTAAACTATACTGTAATTACTATAAACACTTAAAATAATATTCCTATAAATATTACTATATAGGTATTATACATATCCTTTAGTTACTAGTCTCCTTATATTACTAAGTAAGCTTTTAACTTAAGTAGTTACTTATATTTATTAAGCTTATATATATAGATTTAGTAATAACTAAGAATTATTTAACCTCTTACAGTTAGCTTATTAACCTTATCTTACAACCTCAAAACCTAGTAGCCTTATAGATATATTTCCTCAGCCTCCCTGAAACCTTACACTAGTAAGTAAAAACCTTAAAAACTTACATTCTTTTTAATATAATTTAGATATTTTTCTCTATTTATAAGCTATTAATAAGATATTAAGAGGAAAGGTAACTCTCACTAATATATATCTTAAAAGCTTAAGGATTTTACACTATATAATAGCAGCTAGAATTTTCCTGAAGATATATAAAACTTCTCTTAACCCTATTTTAAACTTTTCAGATTACTTAAGAATAGGAAATATCTCTATAAGTATCTCAGAAGCCTCTTACGGATCTCCTTACTTACCTTATCTAGTAACCCTTCTATTATATACTTTAAATTATCTACCTTATTAAAACTCTTAAGCTAACTAAACCTTAAGTATCTACTAGGTATAGTAACTAATCTTATATAAACTTTAAGATATTTATATACCTTACGCCCCACTAGAAAAGCAGCTTAAAAAATATTTATAATATTATCTTTACTATTTTAGGATTATACTATATCCACCTCCCCACTTCACACTAAATAATAAATACCTCTTAGAGTATTATCACAAAGCTTACAGATTCTAGAGAGGTTAGCAGTATTAGTTAGAACTTAAATTTAGTCTCAGTGAAAAGTAGTTCCTCTTAAGAATCTAATTTATCTTAAAGATCTTAAATACTTATTTACTTAGTATTTAAAGTAATTAAAGAAAATTCTATAATTTTATCTACTTCCTTATTAGTATCTTACCTTATAGCTATACTTTTTAACTACTTTATAAACTTAGTAATCCTCTTCTAGATCTCTTTAAGATTTATCTAAGAAATTTCTAATATAAAGTTTTTTAGGTTACTATTAAAAAACTCTTTCTTATTAAAAATTATATTTCTTATTATAAAAACTTCCTTCCAAAGAAAATTCCAGATCCTAAAGGAATTACTTAAGGTATAACTAACTAGAAATTATAAGAACGCTCTTAGTATAAACTTCTAGTAGTGATATTACTTAAATTAAGCCTCTTAAGTTATTATATATACTCAGTATTTATATACTCTCAGGTGGGAGAGGTCTAAAGTTACTATATATATATTTTTATCCTTCTAAAAGTAATAATAAAATTATTTATATAGTATCTTCCAGCCTCAAGAGGCTAAAGATATATAGTTATAGATATATATAGTAGCCTTCAGAATTTCAGACTATAAGATAGGAGGAAGAAATATCCTAATTACTATAAACCTTACATACTCTTTAATTACTGCTACCACTCTCTCTACTTTACTATTTTAAGCTTAAGTATTTAGTGTAGAAAGTTTAAACTTAATATCTCTCTCTTAAATCTCTATCTAAATTACTTTATACTTCTAGATCTTATTATCTACTTTAATCTCCTTAACTAATATCTTATATATAACTTTCAGGAAATTAAGAAATTTTCTAATTATATTTAGAAATTTCCCTATCTACCTTATATAAAAGTACAAATTCTATACTAAACTTATTATTTAATCTATAAAGCTTACAGTAGATATATAGTTCTTATAATCCTCTTTAAAATTATAACAATTTATTATAATCCTCTCCCCTAAGTTAGTATACTATACTACTTCCTTCTAAACTCTTCACACTATTTAATATATCTCACTTTTTACATATATATTATAGTCTACTATATAGACTACTTATAAGTCTCTATTCACTCTAATACTTCTTATAGTAGTTAATAAGTAGTTTATTACCTTAAATCCTGAATATCCTAACCTTAAATACTAAAGCTCCTAAGATTTAGCTATTAGCTACCTTTATAAAGATATAGTATACTTATATAGCTTATAGAGCTTAGGAAGTTTATCCTTAAGTAGTAATATTTACTCTATAGACACCTAAAAAAAATATTTCTTTAAGAGAGTTATATTCTAGTATATATTACCTATTTATAATCTTGAGAGAACAGAAGTAGCTTCTATCTACCTTTCGAATAAAGTTATTACTTAGGCTCTAATCCCACTATAACCTATACTTACGAAACTTTCTAAGTAATACTAAATTACTTATAAGGTTAAAATATAGCGTAATATTAAATAAATATAACTTTATAAAACTTTAGAAGCTTTATACTATTATCTCTATATTATTATAACTTTCTATAATAATCTTCTAAATACTAACCTAGAGGTAGTTACCTATTATAGCTTCTAAAAGTATTTAAAACTATTTAGTACTACTAAAAATATATATTATTAATCCTGAATCTAGAATTATAGATCTCGTAAGGATGTAAAACTTATTTGAAATTATTAAGATTATAGTAGTTTTTCTATAAGAGTATCTATATAGTTAGAACCTTAAAATTAAGTCTGTTACCTTTCTTATATATTTTATAAATTCTTTATTAGACTTTATCTTTCTGTCTATAATCTTTTAGATATTTAAACTAAACTTCTAAATAGGATATCTAAGTTACTTATTAATATAGAAGTATCTCAAAAGAAAATATTACAGCTAGTATATCTTGCAGCTAGAGTTTCCTTTTAACTTACGATCCTTATTATTATCAGATTCTTATTTATAGTATTTATCTGTATATTAATTAGGAGCTTCTCTACCTTATTAAGCTTAACCTCTACCTCAGCTTCTTAATATAGTAAGGAAACTCTCTTAAGCTTCTTTATTATTATTAGGAGCGTCTACAGAACTAAAAATTCCTCTTATAGATTTACTTCAAGTTAGGATAACTCCTAATTCCAGAAGAAAAAGCTAAATATAACTTATAACCTCAACTATTATTAGGATACTATTATAAATCCTAGGGGAGACTAAAACTAAATATAAAAAAACTTATAATTTAATATAACTACCTCTAAATCCTCTAGTATATTCTAGAAACTAAATTAAGAACTTATAAAAGTTTAGTATTCTTATATTAAAATACTTATAGATCACTTTCTCCCAGTAAGTAACTTATATCTCTATATTACTCCTTAAGTCTAGCTTCTTTCTTATAAGCTTAGTAAAAGTTACTATATATTCTATAATTACTTCTACCTATCTCTTAATCTCACTATAGCTTATATAACTTTTAAGTTTAAACAGCTAAATATTAAAGCTTCCTATAATACTATAAGAATATTTTCAAAAGTCAGGAGAGATAATATCTCTAATATATTCTTACACTACTTATATCCTTTTTATTTTCTTATAATATATTTTTACCTAAAAAATATATTTAGAGTATCTTTTCTTATATAAAGCTGTATTTTCAATTAAGAGGTACTTAAAGGCTGTAGCCTGCAGGATATTACTTCCTACATCCAGAATTATTATATTATCTCCCTCCTTAGGGGTTACAGTTTAAGATAAACCTAGAGTATATATAGAGTATCTAAACCTTAATAGGTAATTCGAGATCTCTAAGATTACTAATTTAGTAGTAAGTTATTTATATTTAGCGTTTAAGATACTTAGGATTATTTTATTATAAGTCTCGAGGTTTATAAAATCCTAAAAACTGTAGGAACAGTATAGAGATTCAATTTAGTTAATCTAGAGGACCTAGTCCTTAAAGCTACTCAGAATAATCTTTCTAGTAGAGGTAAATATTACTTCTTAGGTTCTTAATAGATTTTAAATAATTATAAAATAACTAGTATAGTATATAAGACTCTTAATTATCAAATTAATTATATTCTATTCTCAGAACCAAAAAATAGCGTACGAGACTATAGATATACTATATACCTCTCGGGAGCATATAAACGAGATTCCGTAAGGTACATACCAGAGGTACATCTCTCTCAATCTAACAAGTTTTAGATATCTAGATATAACTCTAGCTGGATATTCAGACGTAGCCTGTAATAATTATTTAACTGAATATTCTACCTTATTAAGAATAATATAAAGATATATTACAGCTGGATATTTAAAATAGCGGTAATATTTCTATATTCTTATTTCTATAAGATATATAGAGGTAATTATTCTCTCTTTACTAAAACGTATATATAGGTTTTCTATTTCTAAATAATAAGTATAATTCTTTACCTTAATGCAGCTTATTATTTAGTTACTTTTACTTTATATTTATAGTGGTATCTAAGCTCTTTACCTAATATATAGTTCTAACTATATAATATATCCGACAGTAGTATTTATATTAATACTAGCTTGTAACTAGTTTAAATAGTAATAATATTACCTATTATTATAGATAGTTTTACCTCAAGTTATAATATTTAACCCTAAAGTGAAGGAAAGCCTTATAGTAATAATTTATATAGTAAGAACCTTAGTAAAACTAAGGCTGAATATATATAGCTAAAAGTAACCACTAAGGTTAAAGGATTAAGAATCTTTATAAACCTCTTAAAAATAAAATAAAAAAAGTCTGTAAAGTCTAAATATTCTATAATCTATTATTCTTCTATATCTATTTCTTTAGAAATAGAAGTGGAATTTCCTTTAAGTGTATACAGTCACCTATAAGTAGGGAAATCTGATAGTGGATTCCAAATATTCTATTATAATTCCTATAACCGGGGGTATTAATATCTTCTGAAAAGCCTCAATAATATTATAAATTTTAATATTAATAAATAAACTCCGGATATTTAGAAGAAAGTTATCTGGCTATTCTATAATCTGCTATGTTAAGCTAATGATTTCGGAGACTAGTTATTAATTAAATAGTATTGTATTATTAATATATTACACCAGTTACTAAATATCTTAAAATATTATAATATTATAATGACTGGGATTCTGGGTACTATATAGCTATACTAAAAGTATTTATATTTCTACTAATAGTATTTATATAATAGCTATGCTTAACATATGAAACTTATTCGCTAATAAAAGCAGGCTAAATCCCATTATACTTATATGGAGATTATAAGTGAGCTTATATTTATAGTGGTGAACCTTTATATTAATGGCGGAAAACTTTTATATTAGGGGCGTAAAGTTATATCTTAAGGATAAGTAGAATATAATCTAGAGGATATTAAGGTTATAATAAGTATTTAAATAAAGTAGCTATAATTAGTAGTAATTAAATCTCCTAAGATATTTAAATTATATATAATATAAGAATATAAGGATATCAGGTTAACATGGAAGAAGTTATTAGTTATTTATTCTTAAAAAGATTAATATAAGGTGGATATACTAGTTACTATAGCTATAAGGAATTTAGACTTAATTAACTTAAGGCTAGCTGCAATAGTTAGCGGAAAGGTAGGAGGGCTGAAGTTATACTTCAGAAGGTAATATATCCACTAATATTTACAATAAAAAGCAAGCTATTAGCCTTTTCCATAAAGCATATTATAGATATTATTAAATATTTACTTACTTTTGCTTTATACTTATAGTGGTATCTAAGCTCTTTACCCTATAGATAGATCTAACTGTAAATTATACCCCGGAATAGTATTTATACTAATATTAGCTTGCAACTACTTTAAATAGTTATAGAATTACCTATTATTATCAACAATTATACCCCCAGTTATAATATTTAACCTTAAAGTAAAGGAAAACCTTATAGTAATAATTTATATAGTAAAAGCCTCAGTAAGGCTAAAGCTTAGTATATATAGCTGAAAGTTATTAAACTAGTATAGAAGACTAGCTAATAGGTTAAGGGAAATTAACACTTAATAAATCACAGAAGAATAGGGGATTCAGAATAATATCTGAAAATAGTATTAATATTAGTAGAAATGATAATAAAGATAGGAAGTTCTAATTCCACTGAAAGTGGGAAGCTTCCGGGTATATCTATCAAAATAGAGTTTATTTTCAGAATATTAATTTTATATATAATAGATTAAACGGAAGCTTTTGACGCACGGGCCACTAGATGATCCGTTTATCAAATATTCTGATATTAAAGTTTAAATAATTCAGAGTATAATTTATATAGGTTATATAACTTAAACTCTAATAATTGATTTACTAGAATAAATAGAAAATATAGGGTCATGAGAGTAAAGTAGAATACTAAACCTAATATAGAGTATTTAGAATAAAAAGAGTACTAGCAAAATAGCTATAACTCTAATATCCCCCCGTAAGGTATATAAGATAAATATCTTTTATAGCTTAAAAGGCAGTAAAAAAATAGTAAAAACTCTAAAACCCATATAGGAAAAATAGAGAAAAATAAATAAAAAGTCTGAAAAACCTAAGACTATAAAAGGTATAAAGGAAAAGACTTAAAGAAGAAAGAAAATCTAAAAAACCTAAAACTTTATATAGGTAAAAACGAAAAGATTATTTTTTAGAAAATAGATAATTAGTATTATTTTCTTTATAAGAGAGTAGAATATTACTTTTTCAAATTATTCTGTAAAGTTCTCTTAATAATAGTATTAAATTTAACTTAGCCTAAAGGCTTTCTCAAAAAATCTGTAATATTATTATTTATATTAATATAATAGAGATTTATCTTATTATCTCTAATAAGATCTCTAATATAATAATAATGAATATTAATATCTTTAGCTTTTTTATAGAATTTAGTATTTTCAGCAAGTTTTTTAGCTGATTAATTATTAATAAAGATAATAGACTTATTAATAGCCTTAAATTCTAAAGACTTATTAATAAAGCTATAGTTATTAAATAAGTAAATAGCTTCTTTAGTAGTATCTACTAGAGCTATATACTTAGCTTTATAAGTAGATAAAGTTACTATTTTTTGCTTAGTTAAACTATAGCTAATAATATTATAAAGATCTAGGTAAAGTATATAAGCTGAAGTGGATATTCTATTATCAATATCTCTTACTTAATCTGAGTCTATAAACCTAAATAAATTAAGGATATTAATATTATTATAGTTATAAATTAACTTATAATTAGGGTTCTTTTTTAAGTAACTCTATATTCTATTAAGAGTAATAAAATATTCTTTAGAAGGATTTAAAGAAAATCTAGAGTAGATAGTAATAGCTAGAGTAATATCTAACCTGGTTTTTAAGGCTAAATATAATAAAGTCCCTACTTCTTTTTAATATTCTAATATCTCTTATTTAGAAGTATTATCTTTATTCTTAGAAAATTTGGATTTATTATCTATAGAGATATTATAATTATAGAGATCTTTT
Organism: Colletotrichum lindemuthianum; assembly: GCA_001693025.2. Taxonomy (NCBI): domain Eukaryota; kingdom Fungi; phylum Ascomycota; class Sordariomycetes; order Glomerellales; family Glomerellaceae; genus Colletotrichum; species Colletotrichum lindemuthianum. Next base: position 122,509 of record MASP02000010.1, on the reverse strand, counting down.
TTACTAAATCTAGTTAGAATCTTCTCAGTATACTTAAACTGATTTATTTCTATAACATTATTCTTTCTATCAATAACTAAGCTATTACTTAAGAAAGTATTGGGTTCTCCTAGATCTTAAATTTTTATATTCTTTTTAAGATTACTATATTCATACTCTGAAGTAATAGAATTATTAGCTTCTAATAGTATATTATTAATATGATATATTAGGATAGCTAAATATTTACTTTTATTAAGAGTAATATTAAGTATAAAAACTTCTTTATTATAAGGAGATACTTTAAAATTAATTTTATATAAAACTAATTTAAGATATAAATACTATAATTTAGGGCTCTATTTTAACTTATATAAAGCCTTGTTAAGTAAATATAGAAAGAAGTAATTCTTATAATTATTCTTAAAAACTAAATTATTAGAATCTTAATTATAGATATAGTTAGTAGGTAACTTAATATATATCTTTTTATCTACTTTTGTATAAAGAAAGAAAATAGTAGTATTATACTAAATTAAAATCCAGTTATAATAAATAGATATAATAAGTAAATATCTGTAACTTTCAGGCTCATAGGTAGTAATAAAGGTTTCTAAATAATTAATACTGAAGTACTAGTTAAAACCCTAAGTAATTTATCTAGCTTTAAATATAGAATTACTAGAATTCTGATTATTAGGCTTTATTCTGTAAGGTAATCTACCTCCTAATATATTGATATTATTCTTTTTAATAAAAGATAAATTAGGTAGTAGTATAATAGTCTAAACCTCTATAGACTTAATAGACCTAACTTCCTTATTTATAGCTTGAATTCAGTTCTTACTATTTTGAGAACTTATAGTATTGGAAAAAGTAGTTAGTTTATCTAGAGTATTAATAGATAAAATATAGGAGGCAGTATGAAAATTGCTATATTTGTTAATAAATAAACTATTATTATAGTTATATTAATTATAGTTAGTATAAAGAAGTAAAGATAGAAGATATTTAACTGCAAGAAGTATACTCTCTTTATATAAAAACTATTTATAGTTCTTTTTAACTTCTAGACTTAAAGAAGGAATCTCTATAGATATAGTAAACTTTTTGAAGTTCTTAAAATCTATAATCTTATTGGGATAGGTTATAGATAAACTATTTAAATCCTTATTGGGAGAAGGATCTAAGTTTATATTACTATTTTCTACTTTATGAGGAGGAAGTAAAGAATTAGTGTCTTTAGTAATATTATTTTTACTACTAGACTTAATAATAATAACTAGATTCTTAGAAGAACTCTTAGATTTAAGTTAATTAGACTTGGTCTATAAAGGTTAACTAGATTTACCAATAGTATTACTAAAAATAGATAAATCTTTTTTCTGTTAAGAATTAAACTGGTGTTTAAGAATATGTATATCTCTAGACTAAATAGTATTTTGATATTTAAAATTCTAAACTAAATAGGTATTATAGCTAAAAGTAACTATAGTATTCTTTTTAACTTTAAGGTCTAGCTTTTTAGAATACTTATTCTTAATCTTATAATAATAGAGACTACTCTAAATTCTTATATTAGAAATAAAAGGTTTCTTCTTATTCTTTAACTTATATGGAGTTTTAAATCCTATAGAAGAATATAGTACCTTATTATAAATATAGATAGAAGTAGTAATAGCCAAACTTTAAAGAAATAAAAGTAAACTAGAGTTATAGAGAAGGATTTAAGCTTTATTAATAATAGTTCTTATAGTTTTTTCAATTAAACTATTAGGTTTATAAGTATAGGGTAATTTTATTCTATAGATAATATTCTTATTTAGATAGATAACTTTTACTCTATTATTAGAGAATCTAGAGTTACTATTAGTATTAACTTCTTTAATTCTCTTATTATTATTATTATTATTTATTATATTAATAAACTCTTTAAAAGCTGAAGTTACTTTTTTAGACCTTTTAGTTCTTAATGAGTTTCCCTACATAAATTTACTATACTTATTAATAAAGAAGATAAAATATTTATAGTAATTATAGGTTTCTGGAGAAATAGATTTATATAAATTGGAAGTAATATAATTAAGATATTTAAACTTGTTAAAGTTATTAGAATCTCTATTTACTTTATTAGTAAACTTACTTTTAAGGTAGGTTTTATAAGTAGATAGTTTATCACTTTTACTATACTTATAACTTATATTATTTATAGTATTAGTAAGTAACGTAACAATATTATCAGTATATCTTATTTGATTATACTAAAGTTTCAAATTATTAATATTATTACTAATAATAGTATTAAGAGTTAAACCTTTACTAATAGAAAGTTGAAACTTATAAAGATTATTAATTTAAGTTTCTATAAGTAATAACCTATCTCTCTTTATATTAAATAATATTAGTTTATTAAAAAAGATAGATAAGATTCCTATAATATTAAGTTTAGATTAACTTAATAAATTAATATCTAACTATAGTATATAATAGATATTCTTTAAAAACTATTTAGTATTATTTAAAATAATTTTTAAATTACTTTTAGAGTTAAAATAATTTCTTTTATATTACTCCACTTAATAGGTTTAATACCTTTTATTTTCGTAACTAAAAGAAAGTAATTTTTAACTATTTAGTTACTTTTACTCTATACCTATAGTGGTATCTAAGCTCTTCACCCTATATATAGTTCTAACTGTAAAATATACCCAGCAATAGCATTCATGCTAATACTGGCTTACAACTAATTTAAATAGTAATAAAATTACCTATTATTGTGGATAATTATACTCCCAATTATGATATTCAACCCTACAGCAGAGGAAAACCTCATAGTAATAATCTATATAGCGAGAGCCTCAGCAAAACCAGAGCTTAATATACATAGCTGAAAGTAACCACTAAGGTCATAAAGTTAAGAACCTTTATAAACCTCTTAAAGATAAAATAAAACAAAAAGCCTATAAAAACTAAATATTCTATAATCTATCACTCTTTTATATTTAAACTATCCTTAACGCTACCTTTATAATAGAATCAGAATTCCCCTCAAATCTATACAGCCACCCGTAACCAGAGTAATATAATAGTAAGTCCCAAATATTCCTTTATAACCTCTATAATAGGAGGTATTAATATCTCCTAAAAAGCTTAAGTAATATCATAAATACTAATATCAACAGGCAGACTCCAGACATTCAGAAGAAAATCATCCAGCTATCCTACAATCTACTACACCAAGCCAACAATTTCAGAGACTAATTATCAATCAGAAAATACCCTAATATTAATATACTATATAAGTCACTAGATACTTTAGAGTATTACAGTATTATAATTACTAGAGTTTTAGATACTATATAGCTACATAAAAAGTATCCACATCTATACTAATATTATTTATATATTAACCGCACTCAATATATTAAGATCGTTCACTAATAAGAGTAGACTGAGTCTTATTATATTTATATAGAGATTGTAAGTTAGCTTATATTAGTAGCAGAGAACTTTCATATTAGTAGCGGAAAACTTTCATATTAGGAGCGTGAAGTTTCGTCTCGGGGGTGAGTAGGATACAGTCTAAAGGATATTAAGGTTGCGAATATAGAGGTCGTAATAAATATTCAAATAGAGTAGCTATAGTTAGCAGTAATTAAATCTCTCAAGATATTCAAATTGTACGTAGCGTGAGGACGTGAGGGCATAAGGGCGTAAGGTTAACGCAGAAGGAGTTATTAGTTATTTATTATCAAAAAGATTAACGCAGGGCAGGTATGCTAGCTACTATAGCCGCAAGGGGTTCAGGCCCAAATTAACTTAGAGCCAGCTGCAGCAGTTAGCGGGGGGGTGGGAGGGCTAAAGTTATACTTCAGGGGGCAACATATCTATTAATAGTCGCAATAGAGAGCAAGCCATCAGCCCCTCCCAATTTTTAACTATATAAATAGTAGTATTAATATTTATAAAGAAAGAAATAGTATTAATCTTATTTTAAATATTAAAACTTCCAGTTTTTTAAATTTCAGAAATTAAAAAATCTAAAGTTTTATTAGTATAAGATTTTAAAAGAGGTTAGGTAAGAATTATATTTTTCAATTTAATATTCTCTTTACTCTCTTTTTTATTTTCTTTAATAACTTCTTTAATAGTTCAATTAAGTTATATAAGAATCTTAGTTATAGAACTAGAAATCTTTTTAATATTATTTTTATCTCTTAAAAGAATATTTACTTCTTCAGAGTTATTATTATTCTTATTTTTATTTCTTTTTCTTATTAATAGAAGTAGAAAAAGAAGAGCTTTTATTTCTTATCGCTTTTATTTAACTAGGGGTTTTTTCAGGATAAAGATTAAAATAATTTTCTTCAGTATAGTTAGTTTTTTTTATAGTAATTATAGAAGATATCCTTCTGTTTCTTCCAGGGCTTTTTACTTTTATTAGAAGATTATTTAGTAATATTATTCTTAAAATCCTTCTTAGGTATAAAATTAACTGAAGAAGTGTGTGTTTGTCTTCTATATTTATTTAATAAATTAGAGAATAAAGAATCTAACTTATAAGAATTCTTATTAGATTTAAGATTTTAAGTAATAGTAGTAATAAAACTTTTATAACCTTTATCTAGACTATTTAGAATATAAGTAATAATTACTTAATTTAGTAATTTAACTTTATTATAGGATAGATTATTAATAGGTTTTTTTATTTTATTAAGATATTCTTTTATAGTTTTAAAATTACTAAGAGTAATATTAAAAACTTCTTTATAAGTAAGTGTTAGTTTAATCGTTAGGGTAATTGTATGCCGTATGTGATCTCGTTATATGGATGTAAACTTGTCTGGTAAATTGTTATTATTATTACTATATTACGTAATACATGGCGCCACGTAAGTCTCTAGATCTACAGTATAGTAATTACTTACTAATTACTATACTATTTAGCTACAGCTGACGCTAGATGCTAGATATCTATAACTAGTAGGCTCTAGAGAATATACTACTATTTATATAGTATTATATATAGTTACTATATACCCTACAGTATAGTATAACTAATATTAGTAACTTTTCTTTTTATTATATACTCTAATACCTATCTATTTATATGAAAAATAGTGTTTTTTATAATCTATACCTTTTTGCTTAAATAATATCTGAATATCTATTTATCTACTCTACTTAAGTTACTTAGCTTTCTATTTAAATAGTTATATAGTTTAAATTAATAAATCTCTTAAGGATATAGTCTAGAATACCTTTTATAAAAGTATTAGTAATATTATTATCTCTATTAATCCACTATACCTTATAGAGCTTATAATACTTATATAACTACCTTAATATTATAATATTAATTATCAGATACTTCTCTTTAGTAATACTAAATTTTATAAGATACTTATAAAATAAGTATAAGTTTATATATATAATAGTGAGAATCTAAGGAAGCTTTTAATACTTAAGAATCTTTTAAAGTAATATAGCTATAATGTAAGTAAAGTTTATACTAGTTATTATAATATAGATTTCTGAAGTAAATATACTTCTAGTAACTTTCTTACTTTTAGTAGATAAGTAGTATATAAGGTTACTATAGAAGTTAAACTAATTATTACTAGTTATAATCTTTTAGCTTAGGATTATTATAAATTTCAGTTAAAATAAGAGGTTAGTACTATTAGTAAAAAGGCTATTAATAAAAATATAAAGATATACCTTAGAGAGGTTAAGTAGTATAAAGTTAAGGTCTCAGTTAAGATACTCTATTTACTACTTAAGCTGTTTACTAAGTATAGTAGTATTATAACTTAAGGGTTATTACTCTTATACTGTATATAAGAGGTTAACTAGAGCTTCTAGCTAGTATATAGAGGTAACATATATACTATATATATATTATTCAATATATACCTTCTTGAGTGCCTTAGGTATAATATATATATTAATAGAGGCTAGCTTTTACTTTTAATACTTTTAGTGTAGATAGAGGTAATTACTTTAGAGTAATAAGATACTTTTATTAAATATAAAGAGTATAGTCTCTAAGAGTATAATCTTAGGCTTTATTTGAAATAAAGTTTTTTTAAGCTTCTTATTCTCTTAGCAAGAGAATACTATATTAGAGAGACTGAGAGTATTATTAGTTTATATACTAATAAGACTGAAGGTGTTATCTTAAGTATATAAGATAAGGAGGTATAGGTTATATATTAAAATCTCTATTTATAACTTCTCCTTATAGTATATAGAGTAAGTTACCTAGTAGTAGGTTCTAGCTTTAGTAAGGCTATAAAGTAGCTTAATAATAATTATTATAGAATTTAGAGAATATTACTTTTTAAGGTGTGAAAGTAGTTTAGCTACAATATACCTTATAAGCTCTATTTTAGCTTAAGTGTAAGCTTAAGTAATATTATAAAACTATATTATTATATTTTTATATTTAAGGAGAATTAGAATTATAGCTAAAATTAACTATTAGCTACTCTACTGGATTATTAGTAATTATATTAAAACCTTAAACTTACTATAGTCTCTAAAGTTTTAGATTATAAGTTTTAACTTCTTAAATACTTTATTAGTATCTTTATTTTTAATTTTATTAAAAATATAAAATTTGAAGTATTTATAGTCTTTATAGAGGATAGGATTATATTAAATAATCTTAATAATATTATTATCAATAATATTCTTAACCTCCTTTTTAATTAACTTTTTAAATAGTAATCTAGATATTATAATTATACTTTTTATATAGAGAGTAAGTAAAAATACTAAATCTAACTACTTTTTAGCTGTAAAGTATACTATAAAATAAACTTCTTAGTTAAACTCTAGAGATAGTAAACTAACTATATATCTATAAGTTATATAATTTAAAGCTTCTAGCTAGATCTGAGGTCTATATTTTACTTATAATATATTACTAACTACTAGAGGGGAGAGGATATTATTATCTCTTAGGGGAGAGGTAGTATAAAGTATTAGCTATATATTTAGAATCTTAGGGATAACTATAGATATAATTAGAGTAGCTATATAGAATTATAAACTTCTATTTACTATTAGGTTATTTGGAGATTTTTAGTTTAGCTAAAAGTTAGTATATAGAGCTATAAATACTAGTTTTTATAAAGTTATAACTCTAACTATATTATTATTAATCTCTTATTTATCACTTTTGAAATACGATTTTATAGCTATTAATTAAAACTCTTAAAAGCTATAAGGTAGCTTAAGAATATAAGTTTTACTATAAGTAGTAACGAGAGAGTATAGCTTTTACTAGCTTTTTTTCTCTTGCTATATATATATAAGAATCTAGAGTAGAAAGGTTATTATATAAGAAGTATTAAAGCTATTATATATTATCAAAGTAATATTAATAGTATACTTAGTATACTTACAGTAGACCTCTTCTGTAACCTTATATACAGCTTAAGTCTAGATAATAATATCCAGAGAGGAAGCTGAATTTTCTATAAGATATAGGTATATTCTAAAAATTAGCAGTATAGGTATAAGGCTATTTAGGCTAGTAATATTATTAATTACTTTATATACCACTTAAAGGAATACCTCTTAAGTAGGAATAGGGAGTTCTATATAGTAGATCTTATATATTAAGTATAGAAATATATAGTAATACTCTATTTTACTAATACTATTATATATCTTAATAAATATAATATAAACTATTAATCCTATAGTTTTTACCTCTAATCTGAAATTTTTAAATTAAAAGTTATATTTATATTAGTAGTAATAAAATTAAGAGGGTTTTAGTATATATTAACCTAATATATCTTAAAAGCCTCTTATATTGCTTTTACTAATAAGTTAGGCAAAAATCAAGTAATGTTAAATATTATAGTAATGTTAATAATATAGAGTATATTATAGTTATTAATATAGATAATATTAATAATAATCTTAAAGTTAAAGTTAATATTTCTTTAAATAGTAAAATAAAATTATAAGAAAGCTATATTATATATTTAGTAGTAGTAGTAGTATCTCTTAAGAACTTCAAGAGTATACTATTTAACTGAATATCTTACTTTAGTGAGGATATTATAGAGGTATATTACAGCTAGATATCTGAAATAGTAGTAAAGTCTCTATATTTCTATTTCTATAAAATATATAGAAGTAATTATTCTCTCCTTATTAAGGAGTATCTATAGATATTCCTATTTTTAAATAATAGATATAATCTTTTTACTCTAGTAGAGTTTATTATAGATATTATTAAATATAATACTAAGGTGATCTATATCTATAAGGTAGAGGAGGAAAGGTTTATTATAAGGAATTATATAAAATATAATAATACTAAGTAGTGTAAGTATATTAACTATTCTAAATATTATAATAGGGATAGTTCCTCTAAAATATATTATAACTAATTTTCTTTATAGAGATATAAAGGTAATAGAGAGGATAACTAACTATTTTAATATAGTAAACTAGAAATACTAAATAGATAAGAAGCTGGTAGTATTTAAGTTAAGTAGAATATCTTCAAATATAGTATTTAAATAGTAGGCTTTAAATGTAAAAGTATATATAGAGGTAGTAATATTATCTGTAAGTTTGCTGTTAGTAGTGATACTTTTAGTGAGAATGTAGATTATTACTTAATTTTAGAGAATTCTAGTGATTTTACCTCTATTAAAAGTAATAGGTTTCTTACTATAAAATAATATAAAAAATATCTCTAGAATAAATTCTATAGAGTAGTTTTCCTTAAAGTTAATATTTATTTAGTATTATATAATAATATCGTTATTAGTATTAACCTCTAGTATAATCTTAAGGTTATTATTATTAAAGCAATTAATATTTTTATAGCTTATAAGGAAAGTTTAGTATACTGCTATAAAATATACTTTAGGGTTAGTAGTTAACTTATACCTATTATATAAGGTATACCTCTCCTTAAGAGTATACTTTATAGACTAATAACTAAGTTTACTATATATATAGTCTTTCTAGTTAGTATAGCTATATATAGATATTAGAAGTAAGTAATAGTCACCTGAAGCGTAAAGCTATATATATACTAAAGTATAGCTATAATCTGAAGGATTACCTTAAGGTAAGTTATATATATAGTTAGTCTAACATTAGTCTCTAGCTACTCTCTAGTAGTTATCTCTATTATTTTATAAGTATTATATTTTTCAGATTAATAAGATATTACTTATAGAGAATTATAACTAGTTATAGAGACTCTAAGTAGTTACTATATAACTAAAGAGGGCTAACTAGTACTCTAGTATACTATAATATACACTTATAAGCTAGAAGTAGAGGATATTATCTATTTAGATTTTAATAGGGAAAACTTTTTAGATATATATAAACTTTAAAATCAGAAGCTTAAGAGCCTTCTTTTTACTTTTATTAGAGTTCTCAGTAAGAATACTTCAAAAAATAGTATTTTACTAATTAGAGAAGTAATACTATTAATTGTTATTTGTTTTTGAAGTAATTCTTGATCTATTAGACTATTTAGTTAAAAATAAAATTAACACTGAAAGTACTTAAGTAGTTAAAGTAAAACTTAAGAGTATTATCTTTAAATATAATTAATAAGAACTTTACCTATATATACTATAAAATATTAAACTTAAAGTAGTAATTATAAAATATATAGATTTTTAACTTAAGGATAATATAGAAGTTTCAATTATACTTTATACTCTTATTATATAATTCTATAAGGTCTATAATATACTTAATAGATATATTATTAAAAAGAATAACAAGGTTAGCTTATAGGGGGTATTTATACTACTTAGGTAGCTACTAGTTATAGTCTTAGTAGTTTTCTTACTATTAGAGAGGCTTTGATATAGAGAAACAGAAAGTTAGTGAGACTAAGAGTTAGAATAGAAACCTTTCACTTTAGGCTATAGGTATATAGGTAGACTAAGTTAGTAGTAGGTATCTCTCTTTAACTACTTATAGTAAGAATATTATTTATATTAAGCTTTTAGCTTTAGGTTAGGTTTTATAGGAGGGTAATAGAATATACTACTTAGCTATTATAAGGTTATCTAACTACTCTAGAAACTTCTGGAGGTTCTTCCTTAATAAGGGAAATTAGTAGTAAAAATCCTTAATCTCTAGATAGATCTATAAGGTAAAATCGTTTTACTAAGTAATTTAGTGTAAACCTAAGTAGATATAGTCTCTATTTAGTTTAATTTTGATATTATTGGTAATAAAGTAGTCTCTAAAGTAGTAAATTATATTAATATTAATAAGTTATTATATTACTTCAGACTGTTTCATGAAATTATTCTACAATATTTAAAAAAGCTTTTAGTTATAAGGCTTCAGTTATATATAAAAGGTTAGTTAGTATTCTAGGTATATATTAATCTCGCTAGTATTATTTACTATAATAAAGTTATAGTTAAATTCTTAGATATATCTAAAATACTCTAGATTTAGGTAAAAGAAGAGTTTTATTAGTATAGAGATACTTAAGAGTGAAATTATCACTAATATAGGAGTATTTTAGGTAGATATCTAACTTAAAGGGATTAATTTAGATATTATTATAAAGGCTAGAGAAGTATAAATTAAGAGAGAATTATTAATTTAGTTAGATCTATATAGAGAGAAGTAGGGAAAGAGTTTTTAAGACGCTATATAAATCTCTTAAGAGGTTAAAGCTAAAGATACTATAAATCTCTAGTATTAAAAGAATTTAATATTACTTAAGGAAGATTATTATATTTACTAAATATATTCAAGTTAGTAATAGTAAGAATATAAGTTTAAACTTCTTAGTAGGGCTATAGGGAATATCTTAACTTAACTAGAGTGAGAGTGTAAATTTAAACTTCTTAATAGTAGTCTCCTTAAGAGAGTAGTATATATTTAGAGGTTTCTAGTAAGATACTAGAGTGGGAAGGATCTAAAGTATCTAAGTAATAAATCTCACGATCTTTTACCTTATATAGACCTTAAATGTAGGGTTTTATAATTACTTCTTTTAGTATAATAAGCTTTACTAATCTGCAGTATAGTAGTATAATAGTTAGGTTAACTACTGATTAGTATTAGTTTAATTATTAGGGTAATTATATATTATATATAATCTTATCGTATAGATATAAACTTATCTGGTAAATTATTATTATTATTATTATATTGTATAGCGTATAGCGTCACGTATAACTCTAGATTTACAGTATAGTAATTACTCACTAATTACCACACTATTTAGCTACAGCTAGCGCCAGATGCCAGGCACCTATAGTCAGTAGGCTCTAGAGAGCATACCGCCACATACGTAGTATCATATACAATTACCGTATACCCAACAGCATAGCGTAACTAACAGTAAGAAACTTATTTAAAAAACTAGTAGGTTTGTAAAGTTATTTTAAATAATTAAAAATATTAAATATATTAATATTATTTTTAATAACTCTTAAAAGATTATCCTTATAGTTTAACTATATATAACTAAGAGTTTTAGAATACTTATTAGAATTACTTTCAGAAATAAGTTTAGTTAAATTCATAAATATATTTTTACTAGTAAGTAAAATCTTTATTTACATAGACTAAATATTATAATTCTGAGTTTCTTTTAACGTAGAGATAAAGTAGAATTTAGAGTTGTTTATAATTTTTAAAAATACCTTAATTATATAAAATAGTTATTTAATAAAACATTAATCTAGATTCTAATATAAAATTAAGATACTTATAGACTAACTTTAGTAGAATATTATTAATTAGTAAGGTTAATAGATAAATAGCCTAACAGTTAATCTGAAAAGTTAATATAAAAACTGTAATTAGTAGAGGTCTAAAGTCTAAGTTTTATAAGAGATCAATTTTATTAATAGTTAGTAACTATATAATTTAGTTTATAATAGCTTTAGTAGACTAAAAAAGAATTTCTAATTTATTAAGATTTTAGTAGACTTATAGTATTTTGATTTATAGAAAGTTTTAGTAAACTTAGAAAGTTAGTTTATAGAAGGTTTTAATAGATCTGAAAGTTAGTTTATAGGAAGTTTTAGTAAATCTGAATATAAAAGATTTTAGTTTTTACTACTTAACTATCTCTTTCTCTAACTTAGTAGAAAGCTTACTATTTTAATTAGTAAGATCTTCTTATAGATTTATCTAATATTAAACTAATTAGTTTATATAAAGGTTCAGTTAGTTATTAGCTGAGGTTAAAAAAGGAATAGGCTTTAGAGTTTTATAGAGATAATTAAGAGAGATGTTTTAGAGATAGATAGGTAAAGGAAGGCTTAAGGTTAATTAATATAATTCTTAGTATAATCTGAATAGATATTAGTAAAGATATAGATATTAATATTGATAGAAGATAAGGATTAGTAAATAAGAAAGTAATAAGAGTATATAAGTTAAATTTATAATCTATTAAACTAATGTAGAAGACTAGCTAATAAATTAAGGAAAATTAATATGTAATAAATTACAGAGGAATAGGGAACTCAGCATAATATTTAAAAAAGAATATTAATATTAGTAGAAATAATAATAAAGATAGGAAGTTCTATTTCTACTGAAGGTAGGAAGCTTCTAGATATATCTATTAAAATAGAATTTATTTTTAGAATATTGATTTTATATATAATAAATTAAATAGAAGCTATTGACGCATAGGCTACTATATAATCTATTTATTATACTTTCTGAAACTAAAGTCTAACTAATTTAGAGTATAACTTATATAGGTTATATAACTTAAACTCTAATAATTGATTTACTAGAATAAATAGAAAACATAGGGTTATAAGAGTAAAGTAGAATACTTAGCTTAATATACGTTATTTAGAATAAAAAAAGTAATAGCAAAATAGCTATAACTCTATTAAAAGTAACTACTAGGGTTATAAGGTTAAGAATATTTATAAACCTCTTAGAAATAGAATAAAATATAATATTTGTAAAAGCTAAGCATTCTATAATTTATTACTTTTCCATGTTTTTGTTAATAACACCGGAATTCTCCTTAGATATATATAGCAACCTGCAACTAGGGGAATATAATAGTGGAAACAAAGTATTCTATTATAACCTCTATAACTAGAGGCACTAATATCTCCTAGAGAACCTAAGTAATATTATAAGTACCAATATTAACAGGCAGACTCCGGACACTCAGAAGAAAATCGTCTGAATATTGTTAAATATAATATTACGGTAATTTATATTTATAAGGTAGAGGAGAAAGAATGTATTGTAAGGAACTATATATAATATAATAATATTAAGTAGTATAGATATTTTAATTATTCTAAGTATTATAATAGAGGTAGCTTCTCTAAAGTATATTGTAACTAATATACCTTATAGAGATATAAGAATGATAGAGAAAATGACTAATTACTTTAATATAGCAAACTAGAAATATTTAGTAGTTAAGAAGCTAGTGGTATCTAAGTTAGGTAAAATACCTTAAAATACTATACTTAAATAATAGCCCTTTAATATAAAGATATATATAAAAATAGTAATATTATCTATAGATTTACCACTAATAGTAATACTTTTAGTAAGAATATAAATTATTATCTAATTGTGGAGGATTTTGGTAATTCTACCTTTATCTAGCAGAGTATTAAGAATAAGTACAAAATACAATACAAATACAAAATATAAATACAAAATACAAATATAAATACAAATACATTACATATATTTATAATGTATTTATATCTTTTAAAGATATATGTATTTGTAATAAAAGTCCAAATACATGTATTTGTATTTGTATTTGTTGGAATTAAATACAAATTACATATACATTTTAAACTAATTCATATAATACGTTTTTACTAAGTATAAATATTATATAGATGGTTTGAATAATTTAATTAAACTTTAATATTATAGTTTTAATAGTAGTAAAATACTAAACATTACTAGAATATTCTATAATATATTATATATAGTAAATATACTTTTATATAAGTATATCTATTAGTATAATACTAAAAAGTATTTTCACTATGCTACTTGATATATAAGATAAGGTATAGTATAAATATAATATCTAGATTTTAATAAAGTAATATATTACTACTATAGTATATAAAGATTTAAAATCTCTATATAAAATATTACTACTAATCTTTATTATTCTTTAACTTTAAGAATATTTTTAATATTATAGAAACTAGCTATAAGTAAAAGGTATCAAGTTTTAGAATACTAGGTTTTAGCTATATAAAAAACTAATTTAAACTTTATATGAGATATAAAATTTGTAATTTGTATTTAAATACAAAGAAATACAAATATATTATATGTATTTGTATTTGTAATGTATTTACTTTTCGAAAGATACAAATACAAATACATGTATTTGTATTTTTGTAATTTTAGAGAAAATACAAATACATGTATTTGTATTTGCTGTATTTGTATTTTTGAAATACTCTGTTATCTAAGGTAATATATTTCCTACTATATAATAATATATTAATAACCCTAAAGTAGCTTCAGGAGATCTATCCTCCTTAAGATTAATCTATCTTTAATATTACATAATGATATTATTATTATTATTAGCTTTTAGTAACACCTTAAGATTATTATTATTAAGATTATGAATTTCTTTATAGCTTATAAGGAAGGTTCAAAATACTACTATAAAATATATTTGAGGATTAGTAGTTAACCTCAATTTATTATATAAGATACATATTTCCTTGAATATATACCTTACAGATTCATGACCGGATTTACTATACATAGAATATATTTAATTAATAAAACTATATATAGATATTAGAGATAGGTAATAGCTACTTTAAGTATAAAGTTATACATATATATATAGAGATATCACTATAACCTTAAGAATTATCTTAAGGTAAATTATATATATAGTTAGTTTAGAATTAGTTTCCAGCTACCTTTTAGTAATTAGTTTTATTATCTTAAAGATATTATAGTTTTCCAGAATTAATATAATATTACTTATAGTAAATTGTAACTAACTGTAATGGTTCTGGAAGGTTACTATGAAACTAAAAAAAAAGCTAATTAGTATTTCAGTATACTGCAGTATATATTTATAAGCAGGAGGTAGAGGATATTATTTATTTAGATATTACCTGGAAAACCTTTTTGGATATATATAAGCTTTAAAATAAGAAGCTTAAAAACCTTCTTTTTACTTTCATTAGGATTTTTAGTTATAATATTCTGAAAGATACTATTTTACTAATTAGAGGGGTAACGTTATTAAATTTCATTATTTTAAAAAGAAACTCTTAACGTTTTAGATTATCTAGTTAAACCTAAGGTTAATATTTAAGTTACTTAAGTAGTTAAAGTAAAACTTAAGAATATTCTTTTTAAATATAATTAAATAGAGCTTTATCTATATATTATGTAGAATACTAGATGTAAAGTAATAATTATAAACAATATATATTTTAACTTAAGAATATTACAGAGGTCTTTACTATGTTTTATACTTTTATTATATAATTCTATAAGGCTTATAGTATATTTCATAGATATATTATGAAAGGGTATAGTAATAGTAATATATAAGGAATATTTATAATATTTAATATCAGTTTTAGCTGTAGGTTTAGCAGTTTTTCAATTATTAGAGAGACTTTAAAATAGAGAACCGGGAGGCTGGTAAGATTAATAGCTATAAGAGGAATCGTTTATCTTAGATTATACATATATAGACTACCTAATTTTACTGTGGATATCTTCTTTTAATTTCCTATAGTAAAACTATTACTGGTATTATATTTTTAACTTTCAGTTGGAAATTATAGAGAGGTAATATAAAATCTTAGTTTACTATTATAAGGTTATTAATTTACTTAGGATACTTTTTAAGATTAATTTTAAGGATACTTTAATACTTATAAACCTTATTACTTCCTTTAATAATCTATAATATAAACTCTTTTTATTAGGTAAGTTAGTATGAAATAACATAAATTTAGTTACTACTAATATTAATCTTAATACTATAGGCTATAAGGTAGTTTCTACAGTAGTAGTTAATATAGAGGCTAGTAACTTACTAAACTACCAGACGTTAGTTCTTAAAGTTACCCCTAAATATCTAGATATACTTTAGATTATAGAGTTTCAGATAACTATAGAGAGCTACTTAGTATATTATATAGGTAGAGATTATTATAAAGCTGTTATTTATAATATTATTATAGTTACTATTATAGATCTAGCTAAATAATATTATATATATATATTAACTAACGTTTATTAGTATTAGGATACTTGTAGGTAAAGTTATTACAAATATTAGGATACCTGAAGCAGATATCTTACCTATAGGAACTAATTTAGATATTATTATAAACGTAAGAGAGGTATAAGGTAAGGGAGAATTATTAATTTCGCTGGATTTATATAAAGAGAGATAGGAAAGAAGTTTTTAAGAGGCTATATAGGTCTCTTGAGGAATTAAGTTGAAAGATACTGTAAATTTCCAATACTAAAGCAAGATCCGGTAAAACTTAAAGAAGTTACTATATTTACTAAATATACTCTATTAAGTAACATTAAGGAATATTAATTTAAACTCCTTAGTAAATCTATAGGAAATACCTTAGTTTAACTTGAGTAAGGAATATTAATTTAAACTTCTTAAAAGTAGTTTTCTTAAGGGGTTAGTATACTAATTTAGAGGCTTCCAATAAGATTTAGGATAGAAAGAATCCAAAATGTCTAAGTAATAGATCTCACAATCTTTTACCTTATATACATCTTAGGTATAGGATTTTATAGTTACTTCTGCTAATAAAGTAAGTCTTACTAATTTATAGTATAATGGTAATAGTTAGGTTAACTACTAATTAGTATTAATTTAATCGTTAGGGTATTATATACTGTATAAAATCTTATTATATAGATGTAAACTAATATTTTAGTTTTCGGTTATTATTATTTCTATATTATATGGAATATAATACTTTACAAGGCTCTAGATTTATAGTATAGTAATTGCTTACTAATTGCTATACTATTTAGCTACAGCTGACGCTGGATGCCGGATATTTATAACTAGTAGGCTATAGAAGGTATACTGCTATATATATAGCAGCATATATGGTTACTATATACCCATTAGAATAACGTAACCGATAGATATCTTTAGTTATACTAATTATTACTAGATACTTTTATATATTTCTTATAGATCTTTAGTTACAGATAGTAATATAAACTCATAGGTAATTTTAGTTTTATTATAAAAATATATAATATAGTTAATAAGGTAGTAGGTCAGATAAGCGAGTAGGCTATCTAACTATAAACGTAACATTTATATTATTACGATATAGTTTTCTCGAAACATAATAATATTAAAGTAAAATAAAGATACTTAATTTAATCTTACAATCTAAGCTATAAAGAAAAGCCTAAAGCTAAATGTTCAGTCTGTGGCTAAGATTTAAATATTTAGTTAAATTACTCTATTATATCAATTAAATAGAATACAATTATAAAATCATATAATATCCAACTCACGGGATTTAATAAAACTTAAGGAGAAGAACCTAGTTAAGTATATTTTTAATTTAGATTTCCAATTATATCCTTCCCGCATCAGTAGTATGGAAGAAATAGCTAATAAACTACTTACTAATTATAATATACCTTCTATTAGGAAATATTAGGTTTTCAATTTTATTAAGTAATAACTATAGCTTTGAGTATACTTCTTTTGTAAGTATAATTATCGGAGACCTTAATATAAAAGCTCAGATATAATAAATATATAGTTTCAGCTGAAAGTAAATATAGTTGCAAAACATAATATTATAGATTTAGATATTTATATCTTTAATAAGACTGGGTTGATAATAGACTAAATTATATCTGAAATAGTTATTGTAAATACAGAGAGGAACCTAAATATAAAATAAATATAATCTGCTAATTATAAGTATATTACAGCTATTTAGGCTATTAGTTCATTCAGCTATAATATCTCGCTATATACTATTATTATAAGCTAATATTACCTTTATACCTAATATATAGAAATAGATTTTCCGTATAACTAGATTATTATAATATCTGAAAATGCATAGATAATAAATAAAAGCAATTTCAATTAACTTTAGTTTTTTAATTAGTATATAAAATTATATTTAAGTAGCAGTTATTATTTTCTTATAATTAATAGGTGCAAAAGTTACTATACTACTAACTTCAAGATACATTATATGGAAAATAATATTATCATCTTTTATATACTAACTTATTTATCTTATCTACTTTAGCTTTTAGATATTAGGTATCTTAATCTACTAAAAATATATATAGTTAATAAATTAAGAATAAAATACATTTAGGTAATATTTATATTATAAAAGAACCTTCTTCCCTATAGTCTATAAGGCTTTTATATAAGCCTTTATAATTAAAAATATTTAGGAAGGTTTGAAAGAAGCTGAATCTATTTCTTCAAACATCAAAAATATACTTTTAAAATTCAATATTAAATAATATACTCTAATGCCCCCGGAATTCTTCCTAATAATACCACTACCTTAGAGTTTCTAAATATTAAGTAATCTAATAGAGATATCTTCTTAATTAAAGCTTATTAAAAATTCAATCTCCCAGTATTAAAACAGCGTACTAACTTTAATTATTAAGGTTATAGAGTATTTATTAAAGGGAGTATATGGATTTATATACTTAATTACTTGAATTAAATCTAAGGATAGAATTCTTTAAAAGAAGAATAATTTACTTAATTAATATTAGAAGGCTAAGAAAATCTATTGTAGATAAGGAGGAAATCTTACTATAGCTAAAACTAAGATTATTTAATTATAAAGAGAGATTATAACTTAAATTAAGAAGGAAATACACTAGAGTAATAGTTACTAATAGAAGATACCTAGTATTTCGACGGAGGCATTTTGGTAAATTGACGGACCCTCTTAACAGCTATTTTTCATATATACTATTACTAACTCTAAGCTCTAACTCTAATAAAACCCTCTCTCTAACTAGGATCCTATTATCCTACTATCCTACAAACTAACCTTCTTTCTCTGATATTTTTCCAACTTTTTACTAAGTTTTAATTAATATTTTTATATTAAACAAACTTAGTAGTACTGTTATAGCTGTCGGCTAAACTTTAGGATATATAGATGTTTTTTGTTTGCAAAGTGGCGTGTTACTAAAATGCCTCCATCGAAATACTAGGTATCCTGATAGAGAACTAAGATAGGCTACTAGTAGTGTAGTATCTATAGAAATACTAGTTATGAAATATAGATATACCCCGCAAATAGAGAAATACTAAAAGAAGAGTATTCTAAGTAGTTTTAATTAATTTAATAGTCTTAATACTACTTTTAAGTTCTATTACTAAAGTGGTTGGGGTTAGGTGGCCTACTTGCTTATTAATCACGTTATAAAGAAAAGTAAGAAATTATAGAATACTTAGCTTATATAAACTTTCTATTTTATTCTATTTTTAAGATATTTATGAAAATTCTCAATTTTATAACTCTAGTAATTA
Source organism: Colletotrichum lindemuthianum (assembly GCA_001693025.2). NCBI lineage: Eukaryota > Fungi > Ascomycota > Sordariomycetes > Glomerellales > Glomerellaceae > Colletotrichum > Colletotrichum lindemuthianum. The sequence goes on along the minus strand of MASP02000010.1, from coordinate 102,969 downwards.
CTTTTAACTATATATATCAAACTTAAACTTTACTAAGGTTACTACTATATAGATTATTACTATAAGAGCTTCTACTACTATAAAGTTAAAATATCAGAACCCAGAAATATAATTATCTATAATAATAGGTAATTTTATTACTATGTATCCAATTTATAAGCTGATATTCGTATAAATGCTGCTACTAAGTATAACTTCATAAGAGTGTAGCTAAGAAGCTAGGTAAGAGAAGGGTAAATAGTAAAAAGGTAGGTTTCTATAGATTGTAAGAGTTTAACTTAATAGGTTAACTGGTGGTAACTATAAGAAGCTTTTATCCTATAGAAGCCTAGTAGCATCAGGTAATATAATCTGAATAGTAATTCCAGTTATTTCAGCTTACTATATAACCTATAGAATTTATATACTTATAATTATGTTCTTCCTTAGAAGTATTAGCTTCTAAAGCTTATAAATACTATATAGCTACTTTTTTAAAAATATAACTTTACTAAGTATTTACTGATAGCTTTAAGGTTTAAAATAAGATAAAACAATAGATAAATATATTAGGCTACAGTAGAGAGGGACACCGGGGAGATACTAAATTTGCTACTATTAGAAATAACGCATTTAAGCGGTAGAGTTTGCATTATTCGAACCTCAGGCACCCGTAGTATCTCCATAAGCTTTACCCCACTTAAACCAGTTAAAATAGAGCCTTACGCGGTATATATAGCTATATCTAGTTATATAGAGTATTTACTAGATTTTACCCCCTATTATATATAATAATTAAAAGTCTTGTAATACTAAAAAGCCACCAGGCTAAATATATATATTTTAATAATTTTATATATCTTAAATACTGAACTATCTACTAAAAACACTTCTATTTTAATACTTAAGGAAGCTGACTGGGAGATTATCTGATATAATATCTTCCAGATAGAAACAAAAAGTTATAATTTATAAAACTATCTTAATTCCAAAATAGATATTTAAAAAAGCCTCTATTTAGAGGCTTCTTAAATTCCGCTTATATCTATAGTAATATTTAAAACCAGTATTTTAGAGATTTTAATTACCTCTAATATTCTTAATAAACTTACTTCTATAAAGCTAACCTGCCCTAAGAAGCTTTAATTTTCCCCTAAAGCTACTTATAAAATCTATATTAAGAATATTATAGATCCTACAGAAAAAACCCTCAAGGTTTGTATAACCATCTATATTTCTATATAGTAATAATTTAAAGATATTAGTATAAATAGTTAAACTAAGCTTATATAATAACATAGATTCTTAAATATATAGATATGGTATTTTAAGATTAATATTTATTATTTTAATTGTTAGGGTTATTGCATGCCGTATGTGATTTCGTTGTATGGATGCAAACTGATATTCTGGTTTTCGGTTATTGTTATTATTACGTTACGTAGCGTATAGCGTTATATAAGACTCTAGATCTATAGTGTGGCAATTACTTACTAATTACTATACTATTAGACTATAGCTAGCGCCGGATACTATATATCTATAGCTAGTAGATTATGGAAGGTATACTATTATATATATAATAATATATATAGTTACTATATATTTTATAGTATAGTATAACTAATATAAGTAACTTTTCGTTTTATTATATATTCTAATATCTATCTATTAATATAGAAAATAGTATCCTTCATAATTTATATCCTTTTATCTAAATAATATCTAAATATCTATTATCTACTTTACTTAAATTATATATTTCTCTATTTGAATAATTATATAGTTTAAATTAATAAATTTCTTAAAGATACAGTTTAGAATACTCTTTATAAAGGTATTAGTAATATTATTATCTTTATTAATTTATTATATCTTATAAAGTTTATAGTGCTTATATAACTATCTTAATATTATAATATTAGTTATTAGGTATTTTTCTTTAATAATATTAAGTTTTATAAGGTATTTATAAAGTAAGTATAAGTTAGTATATATAATAGTTGGAACATAACAAAGCTTTCAGTATTTAAGGATTTTCTTAAGTAATATAGCTATAATATAGGTAAAGGTTATATTAGCTACTATAATATAAATCTCTAAAGTAAGTATACTTCTAGTTACCTTTTTACTTTTAGTAGATAAGTAGTATATAAGGTTACTATAGAGGTTAAATTAGCTATTATTAGTTATAATCTCTTAGCTTAGAATTATTATAAACTTCAGTTTATTTAGTTACTTTTACTCTATACCTATAGTAGTATCTAAGCTCTTCACTCTATATATAGCTCTAACTGTAAAATGTACCTAGGAATAGTATTTATGCTAATACTAGCTTATAACTGGTTTAAATAGTAATAAAATTACCTATTATTATAGACAATTATACCCCCATTTGTGACATTCAACCCTACAGCGGAGGAAGACCTCGTAGTAACAATCTGTACGGCGAGAGCCTCTATAAACTTCAGTTAAAATAAAAAGTTAATATTATTAGCAAAAAAGCTATCAATAAAAGTATAAAGATATACTTTAGAGAGGTTAAGTGATATAAAGTTAAGATTTCGGTTCAGATACTTTATTTACCACTTAAGCTATTTATTAAGTATAATAATATTATTACTTAAATGTTATTACTTTTACACTATATATAAAACGTTAAATAGAGCCTCCAGTTGGCGTATAAAGGTAAGGTATACTCCACGTATATATTATTTAATATATACCTTTTTAAGTACCTTAAGTGCAGTATATATATTAATAAAAGCTAGCTATTACCCTTAATAATTTTAGTATAGAGACAGGTAATTACTATAGATAAATAGAATATGTCTATTAAATATAAGGAATATTTTTTTTAAGAGTATAATCTTCAGCTTTACCTTAAAAAAAGTCTTTTTAAGCTTCTTATTTTCTTAGCAAGAGAATATTGTATTAGAAAAACTAAGGATATTCTTAGTTTATATATTAATAAGGCTGAAGATATTATGTTAAGTATATAAAATAAGGAGAAATAAAATATACATTAAAATCTCTATTTATAACTTCTTCTTATAATATATAAAGTGAACTACCTATCCGTAAGTTTCAGCTTCAGTCAGATTATAAAATAGCTTAATTATAATTATTATAAAGTTTAGAGAATACTATTTTTTAAGATATAAAGGTAGGTTAGCTATAATATATCTTATAAGTTCTATTTTAGCTTAAATGTAAACTTAAGTAATATTATAAAGCAATATTATTATATTTCTATACTGAAGGAAGGTTAAAGCTATAGCTAAAATCTATTATTAGCTACTTTATTAAATTATTAGTTATTATATCAAAATCTTAAACTTACTATAATCTCGGAAGTTTGAAGTTATAAGGTTTAACATCTTATATATCTTATGAGTATTCTTATTCTTAACTTTATTAATAATATAAAACTTAAAATACTTATAAAGTTTATAGAGGATTAGGTTATTATCGGTTACGCTATACTGTAGGGTATATAGTAACTATACGCGCTACTATATATATAGCGGCATACCCTCTATAGCCTACTGGCTATAGATACCTAGTATCCGACGCTAGCTATAGCTTAATAGTATGGTAATTAGTAAGTAACTACTATACTGTAAATCTAGAGCTTTATATAGCGTTACACGCTACGTAATATAGTAATAATAATAACTAATTACCAGAACACTAGTTTGCATCTATATAACGAAATTATATATAATATATAATAACCCTAATAATTAAGCTAATACTATTTAGTAGTTAACCTAACTATTATACTACTATACTGTAGATTAGTAAAGCCTATTATACTAGGAAAAGTAATTAGAAAACCTTATACTTAAGGTTTATATAAGGTAAAAAATTATAAGATTTATTACTCAAATACCTTAGACTCTCCCTACTATGGGATCTCACTAGACGCCTCTAAATATATACTAACCTCTTAAGGAAACTACTATTAAGAAGTCTAAATTTACGCCCTTACTCTAGTTAAGTTAAGATACTTCCCGCAACTATACTAAGATATTTAAACTTATATTCTTATTATTACTTACTGGAGCGTATTTAGTAAATATAATAACCCTCCTTAAGTAACGCCAGACCTTTTTCTTTAATACTGGAGATTTATAATATCTCTAGCTTTAATCTCTTACAAAACCTATATAACCTCTTAAAAACTCTTTCCCTATCTTTTTCTATATAAATTCAGCTAACTTAATAATTCTCCCTTACTCTATATCTCTTAAGCCTTTATAATAATATCTAAGTTAACCTCTTTAGGTTAGATATCTACTAAAGGTATTTCTATACTGGTAATAACCTTACCCTTAGGTATTTCTATACTGATAAAGATCTTTTATTACTTAAACCTAAAGTATTTCAGATAAATTTAAGAACTTGACTATAGCTTTATTAAAGTAAGTAGTATCAGTAATATTAATATATATCTAGAATACTAATTAACTTTTTATATATAACTGAAACTTTATAATTAAAAACTTTTTTAATTATTTTAGGATACTTTTAAAGAATAACTTAAGATAACTTAGTAACTTAGTAATATTAATATAGTTTGCTACTTTAGAAACTACCTTATTACCTATAGTATTCAAATTAAACTAAATAGTAACTATATCTACTTAGTTTTATATTAAGTTATTTAGTAAGATAAATTTATCTTATAGATCCATCTGGAAATTAAGAATTTTTGCTACTACTTTCCTCTAATAAGAGAGAATCTCTAAATATTTCTAAAGTAGTTAGAAGATCTTATAATAGCTAAGTAGTATGTTCTATTATTCTTCTGTAAACTTTAACCTAAAGTTAAAAACTTAAGATATTTAAGATTCGTACTATAAATAGTTAAAGATAAATACCTACCGCTAATTAAGCTAATCTATATATCTATAAGCTTTCTACTTTCTTATATTATATAAGAAAATAATAAAAGATAGATATTTATATATTTACTGTATAGAAGTTAAACTTATAGTAATTATAGAAGTTTCTTCTCTCTTTAAGAAAATACCTTATTAACTAGTAACTAAATTTGCTATATATATAGTATTTCTTATTATATTAGCTATATAAGAAAGCTAAAGTTAAGTAATATCCTCCTCTAAATAATACTTAGAAGTATTTTTAATACTATATCTATATTCTTAATAAAAGCTTTAAGGTAAGTTATATATTCAGTTACTTTAATATTTATTTATATAAATTAAGAAGAATTCCTTAGGACTATTAGTATCTTTAAGTATATATTAATATATTATAGAAGGAAAACTTATAGTAATATTAATAGTAAGTTATAATTAATTATAAACTTCCTAATCTATTACTATAAAGCTAAAGAAGGCTAACTAATATTCAAATATCCCTTAATATATACTTAAGAGATAATTTCAGAGGCTAAAATTAATATACTATTTAAAAGAGAAAGTTCTCTAAATATATATTAGCTTAGTAAAAAGAATTTTAACTACCTTCTTTCTTATCTTATTGAACTTATTAATAATAATGCTTTTAAATATTATATTATACCAGTAAATAAGGTAAATTTATTAACGTTCGTTACTTTTAAAATAATTCTTAATATAAAGGGTTATATTATAGAATATTATAAGCTTAAGGATATTACTAAGGTAGTTAAAATAATACTTAAGAGTCTAGGCTTTTAATAGAATTAAAACCCTTAGTATATATATAATTAGAAATATCTAACTTTAGATACTAGTTTCTAAGAATATAGATTTTTAATTGAAAGAAACTTAAAAAACTTCTTTATAATTTATCTTAAAGTTATATATGTTTATAAAATTAATTATTATTGATTTATAACTGGTAAATATGGTAATTAATTGATTGTTTATTACTTGGTTGTAACTGGTGCTTCTATTTCGTTATATCTAAAACTATATTATAGTATATATATATATACCGCGCGCCGTTAGAATCAATTCGTAGGATAATCCCTCTTATCTAATTAGTTAAATTAAGTGGGGTAACTAGTAAGTTACCTACTGCTATAGCTTTTGCTATATTAATACCCAGTTAACCTAATACTAATAGTATTCTCTTTTATAGTAAAAGCGCAAAATAGTATAAAACGCAAAAATAGCGTAAAATATAAGAACCAGCTACCAGTTATATATATCTTTTTAGGTATACTAAAAACTATATAAATCCTACTTACAGTATTTACTTATAAAAATACACCTTTTAATTATTATTACTTAGATATCTTAAAGCTTTCTAGTGGTAATACCCTCTACCTACCCTCTTTACTCTTATATTCTCCTCTTATTATCCTCTATAACCTTTATAATTTATCCTTCTATTCTTATAATTACTCTATTTATAGTAGTAAATACTTTAACAGCTTAGTTATTAGATACTTTAATTATACTATCTATACGGTTATTCTTACTATTAATCTATTAGATCTTAAAGATCTTCCTTCTTTTATACAATTATTATAATATTATAATATTACTTATAAGTTACTTCTTTTTTTATTATATTCAGTTTAATAAGGTATTTATATACAAAGTAGAAGTAAGTATAAATTACTATTAGTATTATTAATATCTTAAAGTATTTAGTAAATTACCTAAAAGTAGTAAATATTATATATTCTATATTAACTTCTATAGCTATATTACAAACCTTAAATACTAATATACTATATATAAATTACCTTAATTTAGTAGAGAAGAAATAGATAATATTATCTTTAGGTTTAAAGATATTATTATTCTTATTAACCTCTTCTATCTCTAGAATAATAATAAATTTAAGCTAGAATATTATATTATTATTATTATTAGTAAAGAATCTATTAATAAATATATATAGCCTTATTATCGTAATATTAGTGGAGATAAATATTAGGTTTCTTTTAGAATTATTTGTTTACTATATTAGGTATTTATTAAGTTTCTTAATATCCTCCAGTATTAGGTTTTAATACTAGGCTGCAATAGACAGTTTAAAATATACCTCCAGTTGATATATAGAAGCTATATATACTCCTTATATCTATTATTTAATATATATTAATTTTGCAGTTTTAAATATATAGTTAATAAGTTTAATCTTCCTACCTTATTCCTTTTAGATAAGGATAATATTACTATTATTCTTTAAGGTAATTATATCTTTATTAAATATAAGAAGTTTATATTATATTAGTATTAATTTCGATGTAGCTGTAAATTCCACTCACTGAAGCTTCTTCGTTTCTTTATTATTAAACTTAGGTAAGTAAAGTCTGAGGATATTATCTATTTATATATCTATAATACTAAAGTATAAATTATTTAGCTTGGAGATTATAAGGTATAGATTATATAATAAGGTTTCTATTTACAGTTAGTTCTTATAGTAGCTAAGATATATTATATACTAATAAGTATCTAACTCCGTAAGGCTATATAGTAGTTAAACTATAATAATAATAATAATATCCTCTAGATATAAGCTATATAAGCTTATAGATAGCTTTGCTAGTATAAGGTAATTTAGTATTATTTTTACTTACGTATATACTTATATAATACTTTAGAGGTAAATCTCTATAGAAGGTATCTCCTTAAATATTATTGATAATATTAGTATTAGGTAGTAGCTAATTCGTTAGATTATTAGTAACTACGTAAATATACTAGTGTTTCCCTAATTATTAAAGCTTTTATTAACTAACCGTAACTTTTTATATAATATATTATCTATACCTTTAACTTTATTAATAAAGTGGAGGCTGAAGATCCTTATACTATTATAGTTTTAGATATTAAAGTGTTTAAGGTAAAGTATATTCTTAGCTAGTAAACCTTTCTACTTTATAGTATATAATTTCTTAAAAAAGCTTCCTAATATTTAAATAAGGTTATATTAGTAAAGTTTAACAGCTTTAGCTGATATCCTTTTCTCTTTTATTATGAGATAGATAATATAGTAAATATTATTTATAAGATTAGCCTCTATAATAAAGGTTATATTTTTATATAGTTACTCTTATTATTTTAGCCTCTTCTTATTTAGTATTACTATTAATATTCCCTCTTCTGAATATTCTTTCAGTAGCTAATTATTATTTAGTATTTATTCTTCTATCTTCTTAGTATATAGTTAATAGTATAGTTTAATTATTATTAATCTGAAAATATTAGATTTACTATTTATCTTTATAATATATATCTTACTGTTAGTTAACATAAGCTTAAAGGATTGTATTTATTCTTAGTACTTATAATAAATATATATTTTTAATTATAGTAGTAAGTAGTAAACTGAGGTAGTGGAAGAACTATTATATATATTTAGAGTATTAGAAACTTACCTTTAAGTATAGATTTTATATATCCTTTCTATTACCTTCTGGATAGTTACTTTATATTTTATAATTTCTGGAAATAGTGGTAATATGAAATTAAAGTGTGAATATATTTTGAAAACTAGTAGAGTTAGTATAAGGCTATATAGGCTATTTATATTATTAACTACCTTAGTTATACTTTATAGTATCTTCTTTCTACTAATTTCTAATATCTTATTTTAAATAATCTTATATATTCTCTATAGGGGGATATAGTAATATTCTATTTTGCTAATATTATTATAGACTTTAACTAATATAATTTGAACCTTACTATCTATACTATTAGCTTCTTTCTTAAAGTTTTTAGCTATTAAGTTACATTTTATATTAGTAATAATTCTATCTGGGGAACCTTAATATATATTAATCTAATATACTTTTAGCGTATATTATATGTCTTCCGCAGAGATATTCTTTATAAACCTTACAGCTATAAATATTATGAAAATACTAATAATATATAAGATAAGCTTATTGCCGTTTAAATATATAATATTAATACTAATCTCTATATTAAACTTATAGTTATTTTTAAGGTTAAACTTATACTGATATAGTATTTTACTATTTATCTGACATTAGTGGCAGTTTCTTATAATTACCTTAATCTTATTAGTTATTATAATTTTATCCGCTTTCTTAAGTATATTATTTAACTTATAAATACTAAAGTAGCTAAATGTTTTATAAAGTTATTATATTTCTATGTCCGTGAGAAAATTAATAGCCTTACTATAGAAATTATTCTATATAGAGAATTATAGATACTTATTATATCTTTCTATAAGTATTAATACCTTTTCTTACTTAATTTTATTATTAAGATTATTAAGGTAAATCTAGAGGTAGTTTACATTAGAGAAGCTTAGTAGAATTAGTATAGCTATAAGTATAATATTAAAGTTAATATCTCCAAAGGGTATAAGTATTCTTACTATACTAAAACTTATAAAGCCTTATTTATCTTTAAACCTAACGCTTATTTTTAGAACTATCTTATCTAGAGAGATATTAGGGAGGATCGTCTGGAGGGCTTTAAGTTATTATATACTACCTGCTTGAGTATCTGGGAAGATACTGTTAAAAATAACTTTGGAGTACCGTAAGGTTAGGAAGGTCTCCAATTTATTAGCAGTTATTAAGTAATAAAAGGTGCGGTTTTGAAGGATCTCTGTAAGTTTTATAGAGTTAATAGCCTCCTTCTTACTATTAGCTATAGTAAAGTGGATAGCTGCAAAGTTATCCTCTGATATTCTATCTATATTATTATATGTTCTCTCTTCTGCCTCCTCCGTGGGAAATATATTATTAAGGTATATAGCAATCTCCTTCTCTCCTTATTTCTCTAATTCTATTATTAGTATAAATTCTTCTCTTTCTCGTTATTTCCTAGATTATAAAGTTATTAGAAGGATTCTCTTAATAATTCGATTATGTAGGTAAGTATATAATGTTAATAGGTGGGTATTTAGTTTAATATCTTTATTTTCTTTATAAAATAGTTAAGTAGTATTATCTTGAACCTCTAGTTTCTTTAGTAACTACTCTGGGGATATTTACTAATAGGGATAGTAGATAGTAACTTTATAATATCTTTAGCTTTAGTGTTATTTAAGATATTATTGAAAAGTTACCGGTTATTAGAATATTCTGGCTTAGGTATCTTTCTACTATAGTTATATGCAGAATATATAGGGGAAAGATTATAAGCTAATACTTATTATCTGAGTTTAAAGTCTGGAATATTTATATATTAGTTTATTTTATTAATTATACCTTTATAATTATTTCTGAAATCTTCTTACTATATAAAATCAATGCCTCCTTCTTTATTATTACTTCTCTATTAGGTATATTCGAACTGCTTAGTAAGCTACGTTATAAATATAGACATATTAACTAAGGTGTTTTGCTTCTTTTATATGATATTGGACAGGGGTCGGTTTAATATATTGTTTTTAATTGCTAATATATTATATCTGCTATTATTAAAGTACTTTCTTATCTTTCATTAGTTAAATATATATAAGATATTGGAAAGTAATCGTAAGAAATAGCAATTTTATTTTAAGTTTCTTCCTTAATTATATTAATTTTATTACTTTATCTAAACACTTACTATTTTAATTTAGTATTAATCTAAATTATTAGTTTTTTCTATAGTAAATATAATTTAATATTAAGTAAATAGATTATCGTAAGTTTATTTTTACTTCTATTTCTATTATAAACTTATTATTTATATTTTCCGGGTAATATATAGTTATAATAGCTTTAAGTTACCTATTTCTACTTAGAAGCTATTTATAAAGCTTCTTAGAAGATATTATAATTTTATCTCTTTAGATATTCCCTACTAATCTGCAGTTAAGTAATAGTAATAATTCCCAGTAGTAGTTAAACTGCTAATTAATATTAGTTTATAACTGGTAAATATAGTAATTAATTAATTATTTATAACTAGATTATAACTAATACTTCTATTTTATTATATTGAAAACTATATTGTAAAATATATATATATATATATTATATACTGTTAGAATTAATCTATTTAGTTACCTTTACTCTGTATCTATAGTAGTATTTAAGCTCTTTACTTTATATATAGTTCTAACTATAGAATTTACCTAGTAATAGTATTTATACTAATACTAACTTATAACTAGTTTAAATAGTAATAAAATTACCTATTATTATAGATAATTATATCCCTAGTTATAATATTTAACCTTATAGTAGAGGAAGACCTTATAGTAATAATCTATATAGTAAGAGCCTCAGTAAAGCTAGAGCTTAATAAATATAGCTGAAAGTAACTATTAAGGTTATAAGGTTAAGAACTTTTGTGAACCTCTTAAAGATAGGATAAAATAAAAAGCTGAAAGCTAAGTGTTCTATAATCTATTACTGTTCCGTATCCTTTATAATAAGGGCGTGAGGTTGATACAGAACAAGTTGTCGGTTATCTGTTATTGAAAAAGGTTAATATGGGGTGGGTATACTAGCTACTATAGCTGCGAGGGGTTTAGGCCTGGATTAACTTAGAGCTAGCTGCAGTAGTTAGCAGGAAGGTGGGAGGGCTGAAGTTATACTTTAGGAAGTAATATATCCACTAATAGTTATAATAGAAAGTAAGCTATTAGTATCTCTCTAGAATTAATCTATAAAATAATTTCCTTTATCTAATTAGTTATATTAAGTAAGGTAACTAGTAAGTTACCTACCGCTATAACTTTTACTATATTAATACCTAGTAAATCCGATAACTATAATTTTAGCTATTAATATATTAGTAGGGAGGAATCTAGTTTCTTAATAATTATTTATAAAGTTAATATATAGAAAAAAAGCTATAGGGGGTAAAGTAGGAAACTTATATTATTAAGTCTAATTGTAAGGAGGTTATTAATTTTATTAATCTTAAATATCTTATTATTTAAGTTATCCTTATTATTAAGAGATTATTTCTATTACTAACAATAGTAAACTAACTATAAATCTTTCTATTTATTAGCATATCTTTTAGAATTAGTTTCTTAAGGTAACTAGAAAAATATTAAGCTTTATAAAATCTTAATACATTACCTATCATTATTACTTCTAAAAAGTAAGATATATCCACTAGGTAAAGATAATATCTTTAAGGAAGTTTAGTTAGTTATTAATAAATATTCTAAAGTTTCATAACTTTATTACTATTTCTTAAACTTCTTTCTTAATTTATAAAATAAACTTATCTTACTTTATTAAGTTTATAAAAGCCTAGTGAATTCTTTTACCTTTTATATTTATCTTAATACTATAAATAAGGAGAATACTCTGTAAATACTAAAATATTTATTGATTTAGAGTTACCTATATATTCTCCAATTACTTTTTAAAATTATCTTTAAAGAAATTCAGAAGGCTTCTATTAAAGAGGTAATTATATATATATATTGCTATAGTTAATACTATCTGGTTATTAATTCAGTTAAAATTACACCTTATAATAAAATTAAAGGTTGTTTACTTACTAAATATCTTACTATTAAGAAGAAGCTTAAGTTTTATTAGTATTCTTACCCCTAAAGAAGTTATATTACTTATTATATTAAGGTTTTTAAAATATTTCTTAAACAGTTCTATAAGCTTAAATATTATACCTATTATTTCCTCACTATAGGGAAATTATAAGAAAAGTATAGATTAGAAAAGGAAAGAAAGAAAAAATGGAAAATTCTATTTTTACTATTCACTATTTCTATTTATTAATATTATATAGGTAAAATTTAATCTTAAAGAGAGAAACTATCTACTAGTTAAGTAAGGAAAGAAAAGAAAGAAGATAGAAGACTATAGAAAAAATAAGAGAAATATAAGGAAATTTAGAAAGATTTAAGATACTATAAATTTCTTTATTATAAAAATCTAGTAAACTTTATTATACTAATATTTAATGAATATACTTATATGAGATATATTTAGAATTTCATAGATATATATCTAGCTACTGTAATGGGCCTGGGGGCTATGGGCGGCCATAGGAGCCACTGGGCCGTACGGAGAGGTTACGTGGCCACTGGCCGTACGTAGGGCCACAGCCCTACGTAGCCACGTATTTAGCTGTAGCGTAGCCAGCCAGTTCTACAGTAGCAACTCAAGCCAGTTTTTCCCTTCATTTTGACCCCTTTTTGGTACGGCCATACGGCCATGGCCATATGGCCGTTACAGCCACTCTTTTAGAGGGTTCTTTTGGTTGTTGTTGTTGTTTCAGCCCAAGCGGCTGGAGCCCATTTCAATGGAGGTCCATCCAGGATTCATGCCTACTGCTTCCTTTTAGGTTGCGATAGGTGAACACTTCTACGCTGTTCAAACGGACCTGCCGCTAGCCCAATAGACCAACCAACCCATTCGCAGACCTACGCCGTCACCCACATTCGAATACAACTGTTTATACAATTACTACGGCTATACAGAGGCTATGGCTACGGAGGCTACAGGGCGCCACGTATGCCACACGCCATGCCTACGTGGGCTACAGCCACAGTCACATACAGCAAAAAACGTCGAAAAATCAACAAAAGCAATAACAAGAGGGCTAGCCACGTATGCCACATAGGCCACAAAAGCCACTGAGGCCACCGAATCCCACCGATCCCACCAATACCATAGATCTCACGGATCCCTCGAAAAACCCCCGAAAAACACAAAAACAACAGCTACAGCCATATTAATCAATTTGCAGACCTACAGCGATACATATAGCCCTCCATAGGCTATAGCCACATCAGCTACAGCTATATTAGCTATAGCTATATTACAGCCACACGTTCGCTACCCTAGGGCCCTTAAAGCCTCACGAAAAAGAAGAAACCCCAACCAAATATAGCTCTTACAGCCACGAAACCTTCATCAATTATATACAGTACTACACCAAAAACACCTGGATTTCATAAAAAAACCACCCTGGGGAGGTAAGCCAAAAGGGTGTAATACCCCCAGGGGAAAGTCTGAAAAGCCTCCACCCAGGGGAGGTATTTCTGGATGAAAGCCTACTTAGGAAAAATTATTAAGCCTTATCCTATTTAGAAGACTACTTTAGAGAAGCTAATAAACCTTACCCTCTATTAATAGAAAGCCTCCCACCAGGAGAGGTATATATAAAATACAAAAAAGTATATTAGTATAATTAACTAGTTATATAGCCTAGGGGTTATATATATACGTATAGCTATAGCTATAGTTTGAGTCCTATTTTCAACTTTTTTTTACCTTATGGGGCTGGTTTAGTTTTGATTATTTTAGTTATTTCTTTTATTTCTTTTTTTAGTTATTTTAGTTATTTCTTTTATTCTTTTTTATTCCTTTTTATTCCCTTTTCTTTAGGATTTTTAAATACGCGGGGGCGCTTAGGCTTTCAAAAATAGGGAGGATTATAATAAGCCTGGAGGCTATAGGTAGCTATAGAAGCCACTAGGTTATACAGAGAGTTACGTAGCTACTAGCTGTATATAGAGCTATAGCCCTATATAGCTATATATTTAGCTGTAGCGTAGCTAGCTAGTTCTACAGTAGTAACTCAAGCTATTTACCTTCGATTTTAACCACTTTTTAGTATAGCTATACAGCTATAGCTATATAGCCGTTACAGCCACTCTTTTAGAGGGTTCTTTTAGTTATTATTATTATTTCAGCCTAAGCGGCTGGAGCCCATTTCACTACTAGAATTAAAATATATTAATATAATTATTAATAAGATATTATCTTACCTTAAGTTAGGTAGAAAGTTATTATTAGAAATATCTCAATAGATTAAGAGATTAGTAACTTTACTTTAAGTTAGGCTTTATAATCCTTTATTACTATTTCTACCTAAATAAACTTTATTAATCTACAGTAAGTAGTGATAGTAAGGTTAACTACTAATTAGTATTAGTTTCACTAAGGAAAGATATATTATATATATAATTAGTTTCACTAGAGGAAAGTATATTATATATATTATTATATATAGTATAATAATAGGATTTAAGATATTAATATTTACAGTATATAGCCTATAGGTTATATATAAGCTAGATCTTAGTATTCTAGATAATTAGTTACTAATTACCTAGTAGATAGTAATAATTAGTAATTAGTTATTACTAGTAGCTAGTTTCCGCTACTAGATTATATTATATAGATAGTATATTATAGGGCTCTAATAGCCTTATAGCTATTATATTACTAATATTAGTAAACTTTTTTTTACCTTATAATTATAATATATTATATCTTTATATATAAGATAAAATTAATTAAATAATCTATATCTTTTAACTGAATAACCTTCTAAGTTTCCTTCTTTTATTTCAAATAAATAATTTATCTCTCTATATAAACTATTATATTATTTTTATTAATAAATGTCTCTAGAGTAAAGTTTGGAAATTCTTTAGTGAAAATATTAATAAGGTTATTCTTACTGTTAATTTACTATATCTTATAGTGTTTTTAATATTTAAATAATTACCTTTAAGATTATAATATTAGTTCTAAATATCTTCTTTTTTATAGTATTAAGCTTTATAAGATACTTATATAATAAGTATAAATTAATATAGATAATTATAGAAATAAAAGAAAAGTTATAATAAGTAATAATATTTCATAAAACATATAGTAATAATATATATAAAGTTTATATTAGTAACTATAATATAGATCTCTAAGGTAAATATACTTCTAGTTATTCTTCGCTTTTAGTTAAAGAGTAATAAGTTAGATTACCTTAAATTATAAACTTATATTTACTAGTAGTTATCTTTTAGCCTAGAATTATTATAAATTCCAGTTAAGATAATAAGTTAATATTATTAGTAAAGAAGCTATTCATAAAAATATAGAGATATATTTAAGAGGAATCAAGAGGGATATATATTAACCTTTAATTTGTATATTTTGTTTACTATTTAATATATTCATTAAGAATAGTAGTATTATTACTAAAGAGTTATTATTTTTATATTATATGTAAGAGGTTAAAAAGTATCTGAGGCTGCTAGATTAAAATAATATATACTTTATATATATATTTTTTAATATAGTTTCTTTCTAGGTATCTTAGGGTTTATAAGGATATTAATAATAGTAAGCTTATAGCTTTAGTTTTTTTACTTAAAAAGAAGGGTTTCACTTTAGAGGGAAAGTATCCTATAATTAAATATTAATAATATTAACTTTATAAGGAAGATTTTAAGTTTTACTATAAGAGAGAGTTTTATTAGCTTTTTATTCTTTTATTAAGTATAAATAGTATTAGAAAAACTAAAGATATTATTAGTTTATATACTAATTATACTAAATACCTTATTATTAGGTTAAGATATAAGAAGGTAAGAATTATAAATAGATATTTATATATATAAAATTTCTTATAACACTTTAAGTAGCCTTATTTGATATAGTGGTTTAATATCTGGCTGGTAATTACCGTTTTGGTAAGTGTAGTAGGTTCGAATCCTGCGACGGGCAACCGCGACTGGTGGTTATAGTATACCTTCCGGTTGTGAAACCAAGCGTGGCAACTGCCACTAGCTGGCGGCTGTTAACGGCTGGCGACAGGTGCAGCTAGTTGGCAGCTAGTGTCACGTGACAACTAAGTGCTGTTACAGAGGGATACTAGGCATTTCCTGGGGAGGAAATCTGGTTCCAGAAAGTTCCAGGAAACCACTATAAAACTATAGTGAAATAGGTATAATAGCTTAAACCCTAGTAATAAATTTAGGGTAAATAGCTATAAGGATATAGAATACTTTTATTAAGGTTATATTATATAAATATATAAGTAGAAAGCTTACTTTCTATATATAGTATTAAATAAAGTATACTTATTATATATCTTACTACTTTATATTCTTGATTCTTATTTATAGCTTCTATTATATAGTAATATAACTAGCTATTTGAAGTAGTAATAATAGTTTACTATAATTGATACTATAGTAAATTATCTATAAAATACTTACAGAATATTAATTAATTACTATAAGGATATTTTTAGAAGATACTTACCTAATTGAGGGATATATAAGTAATAATAATAGTAAGTTTATAATAGATAAGCTGATTAAAATTTTTTAAATACTTAAAATAGTTATTAAGTTATAAAGGGATAAAATTACCTTATATAAGTAGTATTAGACTGAGTTTAAAGTGCTGGTAAATAAGAATAATATTATACTGGAGTTATATAGGGTCCCACTATAAATAATTTAGATAGGAATAACTTTATTAATTAGTATAACTTATTTTAAATCTATTATTAATTATAATATTTCTATATTACTAACCTAATTAGATATTATAATAAAGAAAGTCTTAATAATTATTAAGAGTAATTTATATAGTTTTGAAAATTAGGAAATCCCTAAGAATTAGTTTAAGGATTTTTAGTTAAAGATACCTAAGGAATATTTTCTTTAAGGTAGTTTAAATTAGCTTATATAGTCTATTTAGGTAACTTTTAAACTAGAGGTTTATAATCTTATAATAGGGGGCTAGGTTAGTAAAACTAATAATATATATATAAGTAACTAACTGAAGAATAATATTTCAACTATATTAATAATATTAATTACCTATATTAGTAAAAGATTAAGAATTTAGAAAATTCTTTTATAAACTTATATAAAATTAGGAATTATTCTAAGAGGTTAGATTAGAAACTAACTTTACTTACTAATACTTAAAGAATCTAACTTTATAAATTATATTATAAAGTTTAATAAACTTACTTATTACTTCTAAAATAGTAGAGAAGTAATTATAGATAAAAAATTTATCTACTTATTTATATATAGAATAAACTCTTAATATTAAAATTAGGCTGCTAGAATAAAATTAGAAAGTTAGTATAAAGATATAGTAAGTCTGAAAGTATTATAGTTAGATTTTATAGATAAGTTGTACCTCTATAATAAGAAATTACTTGTTACTTAGTTTACTATAATTTAGATAAGGAAAGATAAAATCTAAATTATATTCTCTAAGAAGAGTAAATCTACCTATTATAACTATAAAAAAGTTAGATATTTTACTTAAAACTGCCACTCTAAAAAGAAAGAGATTATTAAGATAAAGATACTAAAAGAAACTTTAGAAATAAAGTAATCTGTAACTAAGGTAGTTAAGAAGAAGTTATAATTTTATTTAATTTATATTAATTTTTAGAATCTTTATATTTTCTAGGGAGATTATATTAAAGAGGTTAAATATTAGTTCCACTAGAAAAATATTATAAAAATAGTAGAGTTCTTAAATAAAAATTAGCTATAAGACTCTAGAGTTAATATCTATATGATTAATAACTTATTATAGTATAATAACTATATTTTAATAATAATAGTTTAACTTATTATAACTAATACTGAAGTAGTTTATCCTGAGTATATTAGAATAATTATATTGATATTTAATAATAAATTAAGAATTTAACTTAGGAATAATCTGTATATAGAAGGATTTTCTAAAAATATATTTAATAGTAAATAACTTTACTTTAGAGGAAGATACTTCTAAGAAAATAATATTATAGGTTTAGATAGAATAATCTTTACTAATCTGGATATACTAAAGTAGGAGTTTAATTTTACTGTAAAAAGCTAGTAAACTACTGCTACTATAATAATATTATTTTTAGCCTAATAGAAGATAGATTTAAAGCTATAATATTAAAGATTAAGCTATTCTGAATACTAAAAAATAAAGAAGATAATCTAACTTACGTAAGGATATTTATTATAACTAGAAGATATTATCTCAATATTATATAAAATCCATAATCTATTAAAGAGTTTATACTATTCTTTATAAATATCTTAAGAAAAAGCTATAATAGTTAGTTATATTATTTATATTAATATTGGAGAGGTGAAATTAATAAGATAGTAGAAATATTTTCTTGGTTACTTTTGCTCTGTACCTGTGGTGGTATCTAAGCTCTTCACTCTATATGTGGTTCTAACTGTAAAATATACTTAGTAACAGTATTTATGCTAATACTGGCTTATAACTGGTTTAAATAGTAATAAAATTACCTATTATTGTGGATAATTATGCCCCCAGTTGTGATATTTAACCCTATAGTGGAGGAAGACCTTATGGTAATAATCTATATAGTGAGAGCTTTAGCGAAGCTAGAGCTTAACGTATATAGCTGAAAGTAACCACTAAGGTTATAGGGTTGAGAACCTTTATAAACCTCTTGAAGATAGGATAAAATAAAAGGCTGAGAGCTAAGTGTTCTATAATCTATCACTCTTCTGTATCTAAACTATCCTTAATACTACCTTCACAATAGAACCAGAATTCCCCTTAAATCTATATAGCTACCTATAACTAGGGTAATATAATAGCGGATTCTAAATATTCCTTTATAACTTCTATAATAGGAGGTATTAATATTTCCTAAAGAGCTTAAGTAATATTATGAATACTAATATTAACAGGCAGATTCTGGATATTCAGAAGAAAATCGTCTAGTTATCCCACAATCTGCTATATTAAGCTAATAATTTTAGAGACTAGTTATTAATCAGAGAGTATCCTAATATTAATATACTATATAAGTTACTAGATATTTTAGAATATTATAATATTATAATTACTAGAGTTTTAGATACTATATAGCTACACTAAAAGTATCTATATCTATATTAATATTATTTATATATTAACTACACTTAATATATTAAGATCGTTCGCTAATAAGAACAGGCTGAATCTCACTATACTTATATAGAAATTGTAAGTTAGCTTATATTAGTAGTGGAGAACTTTTATATTAGTAGCGGAAAACTTTTATATTAGGAGCGTGAAGTTTCATCTTAGGAGTGAGTAAGATACAGTCTGGAGGACGTTAAGGTTACAGATATGGAGGTTATAATAAGTATTTAAATAGAGTAACTATAGTTAGCAGTAATTAAATCTCTCAAGATATTCAAATTATATATAGATAGCGTGAGGGTGTGAGGGTGTGAGGGCGTGAGGTTAATATAGAAGGAGTTATTAGTTATTTATTATCGAAAAGGTTAATGTAGGGTAGGTATGCCAGCTGCTGTAGCTACGAGGGGTTCGGGTCTGAATTAACTTGGGGCTGGCTATAGTAGTTAGTAGGGGGGTAGGAAGGCTGAAGTTATATTTTAGGGGGTAATATATCCACTAATAGTTGCAATAGAGAGCGAGCTATTAGCCCCTCCCGTAGAAATATTTTCTATTAGTTATAGATAATAAATTAAGGTTTAAATTATTAATATTTAATAATATAAAGGATAGATTAGTCTGTTAGATATAGACTTTTATTATTAGATAGAAAAACTACTTCAGATTCTCTATATAATTAATCTATACTAATAACGCTAGAGAGTTTATAGTTATCTTTTAAGTAATAATATTAAGAGATAATAGTATTGAGATTAAAGCTTTATTAGTATATATCTATAAACAGAATAGGATATTAGAATAAGTAATCTAAACTATTCTAAATAAAGCTAGAATACTGGTAGTTAATATAGATATTTTAGAATATCTATAAGTATAATTAGTAATAACTATTATCTATTTTATAAATTAATTATATATAGTAGTAATATTAAATAAGATTTCTATTTAGATATTAACTAAGGATCTAGAATTAGGGTAGAATTCAATTTCTGAGATAAGCTAACTCTAGATTATTAGAAGTATCTATTTTACTAATATTAATCCAGAAATCCGGGTGAAATCTGAGAAGATAAAACTTTATATAGAGAAATATATTCTCATTAAGTATAAACTCAAAATAGCCTATAGAGTATAGATTAAATTATAAAATAAGATTATTATTATCTTTATTATTATATTCTATAAACTAATAAATAATAAAGTTAGTAAGTTACAGATTTTACTATTTAGTTAGAAATTAGGATTATAGAGATATATTAAAATTATTTTATCCACTCTAAGGATTTTCTACTTATAACTAGGAATATCAAAAGAAATACTAGAAAATAGTATTAATATTTGGGAGAGGTTATTTTTATATATAATTATATAGAATAATATATCTTTTTAGAAGGAGATCTAGCTATATACTAACCTAGTTATAATAGCTGAAATATATAATAAGTTTATAAATAACTATCCTCTCTAGAAGAAAGTCTATTTTAATAAGATAATAATATTAATTAAAAAGGAGACTTTATAGTTTATATTAACTTTAGAGGTTCCCTAAAATATAAAACTAACAGTAAAATAGATACTTAAATATAAGAAAGTATACTATAAGTTATTAAAAAGAAAAACTTAAGTTATTACGTAAGAATTCCTCTAAATTTATAGATAGAATTTTATATATATATATATATATTTTAATATCTTAAGTAATATTATAGAGGATTCTAATTACTTATATATAATAAAGAGGATATACTATTAAGTAGTAGGATTTTATTAGAGTATATCTTAATAGTAACTTTAAGAAGGATATCTATATATAAATATTCCTATTTTTGGATATTTATTTTACAGACTTATAGTATTCTTATTATATTAAAAGTATAGAATATATTATAAATCTATCTTAAGTTATCTAGTTATAATAAATACTATATAGTTTTAAATAGAGAAGTTAATAATAATAATAGAAACTTAAGAAGATTTTAGTATAAGTTAGTTTTAAGGTCTTACTATCAGATAATACTATTTATTATAATATTAAACTGAAAGTTATAATAACTATCTATATTAATAATATATTAGTTATTAGACTAAGTAATAATATTACTACAGTTTTCTTATAGATTAAATAGAATATTAAGATTAATAACTTAGAGATACTAGACTTTTTCTTAAGTATCTATCTAAATTTTAATAAGAATAAGATAATAATCTTATAGGAAAGTTATCTAAAAAAGATATCTAAGGAATTTAGAAAGTTCCTCTATCTAGCTACTATTTTAGTAAAATCTAGAGTCTAGAATTTCACTATCTTAGTAGAAAGTTTAATTAATAAAATATTATAATAGTAATATTACTAAATATTTAGAAAGTTTTAGTTTACTACTTAGATAATATAATTAGATTTATTATTTAGTTATAGATTTTCAGTAACGTTTTTATATTATTCTAGAGAGTTTTATAAGAAGGAAATATTATATTTTTTTTAGTATACTAAAATATAAAATAAATATTATATTAGCTATATTATAAAGAAGGATAGAAATAATAATCTAGAGTTTTATAGTTATATAAATAGTAATTATACTAACTATAAGATTATATTAAAGTTAATAATTAGATAGATATTTTTTATAGTTAGAAAGTTAATTTTATAGAGATCTTATTACTAAATAGTTATAGTAAAATTATTTATAGAAACTAAATATTATATAGAATCTAATATAACTTTAGAGACTATATAGATCTAAAATTTACTTAATAAACTAGAAGAGATAATTACTAAATCTATATTAATATAAATAGATAATACTAAATTAATTATTTTTATAAAAAGAGAGAGTTTATATAATTAGGTTAAATATATTAGAA
This sequence comes from Colletotrichum lindemuthianum, assembly GCA_001693025.2. NCBI lineage: Eukaryota > Fungi > Ascomycota > Sordariomycetes > Glomerellales > Glomerellaceae > Colletotrichum > Colletotrichum lindemuthianum. Next base: position 80,543 of record MASP02000010.1, on the reverse strand, counting down.
TTTATAATTATTTTATAAGAGAAATAGTAAGTTAAAATAAAATAATCTTTAAATATATAGAGACTATTAATAATATTACTAATAGTTTTATAAAATTATTAGTAAGATTATTATTTAAATATATTAGAGGTTTTATAGGAATTAAATACTGCGAAACTAATAAAAAACTATAAAATAATATTAAAATAGAGTAAATACTATTTTAATAAGGAGGGATATTATAGAGAGATACTAGGGATTTCCTATAGAAATCCTAGGGACTTCCTAGAGATTTCCCTAGGAAATCTAATTCTAGAAAGTTCCAGGAAACTACTATAAAACTATAGTAAAATAAATATAATAGTTTAAACCCTAGTAATAAATATAAGATAAATAGCTATAAGGATACAGAATATTTCTATTAAGATTATACTATATAAATATATAAGTAGGAAGCTTACCTCTTATATATAATATTAAATAGAATATACTTATTATATACCCTACTACTTTATATTCCTGATTCCTGTTTGTAGCCTCTGTTATAAGTGCGATCCTTTAAAGAAGTAACTGTAATAGATATAAGCCTGTATCTTCCTTTTGTGACGTACCTTCCGCATTTGTCAGCTATTATATTAACTAACCGCACTTACTGTCTGAGGTTTTGTCCGTTGTTTAAATGGTTCCTCAGCTCCAGCTTATCTACAGGGTTTATGAGGCAAGAGCCGACTGTCGGGTGCACTTACCTAAATGGAACCCCGAGAGGTATGTGATTTAAATAGTCAGAGACCTTCAATATAACTAATAATACTTAAAGTATATTACTTACTAGTAGATATTAGTTTTAGTTAAGCTATAAAGTAATTTAATAATTATTATTATAGATTCTGGAGGATATTAATCTTTAAAGTAAGTAGGTAACTTAACTATAATATATCTAGTAAGTTTAGTTTTAACCTAAATATAAGTTTAAATAATATCTTTTAGCTAAAGAAAGTAACTTTCTTCTTTTATTAATATAGAGGTAATAGCTATAATTAATCTTTAGCTACTTCTTTAAATTATAAAAGCCTAAATAAGAATTATAAGCTTCCTATTATCTTTAAAACCTTAAATTATAAGCTTTAATTTCTAATATACTTAGTTGCTATTTTTATTCTTAATTTTATAAATAAGTTAAGATTTAAAGATAGTGTTATTTTTATAGAGAATAAAATTATACTAAATAATCTTAACTATATAATAATTAATAATACTTCCTACTTTATTCTTTATTAACCTTTTAAAGAGAAGGCTAGAAATAGTGATAATTTCTTTTTAGTGGGGGAATTTACAGAAAGTGAGATTAATTCTTTCTTAACTATAAGGAAGATTATAAATTAGTCTTTTTAGTTACTTTTCTATTTAAAGGGGCTTTTCTGGCTAAATATAACTTTTTAGAATATAAGAAATAACTTTATATATTTTTAATATTTAATATACTTACTTTTATTAGAGAGTAGCAGTAGATTACTTTTAATATAAGGAGGAAAAATATTCTTATCTTTTAGTATCTCTTAAGTATTTAGAGGTTTAAAAGTAATAGGAGATAAGATTAAGGTAGGTTAAACGTTTTAGGAAGAATGTTTAGCTTTATTAACTTTACTATTCTTATACCTATAGTTAAAATATTATTATACTTCTATTAGAATATCTAGTTAAGGAGGAATATTATTACTTTTATAGTATATTTTTATAGTAGTTGAGTGAAACTTTCAAAACTATAAGGAAGGTTAGTAATATATATTTTACTATAAATAGTAAGTAGGTAGAAGAAACTTCATTAACTTTTCTTTTTTTATATATATATATAAAAAGCTATAATAGAAAGCTTATAACTTAAGAAGTATTAAGTTTATTATTAATAGTTATAGTATTAATAACTATCTATATTATATATTTATAATAGATAGCTTTAGTCACTTTTTAAATTACCTATATCCGTAAGATTATTTCCGGAGATAAAGTAAGAATTTTATCAAGCTGGAAGTAAGTTCCAAAAATAAGAAGTATAAATATCAGATTATTTAGGTTAATAATATTATTTATTAACTTATAAGTAGCCTAAAGATAATACTTTCAGAATAATAATAGATATTCTTAGTAGTATATTTTATATATATAATATAGAAGAATATAGTAATATTTTACCTTATTTATATTATTATATACCTTAATAAATATAGTTCTAACGGTTTCATATATTGTTTTAGCTTCTAAGTAAATATTTTCAGATTAGAAATTTATTTCAGTGTTAGTAGAGATAAAATCAGGTAAACTTAGGTAAATATTAATTTAGTATACCTTAAGGGCTTTCTATATTAATTTTACTTGGATACAAGGTAGAAATTAAGTAATATTAAAGGTTATAGCTATATTAATAATATAAAGAATAGGGTAGTTACCTTTAAGGTAAAAGATATTAGTAATAACTTTAAAGTTAAATTTAATATTATTATAGAAGGTAAACTTAAATTAAGAGAGGTTAATATTATATATTCAGTATTAGTAGCAGTATTTCTTAAAACTTATAAAGACTTCTTAATTAACTGAATATTTAGCTTTATAGAGAGTTTCTTAAAGATGTATAATAGATAGATATTTAAAGTAATAATAAAATATTTAGATTTTAATTTCTATTAGGTATAAGGAATTACGTATCTTCTTTTATTTAATTATATATATATATATATATATATATATATATATTTCTATTTCTAAATAATAGAAATAATTTTCTTACTTTAATATAACTAGTTATAAATATTTTTAAAAGTAATAATAAGGTAATTTATATTAGTAAGATATTATTGAAATAGAATCTTATAGGAAACTATATAGATTATTATTAGACTAAGTAGTATAAATATATTAACTATATTTATTATTTTTATAGATTTACCTCCTCTAAAGTAAATAGAGATTAACCTTTCTTTGGAAGTATTTAAGAAAATAAAGTAAAGAATAGTTTATTTCAGAATATTAAACTGGAAGTAACTAGCTGTAAAGTAGCTAGTAGTATTTAAGTTAGGTAAAATCCCTTAGAAAACTATATTTAAATAGCATTCTTTAAGACTAAATATAGATACTAAAGTAGCAATTTCTTTAGTTATATTATCTTCTTTTATTAAAATATAGGTTACTACTTAATTCTGGAGAATCCTTACAATCTTTTAACTATCTAGAGGTATAGATTATTTTTTAAAGTAAGAAGTTATAAATTTACTTTTAAAAGTTATTTAGAGAATCTAATACTTTAGTTTAATTTTTAAGCTTATAATTCTGGAGGTAGTATACTATTATATTATCTTTAATAGTGATTTTATAAGTATCTCTAAGGTTATTATTTAATCTTTCTATTTCCTTATATTATTTAAGAAAGTAGTAATAGTTAAATATTAATATATTTACTATATAGAAGTAAAACCTTTATTAGTTATAGAAGTTTCTTCTCTCCTTAAGAAAGTATTTTATTAACTAGTAACTAGACTTACTATATATATAGTATTTCTTCTTAAATTAACTATATAAAGTAGTTAAAGTTAAGTAATATCCTCCTCTGAGTAATATCTAAGAATACTATTAATTACTATATCTATATTCTTAATAAAAGCTTTAAGGTTACTATAGTGAGGTAGGTGGGGTTGAGACCTATATCCAGTAAAGTAATATCTTACGTTAAAAATATATATACTAGATATTCTTAAGGGAAGAGAAAATAGTATAAAAGAGTGAATAGTAATTATATTGTTAGTTTCACCGGTATAGCTAACTGGCTACCTTGTGGGCTATACCTTATAGCTTACTATACTATAGCTACGTTGGGTAAATAGTCGGACTATATAGCCTATGCGGGCTCTATAGCCTCTAGATCTATATGCGTGGCCCTATAGACTACGCACTACGAATATTAATATCTTTAACTCTATCAGTATACTGTATATAACAATATATATAATATGCTTTCCCCTAGTAAAACTAACAGTGATGAATAGTTAATCTTATTAGCCTCAAGCTGCACGCTTCAGGCTATAAGGTTATTTATAGATCAGTAAGGTTTATTCAGGCAGAAATAATAATAGAGATTATTAGGTTTAACCTAAGGTAAGGCTACTGAGATTCTAATCTATTTAGATATTTTTTAATAATAACCTCCTGCCTGACTTAAGGTAAGGTAATATATACCTAATAATATGCTAATATATCTTAATTCTAGTAGCTAGATACCTATCTATACTTAAGATCCCTGCGATAATATCCTAGGTGTATTTTACGTTAGGATGTATTTAGTAAATATATGAGGCTATTGCTAACCTCTTAAGGTGAAGCCTCACTCTTATTTATAGTCTCCCTATTACCTTAGAGGCTTGAGGGTATAATAAATACCCTCTCTTATAGCCTCTATATACTACTCTTAGAGGCTCCCTGAGGGCTCTTCAATAAATACCCTCTCCTATAGCCTCTATATACTACTCTCAGAGGCTTCCTGAAGGCTATGTGATAAACACTCTCTCCTATAGCCTCTGTATATTTCTCTTGGAGGCTTCCTGAGGGCTATATAGTAAATATATACCCTCTCTTATAGTCTCTATATTACTCTTAGAAGCTCCCTGAGGGCTATATAATGAATACTCTCTTCTATAGTCTCCCTATATTACTCTTAGAAGCTCCCTGAGGGCTATACCTTATTCAATAAAAGCTCTCTCTTACACTCTCTGCTATATTACTCTCAGAGGCTCCCTGAGGGTTATATAATAAATGCCCTCTCTCACGGTCTCTAGTAATAATCTTGGAGACTGCTAGAGGGTATATAATGTTACTAACCTCTTAAGGTAATATTATAGACCTATACTCTCTTATATAGTCTCCAGTAATAATCTTAGAGACTGCCAGAGAGTTATATAATATTACTATCCTCTCGAGATAATATTATAGATCTATACTTTCTTCTAGTCTCTAATAATAACTTTAGAGACTGCTAGAAGGCTATATAGTAATACTGCTAACTACTCTAGGTAGTATAGCCTATAGTCTTTATATAGTCTCTAGTAGAGACTACTAGAGGGTATATAATATTACTACCCTCTCGAGGTAATATTATAGACCTCCCTGAATACTCTCACAGCTTTATAGCCTTATAGCTTATAGCTTTATAGCTTTATAGCTTTATAGCTTTATAGCTTTATAGCTTTATAGCCTTACAGCCTTACAGCCTCACGGCTTTATAGCTCTATAGCTTTATAGCCTCACAGCCTCACAGCTTTATAGTCTCACAGCTTTACAGCTTTATATTACCTCCAGCTACTGTGAGAGTGTTAACCATATAGGGATCAAAAATAGCCTCTTTTACCAGAAGTATTAATATCTTAAACAGGGCCCTATATCCTCTCAATCTCTAATATTCACTTAAAGAGATCCTAGCAATTATCATAACCACTATAATTATATAGAGGGGTAGATAAGTAATATTTTCAGAGATAAAAGGAGGCTATCTAAAAAGAGAGTATTTAGTATATAGATATTTAGGTATTTTGTATATAGACCTTAATGTTACTATAGTATAAATAAAAGGTTGCTAGTGTTAGTTTAACTAGTATAGCTAACTGGCTACCTTGTGGGCTATACCTTATAGCCTACCACGCTATGGCTACGTCGGGTAAATAGTCGGGCTGTATAGCCTGTGTGGGCCCCATGGCCCCTAGATCTATGTGTATGGCCCCATGGGCCACGCACCACGAATATTAACACCTTTAACCCCATCAGCATACCATATATAACAACATATACAATATGCTTTCCTCGAGTGAAACTAATATATATTCTTATAAACAGTGTTGTTGTTAGTTAATCTAGTTAATACTAAAAGAGAGCAAAGAAGCCTCTTTTATACTACTACTTTTAAGTCTAGAATACTCTAATTATTATTAATTAGAATATTCTAGTAATACAGACTTACGTTAGTAATTACACGTTATTACGTATACTGAAGTTAGTTACAGGTAAGTACTCTGTAAAAAAAAGAAGTAGAATATTCCACGGAATATTCAGCCTGTAGGTATAGTATTACTATAGGGTAAATACCTATAGCCTAAAGATTTAACAGTAATTAATATATTAAGTTAGTTTAATATTAATTCACGCTAATTAATAAGAATTCCTTAGAATTATTAATATCTTTAAGTATATATTAAGATATTTAAAAGGAAAACTTTTATGAATACTAATAGTAGATTATAATTAATTATAAACTTTCTGATATATTACTATAAGGCTAAAGAAAGTTAACTAGTATTCCGATATCTCTCAGTATATACTTAAAAGGTAATTTTAGAGGCTAATACAAGTATATTATTTACGAAGGAAGTTCTTCTGAATATACATTAGCCTAGTAAAAAGAATCTTAAGTATCTTCTTTCTTATTTTATCTATATTATTAGTAATAGTATTTTTAAATATTATATTATACTAGTTAGTAAGGTAAATCTATTAACTTTTATTACTTTTAAAGTGATCCTTAATGCGGAAAGTTATATTATAAAATACTATGAAACTGAGGGAATTAGTAAGGTAATTAAAGTAATATTTAAGAGTCTGGTTTTTTAATATTATTAAAAAAACTCTAGCTTATATATAGTTATAAATATCTAACTTTAGATAATACTTTCTAAAAATATAGAATCTTAATTTAAAGATATTATAGAGGATTCCTCTATACTATATCTTAAAATTATTTATTTTTATAAAGTTAGTTATATTCCTAGCTATTAATATATTAATAGGGAGAGGTTTAGTTTCTTAGTAATTATTTATAAAGTTAATATATAGGGATAAAGTTATAAAAAGTAGGGTAGGAAATCTATATTATTAGTTCTAGTTATAAGGAGGTTATTAGTTTTATTAATTTTCAAAACTTATTATTTAAGTTACTCTTATTATTAAGGAATGATATTTATTACTAATAACGGTAGATTAACTGCAAATATCTCTATTTACTAAGATACTGTTTAAAATTAGTTTCTTAAGGTAGCTAGATAAAATTTAAGTCTTATAAGATTTTAATAAATTACTTTTTATTATTACTTCTAAAAAGTAAGATATATTTCCACTAGGTAAAGATAATATCTTTAAGAACTTTAGTTAGTTATTCGTAAATATTCTAGAGTTTTATAACTTTATTACTATTTCTCAAACTTCTTTCTTAATTTATAATATAAACGTATCTTACTTTATTAAGTTTATAAAAGCCTAGTGAATTTATTTACCTTTTATATTAATCTTAATACTATAAATAAGGATAGTATTCTATAAATACTAAAGTTTTATTTATCTATAGTAATTTATATTTCCTTTAGCTACTTTTTAAAGTTATCTTTAAACACGTTTAGGAGGTTTCTACTGAAGAGGTAATTATATATATATATATATATATATTAATATATTTCACACTATTTAGTTTTTAATTTAGTTAAAATTACATTTTATATTAAAGTTAGATATTTTTTATTCACTGAAAATCTTACTATTAAGAAGAGAGTTCAGGTTTATTAGTATTCTTACCTCTTAAGGGATAACATTACTTTTTATATTAAGATCTTTAAAGAACTTTCTAAGAAGTTATATTAATATAGATATATTACTTATTAGTTTCTAATTATAGGGAAATTATGAAGAGATATAAATTAGAAGAGGAAAGAAGAAGAGAAATAGAAGATTTTATTTTTACTATTTACTATTTCTATTTATTAGTATTATATAGATAAAATTTAAATTCAGAGAGGGAAACTATCTGCTAGTTAAGTAAGGAAAGAAAGACAAGAGGGTAGAAGAATAAAGGGAAACAAAAAAAAAGAAATAAAAGAAAATTTGGAAACTTAAATTACTATAATTTCCTTTACTATAGAAATTCAGTAGATCTTATAATAAGAATATTTACTAAATATATTTATATAAAATATATTTAGGATTTCTTCTATAAGTTAATCTTAAGTATAGGTAGGTATCTAGTTATTAGAATTAAAATATATTAGTATATTTATGAATGAAATATTATCTTACGTTTTATCAGGTAAATAGTTATTATTAAAAGTATCTAAATAGATTAAGAGATTAGTAACCTTACTCTAAGTTAAATTTAATAATCTTCTATTACTATTTCTATCTAAATAAGTTTTACCAATCTATAGTAAATAGTAACAATAAGATTAACTACCAATAAATATTAATTTCACTAGGGGAAAGTATATTATATATATTATTATATATAGTATACTTATTAGTAGTATAATAGCTATAAAGCTATTAAGACCCTATAGTATACTAACTATATAGTATAGCCTAGTAGCGGAAAATAGCTACTAGTGATAACTAGCTACTAGTTATTACTACCTACTAGGTAATCAGTAACTAATTACCTAGAGTATTTAGATCTAGCCTATATATAGCCTATAGGCTATATACTATAAATATTAATATTTTTAACTCTATTAGTATACTATATATAATAATATACATAATATACTTTCCCCTAGTGAAACTAATACTAATTAGTAGTTAACTTTACTATTACTACTTATTATAAATTAGTAAGGTTTATTTAGGCAGAAATAGTAATAGAAGATTATTAGGTTTAACTTAAAGTTAAGTTACTAATTTCTTAATCTATTTAGATATTTTTAATAATAATCTCTTACTTAACTTAAGGTAAGGTAATATTTCTTTAATAATTATATTAATATATCTTAATTCTAGTAGCTAAATACTTACTTATATTTAAGATTAACTTACAGAAGAAATCTTAAGTATATCTTATATAAGTATATTTATTAAATACCTCTATAATAAAATTTACTAGATGTTTATAGTGAAAGAATTTATAGTATTCTCAATCTCTCTAAATCTCCTTATATCTTTCTTCTTTTTCCCTATATCTTTCTATTTTCTCTCCTCTCTTTTCTTACTTAATTAGTAGATAGTTTCTCTTTCTGAAATTAAATTTTACTTATATAATACTAATAAATAGAAAAAGTAAATAGTAAAATTAGGATTTTCTATTTCTCCTCTTTATTTCTCTTTTAATCTATATTTCTTTATAATTTCCCTATAGTTAGGAAATAATTAGTAAAAACTCTAAGTTAGTAGAATTTCTTAGAAGATCTTTTAAAAACCTTAATATAATAAATAATATAACTCTTTTAGAAGTAAGAATACTGATAAAACTAGAGCTTCTTTTTAGTAGTAAGATCTTTAGTAAATAAAACGTTTTTAATTCTATTATGGAATATAACTCTAACTAAATTAATTACTAAATAATATAGATTATAGTAATCCATATATATAATTACTCTTTTAGTAGAAACCTTCTAAATATCTTTAAAAATAATTTTAAGAAGTAACTAGAGGAAGTATAGGCTACTATAGATAAATAAGTTCCCTAGTATTTATAGAATACTCTCTTTATTTATAATATTAAAGCTAATATATAAAGTAAGTAAATCTACTTAATTCTTATAAACTTAATAAAGTAAGATAAATTTATTCTATAAACTAAAGAAGAAATTTAAGAAATAATTATAAAATTATAGAACTTTAAGATACTTATTAATAACTAACTAGATTTCCTTAATAATATTACTTTTACCTAGTAGATATATTCTATAACTTAGAAATAATAATAAAAAGTAATTTATTAAGATGTTATAAAACTTAATATTTACTTAGTTACCTCAAGAAACTAATCCTAAGGAGTATCTTGATAAGTAGACAGATTTATAGTTTATCTACTATTATTAGTAATAGATATAACTTCTTAGTAATAAGGATAACTTAAATAATAAGACTTTTGAAATTAATAAAATTAATAACCTCCTTATAACTAAGATTAATAGTATAAATCTCCTACCTTACTCTCTATAGTGTTTCCTCTATTTATTAATTTTATAAATAATTACTAAGAGACTGGATCTCTCTTTATTAATATACTAATAGCTAAAAGTATAACTAATTGAATAATATAATATAACTTTAAGATAAAATATAAAGAAACCTTCTATAATATTTTTAAATTAAAAATCTATATCTTTGGGAATTATTATCTAACGTTAAAAATACTTAACTATATATAGGCTAACATCTTTTTAATTATACTAAACAACTAAGTTTTTAAATATTACTTTAACTACTTTAGTAATTTCCTTAATCGTATAATATTTTATAATATAGGTTACTATATTAAAAACTATTTTGAAAGTAATAAAATTAATAGGTTTACCTTACTAACTAGTATAATATAATATTCAGAAGTATTATTACGAATAATTAAAACAAGATAAGAAAAGAGGTATTTAAGATCCTTTTTACTAAGTTAATATATATTTAGAGAATTTTCCCTCTTAAATAGTATATTAAATTTAGCTTCTAAAACTACCTCTTAAGTATATACTGAGGGATATTAAAGTAATAGCTAGCTCTCTTTAATTCTATAGTAATATACTAGGAAGTTTATAATTAATTATAATTTATAGTTAATATTATTATAAACTTCCCTCCTATAATATCTTAATATATACTTAAAGATATTAATAATCCTAAGGAATTATTATTAATTAGTACAGATTAATATCAAATTAACTAAATATATAATTTATTTTAAAGCTCTTACTAAATATATAGATATAGCTATTAAGAATATCTTTAAACATTATTTAGAGGAGGATATTACTTAACCTCGACTATTTTATATAGCTAATGTAATAAAAAATATTATATATATAGTAAAGTTAGTTACTAATTAATAAAATATTCTCTTAAGGAGAAAAAATACTTTTATAATTAATATAAGTCTAACTTCTATATAGTAGATATATTAGTATTTATTTATTACTACTTCCTTATATTATATAAGAAAATAGAAATTTTAGATAATAATCTTAGAGATATTTATAAGATTACTATTAAAGATAATATAGTAGTATATTACCTCTAAGACTATTAGTTTAAGAATTTACCTAAAATATCTAATTCTCTAACTAATATTTTAAATAACTTTATAACTTTTTACTTTAAAAAATAATCTATACTTTTAGATAGTTAAAAGATTATAAGAATCCTCTAGAATTAAGAAGTACTTTATATTCTGATAAAAGAAGATAATATAATTAAGGAGATTATTATTTTAATATTAATATTTATCCTTAAATAATATTATTTAGATATAGATTTCTAAGGGACTTTACCTAACTTAGATACTACTAACTACTCTATAGTTAGCTACTTTTAGTTTAATATTCTGAAATAAACTATTCTTCTCTTTATTCTCTCAAAAACTTCTAGAGAAGGATTAATTTCTATTTATTTTACAGAAAGTAAACTTATAAGAATAATAAATATAATTAATATATTTATATTATTTATTATAATAATATTCTCTATAATTCCTTATAAAACTTTATTTCTATTATATTTTACTAATATAAATTACCTTAGTATTATTTCTAATCATATTTATAATAGGTTATATTAAAATAAGAAGGTTATTTTAGTTATATATAAATAGAGATATCTATAGATATTATTAGATAAAGAGGAGATACTTACTTCCTTATACTTAATAGAGATTAAGATTTAGAGACTCTATTATTACTTTAGATATCTATCTATTATATATTTTTAAGAAGTTCTCTATAAAGCTAGATATTTAGTTAATTAAGAAGCTTTTATAACTTTCAAAAGATACTACTACTAAAATTAGATATATAATATTACTTCCTCTTAATTTAGATTTACCCTCTATAATAATATTAACTTTAATTTTAAAGTTATTATTAATATTTCTTACCTGAAAGATAACTACTCTATCTTATATATTATTAATATAATTGTAACTTATAATATTACTTAATTTCTACTTAATATTTTAGTAAACTTAATATAGGAAGCTTTTAAAATAAACTAAATTAATATTTACTTAGATCTATCTAGTTTTATCTCTATTAATATTAAAATAAACTTCTAATCTAAAGATTTTTATTTAGAAGCTAAAATAATAAACTTAACTATTAGGATTATACTTATTAAGGTTTATAATAGTATTAGTAAGATAGAATATTACTATATTCTTCTCTATTATATATATAAGATCTACTACTAAGAATATTTATTATTATTACAAGAATATTACCTCTAGGCTACTTATAAGTTAATAAATAAAATTATGAGTCTAAATAGTTTTATATTTACACTCTTTATTTTTAAAGCTTACTTCTAGCTTACTAAGGACTCTACGTTATCTCTAGAGATAGTCTTACAGATATAAGTAATCTAAAAAATAACTAAAGCTATCTACTATAAATATATAAGAAAGATTATTAATATTATTATAGTTACTTATAATAACCTTAATATATTATAGATTATAAACTTCTTACTATAGTCTCTTATATATATATAGTAAAAAAAGAAACGTTAGTAAGATTCCTTCTACCTACTTCCTATTTATAGTAAAATATATATTATTAACTTTCCTTATAATTTTTAAGAGTTCTACTTAACTATTATAAAGATATACTATAAAAGTAATAATACTACTTCTTAACTATATATTCTAGTAGAAGTATAAGAATATTTCTATAATAGGTATAATAATAGTAATACTAATAAGGCTAGAGATTTCTCTTAAGAAACTTTACTTACTTTAATTTTATTTCCTATTATTTGTAAACCTCTCAATATTCTAGAGATACTAGAAGATAATAGTATCCTCTCTCATTATATTAAAAGTAATATACTATTGGGAGGGGCTGATAGCTTACTCTCTATTATAACTATTAGTGGATATATTACTTCCTAAAGTATAACTTCAGCCTTCCTACTTCTCTACTAACTACTACAGCTAGCTTTAAGTTAATCTGAAGCTGAATTCCTTACAGCTACAGCTGGTATACCTACCCTATATTAACCTTTTCGATAATAAATAACTAATAACTCCTTCTATATTAACTTTACGCCCTCTCCTTACGCCCTTACGCTCTTACACTATCTATATATAATTTGAATATCTTGAGAGATTTAATTACTACTAACTATAATTACTCTATTTAAATACTTATTATAACCTTAATATTTGTAACCTTAATATCCTCTAGACCCCTCAGATAAAACCTTATGCTTCTAATATAAAGGTTTTCTGCTACTAATATAAGCTAATTTATAAGTTTTATATAAGTAGAGTGGAATTTAGCCTGCTTTTAAAGGTAAATAATCTTAATATATTAAGTATAGCTAATATATAAATAATATTTCTATAGATATAGATACTTCTAGTGTAGTTAGATAGCTTTTAAAACCTCTATAATTATATTACTATAATACTATATAGTATTTAGTAACTAATATTACTATAGTATATTAATATTAGGATATAATCTAATTAATAACTAGTCTCTAAAATAGTTAGCTTAATATAGTAGATTGTGGGATAGTTATATAATTTTCTTTTAAATATCTATAGGCTACTTATTAATTATAGTGTTTAAGATTATTTCAGTAAAGTTTAGTTTAAAAAATTGATAATTTTAGTTATAGTAGTTATAGTTAGATATCTCTTTACTTATCCTATACTCTTTTAGTTATAGGTAGATATATAGATTTTAGGGAGGTTTTAACTTTATTATAAAGGTATTTAGATATATAGATTTTAGGGAGGTTTTAACTTTATTATAAAGATATAATATAAAAGAGCGATAGATTATAGAATATTTAGCTTTTGCAGGTTTTTTATTTTATTCTATCTTTAAGAGGTTTATAAAGGTTCTTAACTTTATAACTTTAGTAGTCACTTTTAGTTATATATATTAAACTCTAACCTCACTGAGGCTCTTACTATATAGATTATTACTATAAGGTCTTCCTCTACTATAGGGTTAAAGATTATAACTTTCTCTAAGGGTAAAATTATCTACAACAATAGGTAATTTTATTACTATTTAAACCAGTTATAAGCTAGTATTACTATAAATACTATTACGAGGTAAATTATATAGTTAGAACTATATATAGGGTGAAGAACTTAAATACTACTATAAGTATGAAGTAAAAGTAACTAAGTAATATACTATTATCCTCTAATAAAAGTAAGTATACTAGATATTAAAGAAATATAGAATTATTCTTTTAATCCTTAAAAGCTATATTTAACTAGGAAAACCTCTCTTAAAAAAAGGTAACTAAAAAGACTAATTTATAACTTTACTTATAGCTAAAAAAGAAGCTAACCTAACTCTTTCTAGATCTCTCTACTAAAAAGTAAATATTACCACTTCTAGCCTCCCCTTTAAAAAGTTAATAAAGAAGGAAGTAGGAAGTATTATTAATAATATGAAAGTTAAGATTATTTAGTATAATCCTAATCTCTATAAAAACTATATTTTTTTTAAGTTTTGAATTATTAATAGAATTAAGAATAAGAATACTAACTAAATATATAAGAAATTAAAACTTATAATCTAAAGTTGTAGAGATAATAGGAAGTTTATAATCTTTATTTAATCTCCTATAATTTAGAAAAGTAGCTAAAGATTAATTATAATTATTATTTTAATATTAATAAAAGAAGAAAACTTCCTCCTTTAGCTAAGAGATATTATTTAGATTTATATTTAAACTAAAACTAAACTTATAAGATATATTATAACTAAGTTACCTACATACTTTGAAAACTAATATCCTCTAAAATTTGTAGTAATAATTATTAAATTACTTTATAGTTTAGCTAAAACTAATATTAACTAATAAGTAATATATTTAAAATACTATAAAGAATAGTTATATATAGAGATATCTACTTATAATCTCTACTTCCTTATATTTTAACCTAATAATAAAGTATTTAATATAATTTATATATAAACTAATAATACTCTTAGTCTTTCAAATATTATTTTTACTTAATAAGAGGATAAAGAATTAGCAAAAACCTTCCTTATAGTAAAGTTTAAAATCTTTTTTATAAACTTAATATTATTAGTATTTAATAGTAATATACTTTCCCTCTAAAGTAAAAACTTCCTTCTTAAGTAAAAAAGATTAAAATTATAAGCTTATTATTATTAATATCTTTATAAACTCTAAGATACTTAAAAAGATTTATATTAAATAATATATATATAAAGTATATATTATTTTAATCTACTAGTTTGAAGTATTTTTTAACCTCCTATATATAGTATAATAATAATAACCTTCTAGTAAAGATATTACTACTCTTAATAAATATATTAAATAGTAAATAGAATATTTAGATTAAAGGTTGACTTTTATCTTTTTTAATCTCTCTAAAATATACCTCTATATTTTTATAGATAGCTTTTTTATTAATAATATTAATTTATTATCTTAACTAGAATTTATAATAATCCTAAGCTAAGAGATAGCTACTAGTAAAAGTAAATTTAGAATTTAAGGTAATTTAGTTTATTATTTTTTAACTAAAAGTAAAAAAGTAACTAAAAATATACTTACCTTAAAGATCTATATTATAATTATTAGTACAAACTTTATATATATTATTACTATATTTTTATAAAAGATTATAACTTATTATAAATTTCTCTCTATATTTTTAATTATTTATACTAACTTATACTTATTATATAAATACATTATAAAGTTTAATATTATAAAAGAGAAGAAGCTTATAATTAGTATTATAGCCTTAAGATAATTATATAAATATTAAGAACTTTATAAGATATAGTAGATTAACAGTACGAATAACCTTACTAATATCTTTACTAAAAGGTTTCGAAACTATATTCTAGAGAGATTAATTAATATAAATAATATAATACTTTATATAGAGGGATAGATAACTTATTTAGAATAAAAAGAGCGAATTTAGAAAAGTTATTTAGTTAAAAGATATAGATTATTTTATTAATCTTATCTTATATATAGAGATATAGTATATTATAGTAAAAAATAAAAAGAAGGTTTACTAGTATTAGTAGTATAATAGCTATAAGGTTATTAGGACTCTATAATATACTAACTATATAGTATAACTTAGTAGTAGAAAATAGCTACTAGTGATAACTAGCTACTAGTTATTACTACCTGCTAGGTAATTAGTAACTAATTACCTAAGTTACTTAGATCTAGCCTATATATAGCCTATAGGCTATATACTATAAATATTAACACTTTCAACCCTATTAGTATACTATATATAATAATATATATAATATACTTTCCCCTAATAAAACTAATAATACTAATAAAGTGAAAAATATTAATATTAATAATATATAGCCTATAGGTTATATATAAGCTAAATCTAGATACTCTATATACTCTAGATAATGAATTACTAATTACCTAGTGGGTAGTAATAGCTAGTAGCTAGTTATCACTAGTGGCTACTTTCTGCCACTAGGTTATACTATATAAGCAGTATACTATATAATTCTAATAAACCTATAGCGATTATATTACTAATATATATTATTATATATAGTATACTAATAGAATTAAAGATATTAAAATCTATAATATATAGCCTATAGGTTATATATTAACTAAATCTAAATACTCTAGGTAATTAGTTACTAATTACCTAGTGGGTAATAATAACTAATAGCTAGTTATTACCAGTAGTGGTAGTTTCCACCACTAGACTATACTATATAGTTAGTATATCATGGAGCCCTAATAGCCCCATAGCTATTATATTACTAAGGGTTTATAATTAATAGGGGGATCCCAAAGGTTAACAGGGGAATCCACATAAGCTTGAAACGGGGCTGATACAGTATAAATATCTAACTCTATTTACAGCTAGCACCAGCTATATTAAAATGAGATATATAAAGGATATATAGAGTATATATAGAGAATATATAGAATATATACAGAATATATATAGAATATATAAGGGATATAAAAAATATATAAAAAGTATATATAGAATATATATAAATAGAATAACTGATAGTAATAATAACTAGTTAGTATGTATTTTATATATATACTATATATATCATAAATATAGTATAATATATAGTAAATATTAGAAATTATATAAATAAATAAATAATATTTATTTGAAATAGTAATATAAATGATATAAATTATATACATTATTAATATAATATATATTATATATATATAAATCCTTTTACTAATAATACTTATAGTTAACTTATAAATATCTATCATATTTAGTATATATTATATATTTATTATTATATATAATAAAGTTTAGAATATAATATATATTACTGTATCAATACTAAACTTTTTGTTAATAATTAGTATTAACTATAAATATCTATTATATATAAACTATACTAACTATTAACTTAGTATATATAAAGTATATACCCTATATATGCAGAGTATATATAGAGTATATATATTATATATACTCTATATATGCAGCCTATTTAACTAGTAGTAGTAATAACTAGTTTATAAGTATTTAGCATATATATTATATATACTATTATTAGTTTACCTAATAGGGGTAATTGTATACTGTATATTGTTATATATAATTAGGGGGTAAAATCTGGTGTATATTATATATAACTAAATGTAGCTATATATATTACGTAAGGTTTTATTTTTAACTAGTTTAAGTGAGGTGAGGCCTATGGAGATACTATAAGTACCTGAGGCTTAAATAGTATAAACTCTGCCACTTGAATATATCATTTCTAATATACCCCTTTAGCCTTAAAAGCTATATCTATAGACTGGCCCCTTTAAATAATACTGGTTTAAATACTCTATTTATATCTTATAAGAGACTTCTTTTATAGCTTTATTACCCTTATCAAACCTTTATCCCTATAGTAGGAAAAGTAATACTATTTATAGGCTATTGAGATATTCCTTATTATTTAGGCTAAGGACACCTTCTGGCACCTTAGATACTTTAGATACCTCTAAGCTTTTTTTAAACCATATTATTATAGAATTTGGAGTTTATAAGTTCTAACTAATAGTTAAGAGCCTTATTAAGGTCTTTAAGTATTAATATAGATAGTCTTTCTTGAAGTTCCTTCTTTTAATATATTTTCAGATAATTTAATTAATTTATTATATTTACTTTAGTAATAATAAGACTAAACTAGCAGCTTTAGAGAGACTTTATAAAGCTATTAGCTATAAGGTCTCCTAAGGGTATATACTCAACTTTAAAGTATCCTTACTAAGCCTTTTATTATAGCTAGTAGTTATAGATATTAAAATAGTGTAATTTTATATATAATTATATTATTTTAGTAATTATAAGGTATATTATTTACTGGTTATTATATTGAATTTAGACTGCTGGATGAAGCTTATATACCTTACTTCTACTAAAAGTATTTATTATAAAGTTTACTTATAGTATAATAATAATATAGCTGGCGAAAGTAGCTTCTTATACTACTTATTATAGTATTAAAAGCTCTATTTTAGTTATTAAAATAGTAATAGTATTTTATTTACTAGCTTACTATACTGTAAGATTACTGAAGAGATATATAATATACACCTGAAGGTTTTTTAATTCTTATTATTATCTATAAAGTTAGTATTTATAGTAATAATAAGGTTATTCTATAAATTATCAGCCTTATAGCTAAACTTAAAGTAGAGATTTTTAGTTTTACTGAGATACTATATTCTTTACTTAGCCTTAACTTAGTGGTTATCTCTAGAATTCTGGTTAAAATAGAATACTTAGTTAGCTATATAGGTAATATCTAGTCTTATTATAACTATAATATAATTAATAAAGCTAATACTTTATTAGTAGTACTTAATGTCTATATAGGAGGTTTAATTATACTATAGAAGAAGTATTTTAGATTTAAGGAAAATATTAAATTATTTAATATATTATATATACTTTATAAGATACTTAAGAAGCTTATTTATATAGATTACTTTAGAAAACTATAGTTATTATATTATTTAATTTTAAATAACCTTAATATTAAGAAACTATTATAGGTTGTTACTTTTCTTAAGATAATGTTTCTTTTAGAAGTTTACTAATAGTATAAATACTTTAGATATATCTTCTGAGGCCAAGGAAGATATATAGTTATTAATATAGAAAAAGAAGATAATATACTTCTTAAGTTAGTAATATAGTTTTTCTATAGTAGACTTAAAACTAAAGTATTTAAGGTTTACCTCTAGATAATACTACTAGAGGAGAGAAATTCTTTAAAAACTATAAAATATTTTATTTAGATAGTAGATTTTTCTACGTTTTATATAATTAAGTAGTATTTCTATATAGACTACTTTATTAAATATTACTTAAATAAGAATATTAACTATATTATACTAAAGTAACTTAAAATTAAAGTAGTTAGTAATTATTATAAGGGTTTAAAAGAATATATCTACTAGAGTAATTATATAAATTTTAAAGTTATCTTACAGCTATTAGTCTCTATAAATAATAAGCTAAATATTAATTTTAAGGAGATACCTATACTTATTAAACTTATAAATATAAACCTCATAGTAATCTAGAACCTTTAAGCTTCTTATAAAAACCCTACTAACCTTACTTCAGAAGTATAATTTAATATAACTTTTAAAATAAACTTTCTTAGCTACTACTATAGCTTTAATATATAAATAAGTAAATACTACTATATAAGATATAGATAATAATAATAGTCTCTATTATAGAACTTCTAGAGTAGAAGCTTCTACTTCCCTATACCTTAAGTACTCTCTAATATCTAATTTACTCTATAGCTGAAGTTTATTTTTTAAATTTATATTAACCTTTTAGAGTTTTCTTAAAGTTTAAACTTTAAGGATTCCCTCCAGCTAATAACTTATATAATTCTATAGCTATAGGTGGAAGTATTTAGAAGTATCTTAAAATAACTAAGAAATACGAGCTAAAAAGGTAACTTTGAATAAAGATCTTCCAGCTACTTTAACGTAATATTTTATTTATTCCTTATATTTAACTTTCTCTAGAGATATTTAATTTTCTTACCCTCCTATAGTTTTATTTATATAAATAAGATTATAAAAGAATATAGTAGGTAGTTCTAGAAAAGTAAATACTATAAACTTTACGGTTTTATATAAAGCTTCAGAAAGCTTAAAGTTAGCTATAATATAAATATAAAACCTTAAGCTATTATAGCTACCGCCTATATTTTTAATATAAATTACTTTATTAGGTTTTGTACTTAAACTTAAGTAATTATTTAAGCTAACTTTTTATAACTTTACTGTAGCTAATTACTTTTATAGTTAATAAGAGATTTTATTAAGATTAAGTCTCTTGAAATTATCTTATAGAGAGACTAAATATATATTAAAAAATTCCATTTTATTAAACAGAATATTATAAGTTATAATAACTTTATTTTAAAAAGACTTTCACACCTAAAACTAATTAGTTAAAATATAATTAACTAAATAAACTAATAAAAATTTATTTCTTAAAGTAAGTAAAGTAGTTATACTTAAGTTTTATATTTATAGTAAAAATAAAATACTTATAGCTATATATATAAAGATAGGCTAAATGTAACTTTATAATATTATTTTTTAAGTAACCTTAAAAAGTTTTTAGTATAGTATTTACTAGCTCAAAAAAGCTTATTAGTATTTAGTTATAAAGAAATACTGCTATTTATAAGGTTTCAGGCTAAAGATTATAAAGTAGTTTACTTCCTTACTTTATTATTCTTACGTAAGTTTAAATAATAATTCTAATATACTTTATACTTCTATTTTAGCCTTATATATATAGTATAGATAACTTAACGTAAATATCTTAAGTAGTTAGAATAGCTTTTAGCCTCTTATATCTAAGAATCTTATTATTATACTTAAAAACCTTAGTATTAATATTATACTAATACTTAAGAAGTAATATAAAGTTATTAAATATTATAGTTATAATAGCTTTAGTATAATCTATAAAATAAAAATTCTATAAATAGTTAGTAACTTTATTTATAAATATTAAAGAAAAGATATAGTTATTATAACTTTAGTAATAAGGATGAAAGTTGAATATAATATATTCTCTAGAGGTAGTATATAAGATACTCTTATATTCTATATAGTAAATAATCTATTTTACTTTACTAATATTATAAGCTTTATATACTTCCTAAGTAAGCAAATATTTATTATATTTTAAGTAACTATCAGTAATATAAATACTATATATAACTGAAATAAGGTAGTTAAGAGATTTTCTCTCAGAATACTTTAGCTACTAATACTAAAGTTATTTATTACCTTTTAGGAGTTTTTAAATAGTCTCTATAATATATCTTTAGTAATAATAGTATTTAGAAAAATACTTATATTATATTAACTATATTACTAAAATATTTAACTTCTTATAAAATATATAATATTTAAGAACTTATTAGTTATATTAAATATTAATAGCTATAATCTCTAAGTAGTTACTTCTTTATAGTTAAGAGGGGTAATTTAACCTAATATTCTACTAATAACCTTACTTTTATAATTACTAAAAGAAAATAATATTTATAATTAGAGAGATATAGAAAGTAATATTATAGAAATATAATTTAACTTTCTTACTTTTTAAAATTATAATATAGATTTTAGTGTCTCTATAATTCTTAATAAAAACTAACTTAATATTATACTAAATATAATCTTCAGAGGAAGTTTCTTAAAGAATTTTAAAATACTTAATATTTTGAAAGATATAAACTAAAGTATTTAAATTAAGAATAAATAAGTTTTAGAGAGGATACTATTAAGGTTTCTCTATATAATAAATTTACTATATAATATTATAATTATTTTAGCTAAAAGGCTAACTATAAAATTCTTATTATCTGAAATTTTAAATTTTCTTTGAAGAATTTAAATCTAAAGCTATTTATTATTTAATTCTCTCTTTTATTATAGTATTTAGTATTTAGTATTTATATATAAGTAATAGATATATATAATAATAGTATGAAAATAGGTAATTCTTACTATATATAAGAGGATATAGAGATTTATCTAAATTATTAAAATATTTCTTACTATCTTAAGAGTTTAAGTTACTATCTATAGTTTCTAAAGTAATATTAAATATTTTATAGCTAATTTTACTTTAATAGAGAATTTTAGGAAGCTACTATATAGCCTCTATAATAGCTAAAATAATTTTATCTAGTAGTATTATATTTAATTAACTATAAACTATAAATATATAATCTTTAGTATATATTTTAATTAGTAAGTAAGCTAGTTAAAATATAAAGTTATTAATCTAAAATATCTTAATAATAAAGGAAATATAACTATCTATTTAAGCTTAATATATAGTATCTTACTATTTCTAAAACTATATTTTAGTTATTATTCTTATTAAAAGATATTTAAGTTTAGGAAACTAAAGTATATTATAATATATAGTAGCTATATACTAAAGATAGAGATTATCTATAATACTAAAGTAATTATAGAGTTTAGTTAATTATATAGTAAGGCTCTCCTTCATACTATAATATTAATATTAGAATATCTTCCTTATATATTTAAGAATTAAAGTTATTATATAGATTTAGTTTAACTATTTATATTAATATTCTTAAGTTCTTACTAAATGGAGATTATAGATAGCTCTATAGATTTTTAGGGTTTTCTCTAAAAAATCTAGAATATCCTTAATATAAATATTTTTAGTAGCTTCAGGGTGAAGTTAAAATTTCTTAGAATAAGTTAGCTTTATAGAAGTAAACTTATTAGGAATACTGAAAGTAGTTAAATTCTCTAAAATACTAATTTCAGATATTATTATAGTTATTTTACTTTTTTCACTTTAGGAAAGTTCTATATAAGAAGTTTTAAAGAAACTTCTTACTTAAGGTTTTATTAAGAGGCTACTTTAAGGTTAAGATACTTCTATAAATTATAAGTTTTAGCTTCCACCTGAAAAATATTATACTAGGTAACTTACTAATTAGCTTCCTTAAGAATTAAAATAAAGGTATTTTCGGTAGATATCAAAGTATTTAAGATATATAAAATCGTTATAATATATATATTTTTACCTGGTAGCTTTTTAGTGCTATAAGACTCTTAATTATTATATATAATTAGGGGGTAAAATCTGATATATTTTATATATAACTTAATATAGCTATATATATTATATAAGGCTTTATTTTAACTGATTTAAGTAGGGCGAAGCTTATAGAGATACTATAAGTGCCTAAGGCTTGAATAATGTAAACTCTGCCGCTCGAATATATTATTTCTGATATATATAGCCTTCACTATAAAAATATAAACTATTCTCTAGTAAATTATTTATTATTATTTCTAAGTTATATTATATAGTATAGAGGCTATATATATAGTAGTAAGGTTATAGCTATAAAGATATATAGCCTATATAACTATATAGGCTAACTATTTACCTAATATAGCTATAATATAGTAGGCTATAAGGTAGTCTAATTATTTATAATAGTTAAACTAAATAGTTAAACTAATACTAGTAACTTTTCTTTTATATTATAGTAATATTATCTAAATATAAAAAGAGCCTGAATAGTTAACTACTAAAAACTATATTTTATAATATTTCCCTTTTGCTGCTAAACCTATTATCTATCTATCCCTCTATATAATTATAGTAGTTATATTAATTACTGTAATCTCTTTAAGTAAATATTAGAGATCGAGAGAGTATAAAGCTATATTTAAAACTTAAGGCTATAAGGGCTATATAGCTATATATCTATACAGCCAGCTATATAGCTATATAGCTATATAGGCTATATAGATATAAGGTCTATAGTATTACCTCGAGAGGATAGTAACACTATAGGCTATAAGAAGGTTATTACCTCGAGAGGTTAGTAATATTATATATCCTCTGGCAGTCTCCAAAATTATCACTTCTGGAGGCTGTAGGAGAGGGCTTTTATTATATAGCCCTCTTGGAGCTATAAGGGCTGTGGGAGAGGGCTGTTATTATATAGCCCTCTTAAAGCTGTAAAGGCTGTGGGAGAGGGCTGTTATTTAAGCTATATATATAGGGGGTATTAAGAGGTTTCAAGAGGCTATAAAACCGTCAGGCTATGAAGCTATATAGCTATAAAAGCTTTTAAGTATATTTACTGAAGATACTTTATTTGAGTAATATAGAGAGTGTGAACTTAAACTTCTCAGTAAAGCTGCAAGAAGTATCTTAATTTAACTAAACTGAGGGCGTAAGTTTAAACTTCTTAATAGTAGCCTCCTTAAGGAGTTAGTATATATTTAAAAGCTTCTGGCAAGATTCCAGAGTGGGAAGAATTTAAAGTATCTAGAGGAAACTAAAAATACTGTAAACTTTAGTATCTAAATAGTAAGAATTATAAAACTTGAGGGAATTATTATACTATAGTGGTTGTATTGAAGGACTCTGATCTGTTGCTAAATTATATACCTCTCGGGGTCCTATTTAGGTAGTTGCATCCGACAGTCAGCTCTTGCCTTATAAACCCTATAGATAAGCCAAAGCTAAAGAACTGTTTAAATAGAGGAAACCTCAGGCAGTAAGTATAATTAGTTAATATAATAGCTAATAAATATAGAAAATATCTATTATAAAGAGAAGGAAGATATAAGTTTATATTTATTATAGTTACTCTTTAAAGGATTACTATAGAGGTCATATAATATATACTTCCAGTTAGTATACTTATTGCCAGCTATTAACAGTTACTAGCTATTAACGGTCGCCAGCCGTTAACGGTCGCTAGCTATTAATAGCTATTAGTAGATACTGCTAGCTGGTTGCAGTTACCACACTTAGTTTCACAACTGGAAGGTATATTATAACCACCAGTCGCGGTTACCCGTCGCAGAATTCGAACCTACTATACTTACCAAAATAGTAAGAGCCACCTAGACGTTAAACTACTACGTCAAACGGGAGAGAATTATTATATTAGATAAATACAGAGCCTTAATTTAGCTAAAGCTGGATTTTTAAGTTTCCTAATAGTAGCCTCCTTAAAGTAGATAGTATATATTTAAAATATTCTAGTAAGATCCTAAAGTGGAAAAAGTCTAAAATATCTAAGTAATAAATAACTACTATAATCTTTTACCTTATATAAACTTTAGGTAAAAGTTATAATTACTTCTTCTAACGTAATAGATCTTACTGATCTATAGTATAGTAGTGATAGTTAGGTTATCTACTAACTAGTATTAGTTTACCTATTAGGGGTAATTATATACTATATATAACTTTCACTATATAGATATAAACTATTCTCTAGTAAATTATTTATTCTTATTTCTAAATTACGTTATATAGTATAGAGGCTATATATATAGTAGTAGAGTTATAACTATATAGCTATATAGCCTATATAGCTTTATAGGCTAACTATTTACCTAACGTAACTATAGTATAGTAAGCTATAAAGTAACTTTAGTTACCTATAACAGTTAAACCAAATAGTTAAACTAACAGCTATATATATATAGTGTGACATACAGTGTAAGCACTAGAGACCCCCCTACCATTTTTAGCTCCGATAATTATCCAGACCCCCCTGTCAACTTTAGGGACCCCCCTGTGAAGTGCAACCGCCGTTACCAACACAACACTTTGTACGCTTCGATCTCGAGCAGCTACGTGTCTCCAAGCAGCAAACGAAGGCGGTAGCACTAAGAGCACTAGAGATATTTAAGGGCCACATTCAGGATCCCCCTTCTTTTAGACTGTTTGAACGTTCGAAAGAGCCGGGGGAGGCTATCTTCAGATAGTGGAGGCCGTTTAGGATTATTACTTTCATACAAATAGCAGGCATAGCTAATACAGCTATAGCCCTAAAGGGCTTAAAGATCCTATTGCCCTCAACTATAGCTTACTACCTATAGCTTAATATCCTGCTACCTTCACTCTGAAAACAGTTATTTAAATACTTTTATATTTAGATAAACTACTAGAAATACCTTTATCCAGACGTAAGATAACTTTAATATCTAGGGAGATATATAAAAACATATAGATTATATAGGCTAAGTAACTAGACTATAGACTACAGTCTAAAAAGGCTATATTATAAGGGTTTAAATACTCCGCGAATTACGTATTTCAGCTATAATAATATAAGCTATTTTGCTATCTCACAAACCCTCCATACGATGCAAAAAGGCTTCTAACAGAGGCTTCCGCTATATTCTCACAATATTTTAGTTAAAGTTATCAAATCTTACGCATTTTAATAGGTTGAAACTACTTTAATCTAATTTGTTTTCTGGAATATACTTAAATACAGGAAGGTTGAAATTATCCTCATTTGAAGTAAAGATATTAGGATTATTAGTATTTTTATAGTATCAGGTATTTTATTAAATAATATATTGATATTATTCCAGACTATCTTAATTATAATTTTTCTATCTTTCTATTTCTATATAAATTTGGTAATAGTATCTATTTATTATATAACTTTCTTAAATTTTTCTCTCTAATTACTAATTTTAAGGATAATTAGTTACTACTAGCTTTCTGGCTAAGTGAAGTATATATTTATAGGTTTCTGATTTTAGGTAGAAGGAGTAGAAATTACTAAATTCTATTTCTAGGATAAAAATCTACTAGCTGTATTTCTTACGTAACTTATAGTAGGATTAGTAGCTAATTGCGTAAATTATAGAGAGAAATAGCTATAATTAGTAACTAAAGCATATTTGAAGTTACTAATAGATCTAAAAGTCGAATTCTAAGGTATAGTGTAAATTAGCTAGCTTTTATAAAAGAAAACAGTTTAAATATTAAAATTATAATAAAAAGGTAGTTAAGAAAAGTAAGAAATATAAGCTCAGCTACCTTAATGTTATTGTTATAGCTAAACGTTATATCTATAATAAAGATGGTATTTCTCAAATCAAATTTTAGGAAAATATAATTCCTTTGGAAATTATGATAGTTTAGTAGTATTAAAAAGTTTACTTATTAGTAATACCCTAAGTTTACAACTAATTACTTATAGATTAAGTAAATTTAAAGATACCCAATTTCCCCCTAAAGATTATTAGTATTTGGAAGTAACTGGAAAATATTAGAGTTTTGCTTTTCTTATTCCTAAATAGTAAGTTATACTAAAGTTGAAAGTAGAATTTATCTTTTAATTTATTATAATATATGATATAAGATATTAAGTATATATATATTATAATAGAAGTAGGTAAATATAGGGAAACATAAGAAGTAATATATTTTAAGATATTAATATATAAGGAAAATATCTACCTTTATCTTATATATTAGTAAACATACTTCCTAATAGCTATTCCATTAGAAAGAATATAGGGAAATCTTCTATATAGCAAAATATCCCCTATTCACTTACTTCAGTAAGTTATTTAAAATTTAGTTACTAAATAATATTATGATTATAATAGTAATTTATATATAATTCTATCGATTATAATTATCTAAGGAAAATACTATAACTTCAAATTAAATTAGCTCATTTTCTCCCGTTGGATTATTTTATAATTTATAGCAATTTTCTAATTCTTAATATTTTAATTCTCTAGAGACTTTCTATTTCTGCACTATTTATTTCCTGGAGATTTTAGAGAAATTACACTAGTAATCATATTTTCCTAAAGTATGTTAGAAATATTTTGTTTTAAGTTTCTTTCCATAATTCTATTTCTAGTTTTATCTAATTGGTCTCCTAATATAGATATTTAATATTAATTTAATAATAGTTCTTTATATTCTTTTTAGCTTTTATATCTAGTTATTCTTTCAAGCTTTCTTTCTTTTTAAATTTCTTAATTATCTCTTTCACTTCTATAATATTAATATCTATCTATATATTATAAATAGTAAGCTAATTCTTCTACTTAATAAAATACTAAACTCTAGATTCTTCTCTTTCTCATTATATTACTCTTTTTTCCAAAATTCTTTCTATTTTATAATATCAAAATATATCTTAGAATTCCTCCTTATAAATATTATTAAGTTCTATAGTGTTAGTTTACCCGTCAGGGGTAAATAATATACGCTGTACGTGGTTTTCGTAGTGCGGGTGTAAACTGTTGTGGTAAATTGTTGTTATTATTCCTAAGTTAGATTATATAGCTGTAGAGGCTATATATATAGTAATGAGGCTATAGCTGTATAGCTATATAGCTTATATAGCTATACAGGCTAACTATTTACCTAATATAGCTATAGTATAGTAAGCTATAAGGTAGCTTAGTAGCTTATAATAGTTAAACTGAATAGTTAAACTAACACTAATAACTTTTCTTTATACTCTAGTAATATTATCTAAATATAAAAAGAGTCTGAATAGCTAACTACTAAAACCTATATTTTTCAATATCCTCCTTTTACTACTGAATTTATTATCTATCTATCCCTCTATATAATTATAGTAGTTATATTAATTACTGGGATCTCTTTAAGTAAATATTAGAGATTAGAGGGGTGTAGGATTCTGTTTAAAACTTAAGACTATAAGACTATATAGCTATAAGGCTATATATCTATAAGGCTATATAGCTAAGGAACTATAAAAGCTATAAGGGTTATATAGTTATATAGCTATATAGCTATAGGGGCTATAGGGCCGTGAGGCTACAAGGCCACAAAGACGTTATTACCTTAAGAGGTTAGTAATATTATATATACTCTAGCAGTCTCTAAGATTATTATTTTTGGAGGCTATAAGAGAGGATTTTTATTATATAGCTCTCTTGGAGCTGCGAGGGCTGTGGGGGAAGGCTATTATCTAAGCTATATATATGGGGGTGTTGGGAGGTTTTGAGAGACTATAAAGCTATGAGGCTATAAGGCTATACAGCTATAGAGCTATAAGGCTATAAGGGCTCTGAAGTGTATTTACTGAATATACTCTATTTAGCAGTTATTATAGGTATATATTAACTCTTTAATAAATACTATAGGCAGTATCTTATTTCAAACTAAAGATAAGTATAATTATTAGTATCTTAATAGTAGCTATCTATAAGGGGTTAGTATGTAACTCAGAGGCTTCTAGTAAGGTTCTAAAGTAGAGAGGGTCTAAGGCGTCTAGAGTAAGAAGCTAGAGATACTATAAACTTTAGTATCTAAGTAGGAAGGATTATAAAGCTTAAGAGGTTGTATTAGATAAATATAGAATCTTAATTTAGCTAAAGTTAAAATTTTTAAAGCTTCCTAATAGTAACCTCCTTAAAGTGGGTAGTATATATTTAGAGTATCCTAGTGAGATCCTAAAGTGGGGAGGGTCTAAGATATCTAAGTAATAAATAACTATTATAATCTTTACCTTATGTAAACCTCAGGCAAAGTTGCGATCGCTTCTTCTGATAATAATAAACCTTACTAATCTGTAGTATAGTATTAACAGTTAGGTTAATACTGATTAGTGTTAGTTTACCTATTAGAGGTAAATAATATACGCTATATATAGTCTTTATAGTGCGGGTGCAAACTGTTCTGGTACATCATTATTATTATTCCTAAGTTACGTTATATGGCTGTGGAGGCTACGTATATAGTAATGGGGCTATGGCCGTATAGCTACGTAGCCTATATAGCTATACAGGCCGACTATTTACCTGACGTAGCTATAGCGTAGTGGGCTACGAGGTGGCCCAGTAGCCTATGACGGTTAAACTGAATAGTTAAACTGACCTATAGATTTAGTATATTTTACAGTATATTTATATAAATTCTTTATAAAGGTAGCTATAAAACTTAGATAAGTAACTAAGATAACTAGGTAGATGTTTATAGTTAGTAATCAATTTAGGTAATAAGTAAGTTTTCTAACTCTTTCCAGTATCTTAATTAGTCTAATTTCTAAAGAAGAAGTTTTTACTACTTAATTTCTTAGGAAGTTAATAGCTTCTCTCAATTAAAGATATATATAATCTTCTGGGGTAAATACTACTAGTTTTACTTATAATTAAATATACTTTTTATAAGTATTTATATCTATATTATTAGAAAAGATATATTATTCTAAGTAGTATTATATATAATAGTTAAGTTTATAATAGGAAGTAAGTTAAGAGGTAAATTAAATTTATATTTAAAGAGGATTTCATTTAAACTCTTAGATATTATATTTACAAAGTTATTATTAAGTAAGA
Organism: Colletotrichum lindemuthianum; assembly: GCA_001693025.2. Taxonomy (NCBI): domain Eukaryota; kingdom Fungi; phylum Ascomycota; class Sordariomycetes; order Glomerellales; family Glomerellaceae; genus Colletotrichum; species Colletotrichum lindemuthianum. The sequence continues at coordinate 50,381 of MASP02000010.1, read as the reverse complement.
ATTATGTTAATACTAGGGGACTAATTGATAGTTGTTTTAGACGTTTAAGTATAAATATATAAACTACTACTCTTACAGTCTGGCTTTTTTACTCCAAAAGTTAATTAAATTGCAGGTAGTATATTATTAAGCATTATAACTTAATGTTTAGATCTTTCCATATTAAGTTCCAGAATTATAATATGAATTTTAGAACTCAATTTAGAGTAATTACCTTACAGACTCCCCAGTCTTCTTTATAAAGTAATGAAAGTAGGATTTGTACCTATTTTATAGAGATATATATTATATATTCTAGATAATATTACCTTAGAAAACGTATCTATTACTATAATTAGTAAATTATTTATTGCGGATTCTGTAATTTTCTAAGAAGAAAGATCTAATAATACTTCTGGCAATTCTATAACAAAGTCCATAGCATTAATATAAAATGATATTAGTGGATATAGAATTAGTTAAGGTTTTCCCGGTAGTTTTATCCTTAATTTCAGCAGTAGACTGCATATTAGGTAATACTTAATGAATTCCGCGATTTTGTTTGTAAATTATAGAATTATATATATTCAAGATATATTATATTAGATTTTCGATATTTCTTAGTAATAATTAGTTTTATATAGCCTTTGATAAATTATCTAGCTATAAAGTTGAGAATATAAAGTCTTTAGTATGCTGAATACTTAACAAAATACAGTAGTTTATTAGGGATCTTAAAAGATAATCCATTTAGATTCTTAAGTTATTATAGTTATTTATAGATTATTTTAAACTTCAGGTCTATAGAGTGTAAATCCCCTAGCTTTATTTTGATATATTAATTTAGTCTAATATTTATTATAATATGAACTGCCTGATTATTTTATATCTTATTGAGTTCTCTATCGTCTGGAGTTAGCTTCTAGCCTATTTATATTCTGGATAGTATATTAAGAATAATATACATATTTCTAGAAATATGATGGTATTTCACTTAAACCTAGAAAAGTTATTTAGCTACCAAAATAAGATATAACTTAACTGTTCTTCTATCAGTTATAGAAGAAGTTATTCAAGTTATTATATCTAAAGTGGATTTATAATCTATTAGTATAATAGATAGAGTTTTTCTAGTTAACTAAACTAATATTTTAGTTTTTTAAATAGTTCAAATTAGATATATAATTTTAAGTTCCATTAGCTAGTACTGCATTTCAGTATTTATGAATATCCAGCTAATACAGATCATTAGCTAAATTAAGATATATAGTATTTACTTTCCAGATTTCTAATTTATTTCCTTATTGTTTATATAGTAAAAAAGAATGCTGTATTTATATTCTTAGGAGGTGTTAACTTATATTAATAATATTTAGTTGGAATTATAGTATATTAAGGGGGTTTTAGTGGTAAATATTAGTTTAATTTGCTTAAAGCTATCTTTTTCTTCTTAAGTAAAATCAAATATTATTTTAGAATAGTAATACTTTTGCTTTTAGCTAGTTATAATATCTTATTTATGTTTTAAAACTAGTAGCTTTATTTTTCTATGTCAAAGGAATTCAATTTGAAGGTATATCTTAATATAAGATACTGTAAGTATCTAGTTACTTCTATCTACTTCTTACTTAATATTAAGGTTTTGGGAAACTTAATATCTTTAAGACCTTAGGTTTAGTTCTTGGTATTTAGAAATCTAAGGTTACCTACCTTAAAGCTTAGAAAATTAATTAAAAGACATTTAATAAAATATTTGTCTCCTAAATGTCTCAGCTGTTAGTAGTTAAATAAACTAATAATAATAAATAACTATTAATTTTATTATTCTGCTATTTTAAAGATAATTATAATATTATCTATAAATACCTGAGTAAAGGTCTGGTATAAATTGAAAACTTCCATTATAAATCTTTAGATATGAACTAGTAAGCTTCTGAGTTCTATTAGTATTACTATATGTATTTCCTATTTTTAATAGCTAATAGATATTAACTATTTATGGTATTATTTAATAATTAGTATTTAGTAAAGATATTATCGAGTATCAATTACTATAATAAAACTCTTTCTATAGAGTTTTAATAGAATTATAGATTAAAGTAGTGAAAGGTAAGTCTCTAGAATAATAAGTTTTTTAAGTGCTTTTAAATGTATTACTATTTATACTTTTTTCTTTCTATTTATTATTCTCTAAACTCTTATAAGAATTAAAGCTTTAAATACTAAATAAAGATTAATCTATTTAAGTTAATCTCTTTTATATATTTTCCTCAGTTTATTATCTAGAAACGTTTGATTTGTTAAACTTACGCAATATAGATATTATATAATTGTCCTTTTATAGTAGTTACTTACTAGCAGTCTAGTGCTTTCTTTTTATTTCTCTATTCTAAGTTAACCTTCTGGGTACTAAAGAATTAAGTATTTTGTGATAATTTTGGAGGTTTCTTAGATAGACTTCTTAGAGTAATTATAGATTATTACTTCTTATAGTATAAGGATATTATTTCCGTCTAAGTAAGAGTTTAGATTCAGCTTTTAGTTTTAGTGTAATATATTAATAATAGCTAAATAAGGATCTTCAATATAAAAATAACTAATAGATAAGACTTTATCTTCTTTAAGGCTATATACTATTAGTCTCTTATATTAGTTAGTAGAAATATATCTGATTCTCTAGTATATAGCAATTTTCTAGTTTTTTAAGGAGTAGTTATATATAGCTACTAATAGTAATTAATCTATAACTATATGAGTTACACTATTTTAAATAGGTTAAAATATAAGTATGTTAATTTTACATCTTGGAAGATATTAATCAAAGAATATACCAAGGTTTTTAAAGGGATTATTAGACTTCTAGCTAACACTACTAAATAGATATTAGATATTTATTTTAGTATATATTTATACTGAAATTTCAAGGCTTTTGTATAAGTTAATTTAGATAATTTCCTTAATATTAAGAATATTAACTTCATTGGAAATATTAAATGTTTAACTTATAAGACTTTTAGTGTTACGCTTATTAAATACCTAGGGTTCTCAGGCTAAGTTTAGTAGTTTTTAGTAAGTTTTAAATTATTCCTTAACAAAATAGTAAATCTATTACCTATCTTATAGCTTATATAGTTCCTACGTCCAATACAAATATAGTTTAACTTAGATTAAATTAGTTGTTTAGTAATTAATATATAAAGTCTTTTTAAATAAAGTATTTAGTAGCTTCCGTGTCAATATATGCGTTAATCTCGTATTATTTAGCATATTTTATATCCTAATATAAGTATAGGTATTCTTATATAAAGTAGCTAATAGTATTATTACTAAAGAGGATTTTAATTCTAATAAGCTATCTTCCCAAAAGAATTTGATCTTCCTTCGATATTACTCGTAATATTACTCTTTTCTTTATATTTCTTACCTATTAGTTAGTTACAGAAAGAATATTCTCCTGAAATAAACAACTTATCTTATTATTCCAATAATTTCTAATAGTTACTTAAAATATAGTCATTAGAAACTAAGTAAATTTTTTTACATAGATTTTGGGGTACTATCCTCCGAATATATGGATTATTTATAGTTATTATTAGTGGTATATATACTTTATTATTTCCAGAAGTTTTGCTTTCTATCTTTCTTAACTTTATAATTAACTTTACTATCTGGATTAGATACTTGGATATCTATAAAATTCTATAATCTATTCTTAGTCGTGGAATTGAATTAAAAGTCACTTTCTTCAGTTGAGTGTTTTATCTTATTGTTTTAAATTGGTTATATCGTTTTATAAATTCATTCTATTTCTTTTCTACAGAGCGAAACTTTATATTGCTGGAGGATTCTGCTTTAGACTAATTGATAGAGTATGTTACTTCTTTAGTAATATAATAAAGTTAGTTAAAGTAATTTAACTTTAGAAAGCATTAGTTAGTTAAGCTATCTTGGATTTTGTAAGGTTAATTAATAAATTAACTCTAGCAATGCATAGTATTTTGGAAGGTGTTTAAATTTAGTTTTCTTTCTACATCTTTCTATCCACCAGAAATTATATTTCTTATTTATTTATTCTAGTAATCTATAATAAATTCCATTCACTTATATTATTTAACATTTAGGTCTAGTCTGAGAACTTCTATATTTAAATTAGAATTTAGGTTATTATAGAATACTCTATGAATTCCTAATTCATAATACTGCATTTACTTTATAAAACTTATAACGTTAGTTATAAATATTCTTAGATTCAGTTTATTGCAAATATTATCTATAGTATATTAGACTTTCTTAAATTCTTATTCAGTAGCCAAAATAGAAACCTTACGTTTTATTTTACGAAAGATTATTTAGTTATTCAGTCTATATGAATAGTATTAGAGTCCTTCTTGTTATCTGTCACTTTCTTGATGCTATCTATATAGAAAATCTCTGGAAAAGTTATATCTATTAGAAATATTAAAGTATTCGATTTCATCGAACTTAAATTTATACTTCTATAGTAATTCCCTAAGGTTTATATTGAGTAAGTTAGTTTCCAAATTACCTTTATCTTTCACGAGGGCTAGTAATAATAATTCTAAAGGTAATTCTGTTAATTTACTATTTAGTCTCCTATTCCTTACTAACTAGAATATTTCCTATATTTAATATAAAGTAACTAAGGGTCTCTAGTATTTAAATTAGAAGGTAAATTAGAAGTTTAATCAGAAGGTACTTTAAATAGTAACTTCCTTTTCCTCAAAATTAGATTTTTGGTTTAATATTCAATTTCTAGGTATAAAGCTTATAATGGTAATTCTCTTAAGTTAGGAGGATGTATATATAATTCTTAGTATTTTATAGCATCCAGTATAATTTTGGCATATTCACCTATAGATATCCTAACATTTCTATTTTTATTATAAATATAAGGAAAGACTGCAGTTTTAGATTTCTTTATTATATATAAGCAATAGAAAGTTATATCTAGACTTACTAATATAACTCTAACTACTGGTTATTATTTAGATTTAAAAGAAAAAGCGGAAGTTACTTTGGATTAAGAAGGTTTAATTAGAGAATTAGAAGGTAAACTTATTTCACTAAATAGAAACTAAAATAAAGATACTTAATTTAAGCTTTTAGAATTTAATTAGGAATCTTTATAAATTTCTATTCTTTTAGAGAATTTAGTTTCTGTAGCTAAAGTCTAAAATCTGGTAATACTTTACTAGACTAAACGTTTAGAAAGAATATTAAAATTAATATTTTCTTAGAGAAATTTAAGAATTAACTATCTATAATATATAGAATTGTCAGGTTAACTGGGTATTAATATAGTAAAAGCTATAGTAGTAGGTAACTTACTAGTTACCCTACTTAATTTAACTAATTAGATAAAAGAAATTATCCTACAGAAAAATATTAATAGTATATAGTATATATATATACGCTATAATATAGTTTTAGATATAAGGTGTGAAGGGCTGGACCTAGGTTTATTTAACTGGAAGGTAGCGTAAAATACTGTTTATTTAGAACTAAGGAGTAAAAGAGAAGCTTTTATAAGTATATGGAAAAGTCTGTATATATAGTACTATATAGAGCCTACTGGGGTTCCACCTGAGGGAGGAGGTTAGTTTTAGATACCTAGATATAGCCCTAGCTGGATATCTAGATATAGCCTATAATATTATCTTCCTCCTCTCTAGCTACTACCCAGCTGGAGGCTGTAGGTTAGGTCTCTATTATTATTTGCGATCAGCCTATATATTACTTTATACTACTCTAGGGTTACTATATCTATAATAGTGTTAATAGGCTTCTATATAGAGTTTATATACCTTTCTTATTTAAGAAGAGCTTCTCGTTAGTATCTTCTCTCCACTTAGTATATCCTTATAGTAAGAATACTTTTAACTAGCTATTTAACCTCTCTGTTATTATCTATTAGTAGTGGCAGCTAGCTATTAACTATAATCTACCTAAATAGTAGATTAGTAGTAGCTCTCTGGAGTAAATCTACGTGAAACTATAGGTAAATAGACTCTAGGGTATCTAGCTTTATAATATATAGTGAGAGGATTTTTACTACTATATACTTATAGTATAGTTAGGCTAGCTTTTAGTTTAACTTTAGTAACTTATAGTTAGATATATTTAATTATATTTTATTACTAATTTAGTATTAATCCGTAGGGGACTGGGTTTTGTTTACTTAGGCTTCTAACTTCTGCTGGGTGGTAGCTATCTCTATATAGATATATATTATTACTAACTATATTCTCTTAACTAGCTAGTAAGCTGCAGCCTCACTACTATTAGGTAGTTCTATATACTTCTTAGCGACTGGGATAAGGTTAATATAATATTTATAATCTATAAAGAAAGATATAGTTCCTATTATATTATATTACTAGTTGCGGAGGGCTAACTGTATGATAAGTAGTAGGTTACTTTAGTTATCTTGGGATTAGTAGGTGAATACCTTTAAAACTGCTTAGATCTCCTAGTTATACTATTTTATAATTCTGTTAGTCTGTAGGTAGTAATTGGTGCTTAGTAGGTATATAATATCTGTTAATCTGTAGAATTCCTTCTAGAAGTAACTTACTTAGTTAGACTTTCTATTACTTATAATAGAGTATAGTATTCTATAGAACCTATAGTAGTAACTGAGGAACTGTTAGGTATATACCTCTATTTCTATTATATTTATCTCTTTTAATATAGAAGTTTTATTTAGTTAATTGATAATAACCTAGAGGTAATAACTACTTTATCTTTTTGTGGGGGGTAAGTTAGTAATAAAGTTTATTAATAGATTAGAATGTAACTAGTTAGGTATTAGTAGGGGCTTTAAGAATCCCTTTTTAGCCTGCCTCTAGATATAAATATTTCTATATATATTATAGTTATATATAAATTAGTGGATACTTTATAATTATCTAGATTAGTAGAACTGTTAGTTTATAATCTTTAGTATATTATTATATTCTGGGTGGCCTGTAGGGGAGGAGTTATATAATTTTTATACTAGCTTAGTCTTAAGCTTATTAAGGAGGTTATTATTTTCTTTATTATTTAGTATCTAAAGTTTCTCTCTGAAGGTAAGTTATCTTAGTATATTAATAGTATACTTAGTAATCTAGACTTTAATGTGGAGGTTAGGGGGGAAGTTATACTTTCCCTACTAGATTATTATAAAGATCTATTAGTATAAAGAGTCTCTTTTAGTAGTATAGTTCTATATCTCTTATAGGTTTAGTTTTCCTTTGAAAACCTAGGTATTAGTAATATCTATATATTCTACCTGGGGCCCCGTGGGGATAGTAGTATTCAGGATAATTTATATTATTTATCTTTATTACTTCTTATTATCCTACTTTTTAGAGGTATTCTATTTCCTCTGGGAGAGGATATTAGGAGCTACTACCTGGGTGCCCAGTTAGTATTTAAGGTAAAAATTATATTAAGATAACTTCTCTACCTACTAGCTCTACCTCTCTGTAAGTTATTATTTCTTTATAACATATTTAAGGTTTTTATAGTTAGTAAGAATCTTAAACCTCCCGGTGTTCTGTAGTTCTACCTTCTATACCTATAAATATTCTAGTATTATAAAGAGTTCCTTATTGTGGATTAGGTAATTAAACTCTATAGAGATTAGGTGTTAGGAGTAGAAAGCTACTAAATATCTCACTTTAGCTTTATTAGTTTAGATTAATATATTTTTTAGGGTATATTCTAAATAGTCTATCTCTATTATTATTAGAGTATTAGGGTTAAATATCTGCAGGACTAGTTCTATAGTGAAAAGTTATTTTAGTGTAAGGAAAGTTTCTTACTACTTTAGTCTCCAGTTAAAAGGAACTAACTTTTAAGTTAGATAGTTTAAAAACTCTATAATAATATTATACTGAAGTATAAAGACTTTATAGTAGTTTATAAACTTAAGGAAACTGTAAATATCTTTTAGTAAGCTAGAGGAAAGTTAGTTAGTAATAATTTCTAATTTTTTAGGATTATAAGAGAGACTCTTTCTAGCTATTATAATATACTTAATATACTTAATTATAGTAACTAAGAATTTATACTTTTTAGGATCTAACTTAAAGTCTATATTAGTAAGGTAGCTAAATATTTAGTGGACTTTCTCTTTATACTCTTTTTATAAGCTATTAGTGTAAATAAGGATGTTATTAATATATACTGTAATAAAGTTATCTAGAAACTATCGTAAGTAGCTATTAATATACTATTAAAATATAGTGGGAGTATTAGTAAGTCTAAAGGGGTATATTACCTATTTGAAGAGGCTGTAATATATCTGAAAAGCTATTTTCTCCTAATTTACTTTATTAATTCTAATCTTATAGAATATAGTAATAATATTAAGCTTAGTATACTAATAGGTAGTAATAATTCTCTAGAGGGTCTCTAATATAAGGGGGAGGAAGTAATAATCTTTCTTTATAATTACGTTAAGAGCTTTATAATCTATATAGAAGTATATTTCTCTGCTTAGTTTTCTTATAAAGAGGATTAAGGTATTAGTGGAGAAACTACTTATTTTAATAAATTCCTTATTAAGTAAATCCTCTAGAATCTTCTTAAACATTAGAAGTTTCTCTTATAATATACTATAGAGGGGTCCCTATAGGAAGTCTAGTTTCTATTCCTTATTATTAAGAATTAATAAGATATAATAGTTTATCTCTAGTTAGCTGGGGGGTAGCTAGTATACTGAATCTGGATAGAAAAGATCTGGGAATTCCTTTAAGATATTTATAAAGATATAATCCCTTAGGTTCACCTCTACTTTTAAAGCTAATATTTTCTTAATATCTACTAGATTAATAGATATAACTTAGTAGGAGCTTAATATCTTATTAGTATACTATATAGTATACTAATAGATAAATATAAATAAATTAATATTAAGTAGCTAAGCTAACTAAATTTCCTTAAACTATACTAGTTTATCCTAATATTCCAGATATACTATTATACTATCTTTCCTATATATTATCTATTAGGTTTTAGTATTATAAATAATATAATTATTTTCTATCTATAGTTACTTAAGATATAAAAGTAGCTGTAAGCTCTCTATAATATAGATATAAATTTTCTATATATAACTACTAACTTCTAAAGTTAGAATAGCTACCCCCTAAGTATCACTAAAGAATAACCTAATAGTATATCTCCTTATCTATCTCTTTAACTTATTAATTAGTAGGAGGTAAAGTTTCTTTATAAGGAAGATATTAATAATAATATAAATATTATAGTCTATATTAATAAGTATATTAATAGAGTAACTTCTATTAATTCTAACCTAAATAGTAACTAACTACTAATTACTTACTTATTCTTTTTCCTATTATTTCCCTTATCCTATTACTTCCACCTCAGTTAGCTCCAGAGTCTAACTTTACTCTAGAGTTACTTTTTTCCTGAATCCTCACTATCGCTAAGTGGGGTAATATTATCCCTCTAGTTATCTTTAGTATAATCTGGAGTAGCTATAGTTTTTATAACTTTTATACTAATTTTCTTATACTTTTAGACTCTATAGTTCCTATAGATATAATCTTTCTTACTATATTTAAAATATCAGTAAGTATCCTAATAGTCTCTAGAATATTCCTTAGGGATAGAGAAGAAGCTACTAAAGCTTCAGTATTATTATCGCTTCTTAATTATCTTAGTTATTATAATATTACTCTCTATATTATAAATAGTAGGTCTCCAGTAGGGTAACTAGTAATATACTAATATTCTCTTTATATATTCAAACTTCTAAACTATATTTTAAACTTTAGATAATTAAAATCTATATTCTGTAGGAAAGTTAATTATAATAAGTAGCTTCTTAAAGTAGAAAAATAGGATAATTTCTAGTAGGAAAATCTAGATTATATCCAGCTATATATATCTTCTAATATTAACCAGAATCTTTTTAAATTAAAATAGAAAAGTAGTTAGATATTTATTTTCCTTCTGTCTGAAACTTTATAGTTAAGTAATAATATAAAGCTAACTATTAGAATCTAGGTAAATTCTATCTAGATAACCTATAAAATTATTTAGATTATAGGAGTTTTCTAGCCTTCCTACTATATAGAAGGTTTTAACTACCTACTGAGAACTAGAGTCTAAATAAGAGTAAATTAGATACTAACATTCCTAATTACTATTAAAGAAATAGTAGTTAATCTTAAGTTTAGTTTTTATTTATTAAGCTTATATTTAATATTCCTTCCGCTTACCTAAAAACTTTAGAGGTAGGAGAAGAAGCTTCCTCTAATAGTTAGCTACTAGTACGAATATATTAATATTATTAACCTTAAAAGCTGTTATCCTAATAGATATTATTCTGGAGGTTACTAAAGTATCCTAATATAGACTAGAGGTATCTATTATAGTAGCTACCTAAAGATTACTACCTACTATAGTGTCTTATTTTACTAACTTATATAAAAACTTATTAATCCTCTAGTAGAGAGGGTTTAAAGTATATTATAACTACTACTAAAATAGTTTACTTATAGAGTTACTATTTGTGGGGATATCCTAAGGGACTTTAGTGCTCTCTATTATTCTTTATATTAATTACCTGTTATATAGTATTATATCCTAGGAGCTATACTTAACTAGATTATATACTTAACTAGTAGGAAGCTACACTCTACCTAGCGTTATCTATATAGTAAATAAAACTAAATTCTAAATATATAAAAAGCTGGATCTAAACTTATTTAACTAGAAGGTAGTATAAAATACTATTTATTTAGAACTAAGGAGTAAAAGAGAAGCTTTTATAAGTGTGTGGAAAAGTCTGTATATATAGTGCTATATAAGGCCCACTGGGGCCCCACCTGAGGGAGGGGGTTAGCTTCAGATGTCTGGACACAGTCCTGGCCGGACATCCGGACATAGCCTATAACATAAGAAAATAGAAACTACTAGTTATAACTAGATTATAATAAATATATTAATTACTAAATTTACTAATTATAAACTAATATTAATTAGTAGTTTAACTACTACTAATATTTATTACTATTATCTAACTACAGATTAGTAAGGAATATTCAAAGAGACGAAATTATACTACCTCCTAAGAAACTCTATAGATAGTTTTTAAGTAGAAATAGGTAACGTAAAGCTATTATAACTATATACTACCCTAAGAATATTAATAATAAGCTTATAATAGAAATAGAAGTAAGAATAAACTTAAAATAATATATTTACTTAACGTTATATTATATCCACTATATAATAAACTAATAATTTAGATTAAATCTGAATTAAGATAGTAAGTATTAAGATAAAGTAATAAGATTAATATAACCAGAAGGAAGAAGTCTATACTAAAACCGCTATTCCTTACTTCCGCTTCAGAATATTTCATATATATTTAAATAATAAGAGATAAGAGACGATATTAATAAACTAAAAATAGAACATACTAACTTTCCCTCTATAATAATATAAGGAAGTGCTAATAAACCTAAGTAATATATCTGTATCTATAATATATTAATATATCCGCATCTATAATGTAGCTTACCTAGTAATTAGAATTTAACTAATAAGAAAAGAATAATATAAAAGAGACACTTATTTTATATAGTAAGGAGACCCCAGGAATAGATATAAAAGTATAACTAATAATATAGACTAATATATAAATATTCCGGATTTAAAACGAGATAATAGTATCAGTCTGTTATCTTTTCCTCTATTTATTTTATGGGTAATTATAGTAGAGAAGTATCCTAATTAAAATTCCTCAGATAATAGTAAATAATTAAGATATTATAACTAACGCTAAAATAAAAGGCATTGAGAAACTATTATTCCTTATTTCTACCTCCAGATATCTAATAAGTATTTAACGAAATGTTAATGAAAATAAGGTAACTATAAGTTAAACTAATAAACACCGCAACTAGTATAAAGTGAAGGAATCTTAATACTAATAGTATTACTATTTACTTAAAAAACTCTTATTGGGAGAATTCTTTTAATAAACTATATTCTGAAAAGAATAAAAGGAAGAAATATTTATACTAACGGCAGAATTAGAAACGTAAGAAGAAAAAGAAATAAAAGAAATGATATAAGAGGAGGATTATTTAAATTAAAGACTATTACCTATTATGTCTATCTACCGTAGGCGGTATATTTATATAATAAGTTATATACGTTAAATTAATAATATCCTCTTTAATAATAATATCTAATAAGCCTATATCTATAAGTTTATATTAAATTGTTTCTAATACATACTAGTTAGACCACTTAGGTTACTACTAAAAATATTAACTTGAAAAATATTACAAAACTTTAGGTTAGAAGATATTTATAATGTTTTCACTAGAAGGAGATATCTGCCTAATAGTTATAATTTATCTTATAAATATATATACCTCTAAAGTTACAGCTTTTAGAGAAATACCTATAATTAAGATATAGTAAAGCTATACTAACTACAGATATTCTCCCAGCCTAATACCTTAAATATATTTCCCTTTCCAGATTCTATTAACAGCTCTTATAAGAATATAATCTGTAATAATATTCCTATAACTAAGATTAATAAGTATAAGAAAGTACTCTAATATATAGAAGTATAAATACTAATAGGAATATACTAAAAGGTTATATCTTAATAATAGGGTAAGAATATTAAACTTTAGATAAATATTAATAGTAGTATACTTTATAGAATCTTTATCTACTACTATATTTATCTATAGAAAGTATAAAGTATTTATTTTAATAAAGTATAAAAAGCCTACTATATTAACTTCAAGAGATAAATCCTAAATTACTTTAATAATATAGAGAAAATATTAATATAGGCTCTTAAGAACTATTTTATAGGGAAAGATATATACTTCTCTATAGATAAAAGTCTAATAAGAGAGAAGTTAATAGACATTTTTAAGGAGAAAATACTAATAAGATAAATAGTGGAGAATATTAAAGCTAACTAATAAAGATACCTAGCCCTCAGACAAGAAATAATAAAGAATTCTAACTTTATTAATAACCTCCTGAGAGTAGGAGAATTTATCTCTATTAACTAATAGCTCTTAATATCCAGAAACCTAATTATAAAAATAACCACTTTATAATTAACACTAATAACCTTAATAATAAAAGTAATAATAATATTAAGTCTGCAACTAATAGAGCTAGACATTTATATAGATATTAACTTACTAAAAACCAAGAGAATAATAAATAATATTAATAAGAAGAAGAAGTATCTAAAGCTAAATAAACTCCTAAGATTTTATATCTACTTTAGAGGAAAATATTAGTTATTACTAAAACACTGTATTCTATTTAACTAACCTTATAAGAAGGTTAAAGTATTATTTAGTAAAATATATAGAATAAATGATATATACACTAAAGAGAAATACAATATCTTTAAGAATAAAATATAGATATCTGATACTAAATATATTAGCTATAATATTAGCTAGAATATAGCAGAAGAAGTATTTAATAATATACTGGCAGAATAAGTATATTTAAACTATAAGATATTAACTTTACTAATTTAAGATAGCTTCTTAATTACCTAGATAGCTATAATAGTTCGAAATAAGTTTAAAATACTAATAATCTACTTTAACTACTATAGGAAGTGAAAGAATATAAACTTTAAGATATTTACTAAGAATTATAGATATACTAATATAGTTGAGGACTTGAGGTATTTAGGGTAATAATAACGTAAATTAACTTTCTTTGATATATCTATCTGAACCTATAAAATCTATAGGAGAAGTTTAATAAAGAAATATATATAACTATATATTAAGTATATAACACTATTGATACACTTTATAACATTATTAATAACGTTAAGCTAACTGTTAATAAACTATATAGATAGGTAATAAAGATACTTAAAAGCTAAAAGTAATAATTGAAATAAAAAGGTACTTATATTACAGATTATAATTAATTTCTTTCGGATTATATATATAATAGGTAAGGCTGAAATTAATAATTTAACCGCCTATAACTAACTTATCCGCAATATATATAAGACAATAACGCTAATAGTACCTTAGAATAGCACCGCAAGAAAATATAAGGAGGAAATATATAAAGTAAAAACTAAGTATATTTAAAATCAGTAAATAAATACTAATTAATAAAGTATACTCCAGAGAGGCGTAAGGTGGCTACCCTACAGTTTAAGAAGGCGTTTATTATTAATATAGTATTAGCAGAGGAAATTATAATATATTTTAATAATATAACTTCTATAGAGGAGATACAAAATAAGATACCTAATAATAAAAATAAGATATTAAAGAATAATTTTATAGCTATCCACTTTATTATAATAAATAGTAAGAAGGACACTATTAATTTTATAGAATTTATAAAGATCCTTTAGAATTAAGCTTTTTATTACTTAGTAACTATTAATAAATTGGATATATTTCTAACCTTATAATACTTTAAAGTTATTTTTAAAGATATTCTTTCAGATACTAAAGTAGGCAGACCCTCTACTGGAAGTATATAATAACTTAGAGCTCCCAAGAGAATCCTCCCTAATATCTCTCTAAATAAGATAATTCTAAAGATAAATATTAAATTTAGAAATAGATAAGATTTTATAAGTTTTGATATAGTAAGAGTATTTATATTCTTGAGAAATATTAACTTTCATATTATATATATAGCCATATTATTTTTATTAAGCTTTCCTAATATAAATTACTTCTAAATTTACCTTAATAACCTTAATAATAAAATTAAGTAAGAAGAAGTAATATGGTTGATAAGTAAGTGAAACAGACAAGTAAGTGAAATACTAAACCGTAACTATAATATACCAATATAATCTTCCAAATTTCTTCCGCAAGAAATAACATTATATACTATAAATGAAACCAGTCTACAGCTTACTTTTTAAGTTACTAAAAAAACCCTAAATTTTAGTATGTAGGCTGCAGCAAAAATTAACTTTATTAGTTATAATATATTAATATATTATATTAAGAATATTATATTATAGTGTAATATTATGCCTAACTTACGAAAGTTATTATTGCTAGAAGAAAAGGAGTTAGTAGAGTATATTTTAGTCTAGATTTTTAATTATTTCCTTTCTAAATTAGTAGTATAGAAGATATAGTTAATTAACTGCTTACTAATTATAATATACCCCCAGTTGGAAAGTATTAGGCTTCAAACTTCATTAAGTAATAACTATAATTTAAGATATACTTTTTTCGTAAGTATAAATATAAGAGAGTCTAATATAAAAACCTAGATATAATAAATATATAGTTTTAACTTATAGTAAATATAGTTACAAAATATAATATTATTAACTTAGATATTTATAACTTTAATAAAACTGGATTTATAATAAGCTAAATTATATTTAGAATAGTTATTAAAAATACCAAAAGGTGTTTAAAGATGAAAATAATATAGCCTAGCAATTATAAATAGGTTATAGTTATTTAGGCTATCAGTTTATTAGGCTATAGTATTTTGCTATATATTATTATCATAGGGTAATATTACCTCTCTATATAATATATAGAAATAGATATCCCACGTAATTAGGTTATTATAATATCTGAAAATAGATAGACAATAAATAAAAAAGTCTAGATTAGCTTCAGCATTTTAATTAGTATGTAAAATCGCATATATAAGATAGTTACTACCTCCTTATTATTCATAAGTATAAAGGTTACTACTTTATAGACTTTAAAATATATTATAAGGGAAATAATATTATTATATTTTATATACTAGCTTATTTATTTTATCTAGTTTAGCTTTTAGATATTAGGTAGTTTAAGTTTCTGAAAATAGCATATAGTTAATAAATTGAGAATAAGATATAGTAGGGTAATATTTATATTATAAAAGAAAACTTCTTTCCTATATTTCGTAAGGCTTTTATATAAGCTTTGATAATTAAAAATATCCAGAAAGATTTCAGAGGGGCTAAGCTTATTTCTTTAAGTGTTGAAAATATACTTTCAAAACGTAATATTAAGTTATATATTTTAATACCCCTAGGGTTCCTTCTAACAATATTACTACCTTAGAGTTTCTAAATATTAAATAACCTGATAGAGATATTCTTTTAATTAGAATATATTAAGAATTAAGCTTTCCGCTATTAAAATAGCTTACCTATTTTAATTATAAAAGCTATAAAGTATTTATTAAAGAGAGTATATAGATTTATATATTAAATTACCTTATTAACATCTGAGAATAATATTCTTTGAGAGGAGAAGAATTTACTCAGTTAACGTCAGAAAACTAACAAAATATATCTTAGATAAAAAGAACGTCTTACTATAGTAAATATAGAGGATATTTAATTACAGAGAAAGGCTATAGTTTAAATTAAGAAGAAAGTATACTGAAGTAATAGTTACTAATAGAGAGTTAAGATAGGCTAATAATAATATAGCGTCTGCAGGAATATAGATTATAATATATAAATATATTCGGTAAATAGAGAAATATTAGAGGAAGAGGATTTAAAGTAGTTGTAATTCATCTAATAGTTTTGGTGCTGCTTTTAGGTTTCATTCGTGAAGTGGTTGCAGTTTTATATTTCACTCGCTTGTCTGTTTTACTTACTTATTAACTATATTATTATTACCTATAGAAAGATATAATAGATATCTATAGTTTTCTATATAGAATAATTTCTATAGCAAGGTTATTAACTTCCTTATAAAGATAGAAATATAATATCTTTATAAACAATTTAGCTACTTTAGTATCTATAAGTTATATAGTATACTTAAGACAGTAAATAAAATTATAATAACTAATAAAATTAACGTAATTATAAGAAACTGCTATTAATACTAGATAAACAGCGAAATACTATATCAGTTTGAGTGTATCCTGAAGGATAACTATAAGTTCAATATAAAGATGATTATTAATATTATATACTTTTAATAGTAATAAGTTTATATTATATACTATTAATATCTCTATAGTATTTACAGCTGTAAGATTTATAAAGAATATTTCTATATAGAATATATAGTATATACTAAGAGTATTTTAAATTAATATATATCAAAATCCCCCAGATAGAATTATTACTAATATAGAATATAATTTTACAGCTGAAAGCTTTAAAAAAGAAGCTAATAGTATAAATAGTAAGGTTATGATTATATTAGTTAAAGCTTATAATAATATTAGTAAAGTAAAATATTACTATATTTCCCTATAGAGGATATATAAAAGTATTTAAGATACAATACTAGAGACTAATAAAGAGGAGGTATTATAAAATATAGTTAAGGTACTTAATAATATTAGTAACCTAAATAACCTTATATTAACTTTACTGGTTTTTAAAGTATATCTATATTTTAACTTAATACTACTACTATCTCTGAATATTATAAAATATATAGTAGCTATTCAGAAGATAATAGAAGAAGTATATAAGATTTATACTTGAAGGTAAGTTTCTGACGCTCTAAATACATATAATAATTCTTCTACTACTTTAATTTACCGACTACTATTATAATGAAAAATATATATCTATTATAAATATTTAAAACAAATAGGCTCCTTCAGGCTTATCTTAATTAATAGTAAGATATATATTATAGAGACAGATCGTAAATTTACTATCTTCAGATTAGTAATAATTAAACTATATTATTAACTATATATTACGAAGATAGAAGATGAGGTATAATATAATAAATAGCCAGTAGATAAATACCTGGAAGAGAGAATATTAACGGTAATACTAAATAAGAAGAAGCTCAGATAATAAGGATAACTATTTAGGTACTTTTACTTTATACTTATAGTAATATTTAAGCTCTTCACTCTATATATAATTCTAACTGTATATTATATCCTACAATAGCATTTATGCTAATATCGGCTTGCAACTGATTTAAACGGTAATAAAATTACCTATTATTATAGATAATTATACCTTCGGTTATAATATTTAGCCTTATAGCGGAGGAAGACCTTATAGTAATAATTAGTAAAAGCTTCAGTGAGGCTACAGCTTAATATATATAGCTGAAAGTAACTACTAAGGTTATAGGGTTAAGAATCTTTATAAACCTCTTAAAGATAAAATAAAATAGAAAGCCTGCGAAAGCTAAGTATTCTATTATCTATTGATCTTCCGTATCTATACTTTCACAATAAAACCGAAATTCCCCTTAAATCCATACAGCCACCTGTAACCAGGGGAATATAATAGTGGGAACTTGGGATAACTATGTAAAAATATAATATTTATTATAGAGGCTAACCTGATAAATAATATTTGCTATAATATATATCTAATAATAAAGGAGGTAGAAGTATTAGCTAAAGTTATTAGATTTTACTAATATAGCTTTATTTAAATACTAGGGCATTCTTTTAAGATCTTATATATTATAGAGTGAAAGATTCTACTAGCTAAAAGTATACTTTACTTTAATTATTTGTATATTTAAAAATATAATAGTATAAGAATCTTTAGTCTCTATTTTATTGATTTAGTTACTTTTACTCTATACCTATAGTAGTATTTAAGCTCTTCACCCTATATATAATTCTAACTATAAGATTTACCCAATAATAGTATTTATGCTAATACTAGCTTATAATTAGTTTAAATAGTAATAAAATTACCTATTATTATAAATAATTATACCCCCAGTTATAATTTTTAACCTTACAGTAGAGGAAGATCTTATAGTAATAAGCTATACAGTAAGAGCCTCAGTAAGGCTAGAGCTTAATATATATAGCTAAAAATAACTACTAAGGTTATAAGGTTAAGAATCTTTATAAACCTCTTAAAAATAAGATAAAATAAAAAGCTAAAAGCTAAATATTCTATAATTTATTACTTTTCTATATCTAAACTATTCTCAGTATTTTCTAATAGAATTAGAATTCCCCTCAAATCTGTATAGCTACTTATAACTAAAGTAATATAATAGTAAATTCTAAATATTTCTTTATAACCTCTATAATAGGGAATATTAATATCTCCTAAAAAACCTAAGTAATATTATAAATACTAATATTAATAAATAGACTCTAGATATTCAGAAGAAAATTATCCAGCTATCTTATAATCTACTATATTAAGCTAATAATTTCGGAGATTATTTATTAATTAGATAGTATCTTAATATTAATATACTATATTAGTTACTAGATATTTTAGAATATTATAGTATTGTAATTACTAAAGTTTTAGATATTATATAATTATATTAAACGTATCTATATTTATATTAGTATTATTTATATATTAATATACTTAATTAATATATTAAGATTACTTACTAATAAGAGTAAGCTAAACTCTACTATATTTATATAGAGATTATAAGTTAGCTTCTATTAGTAATAGAGAATTTTTATATTAATAGCAGAAAACTTTATATTAGGAGCGTGAAGTTATATCTTAGAGGTAAGTAGAGTATAGTCTAGAGAATATTAAGGTTATAAATATAGAGATTATAATAAGTGTTTCAATAGAGTAACTATAGTTAGTAGTAATTAAATCTCTCGAGATATTTAAATTATATATAAATAGCATAAGGGTGTGAGAGTGTAAGGATATAAGGTTAACATAGAAGAAGTTATTAGTTATCTGTTATTAAAAAAGTTAATATAGGGTGAGTATACTAACTGTAGCTATAAGGAGTTCAGGCCTGGATTAACTTAGGGCTAGCTTTAGTAGGTAGCAGGGGGTGGGAAGACTGAAGTTATACTTTAGAGGGTAATATATCTACTAATAGTCGCAATAGAAAGTAAACTATCAGCCCCTCCCCTACTTTATTAATAAAGTTAAAAATATAAATAATATAGTCTATAAGAAATTACAGTTAGTTATTAAAAACTTTAATAATTAGGGGAAAACTAATATCCTTATATAGTTACTAATAATTTAATAAATTATCTACTATCTACTATTACTATTATTAATAATATTTAAAAAAGTAATATTTATAGAAGTTTACCTTTTAGATATTACGTAAGTATATATCCAAGTAGAGATAATACTAAATTACTTTATACTGGTAAAGTTACCTATGAGCTTATACAGCTTATATTTAGATAGTATTATTACTATTATAGTTTAACTACTATATAATCTTATAAAATTAGAGACCTATTAGTATATAATATACTCTAGCCACTATAAGAACTAACTGTAAATAGAAACCTTATTATATAACCTATATTTTATAATCTTCTAACTTAATAATCTACACTTTAGTATTATAAATATATAAATAGATAATATCCTTAGACTTTACTTACCTAAGTTTAATAATAAAGAAGAGAAGAAACTCCAGTAAGTGGAATTTGCAGCGAAACTAAAGTTAATACTTATATATTATAAACCTCTTATATTTAACGGAGACGTAATTACCTTAAGAAATAATAGTAATATTACCTTCACCTAAAAGGAATAAGGTAAGAAAATTAAACTTATTAACTATGTATTTAAAACCGTAAAGTTAATATATATTAAACAATAAATATAAGGAATATATATAGCCTTTATATACTAACTGGAGGTATATTTTAACCTCTCTATTACAGCCTAATATTAAGATTTAATACCAAAGAATATTAAGAAACTTAATATATTTCTGATATAGTAAATAAATAACCTTAAAAGAAACCTAATCTTTATTTCCACTAAGATTAAAATAATAAGGCTATATATCTTTATTAATATATTCTTCGCTAATAATAGTAATATAATATTTTAGCTTAAATTTAATAGTATTCTAGAAATAGAAGATATTAGTAAATATAATAATATCTTTAAACTTAGAGATAATATAATATACTTTTTCTTTATTAAATAAAAGAAAGTTATATATAGTTTATTAGTATCTAAGGTTTCTAGTATAACTGCAAAAGTTTATATAAAATATATAATGTTTACTACCCTTAGGTAAGTAACTAAATACCTTAAGATACTAATAATACTAATACTAGTTTATACGAACTTCTATTTTCTCTATAAATACCTTATTAAACTGAATATAATAAAAGAATAGTAATTTATAATTAATATTATAATACTGTAATAATTATATAAAAGAAGGAAGATTTTTAAAATCTAATAAATTAATAGTAAGAATAACCTTACGGATAATATAACTAAAATATCTAATAACTAAGCTCTTAAACTATTTATTACTATAGGTAAAGTAATTATAGGGATAGAAGAATAGATTATAAAAACTATAGAGGGTAATAAGAGGAGGATATAAGGATAAAGAAGGTAGATAGAGGATATTACTACTAAAGGATCTTAAGATATCTAAATAATAATAATTTAAAGGCGTATTTTTATAAGTAAATACTACTTATAATATTTATATAGTTTTAAGTATACCCAAAAAGATATATATAACTAGTGGCTGGTTTTTGTATTCTATACTATTTTTGCGTTTTACGCTATTTTTACGTTTTATACTATTTTTATGTTTTATGCTATTTTTACGTTTTATATTATTTTTGTATTTTATACTATTTTTGCATTTTATGTTCTTTTACGCTTTTACTCTAAAAGAGAGTACTGCTGATATTAGGTTAACTAAGTATTAATACAGTAACAGCTATAGCGGTAGGTAATTTACCAGTTACCCCACTTAGTTTAACTAATTAGATAAGAGAAATTATCCTACAGATTGATTCTAATAGCGTATAGTGTATATATGCACGCTATAATATAGTTTTAGATATAATAAAATAGAGACTACTAGTTACAACTAAGTTACAATAAATCGATCGCTTACCATATTTACCAATTATAAACTAATAAGAATTTGCCTAAATATTAATTTTTTGATAATATTATAATTAGAATCTTTAGCTATAAGTTTGTGAAGCTAAAAGTTAAATTTATATTTTTACTTTATCTATACATCTGGAAATTGATATATAGTAAATAATATTAAATACCTTTAAAAAGCTTCTAATATTAAAACTAATAGCTTAGTTTTATATAAAGCTAACTACTCTTAAAATCAAGGTACATATGTAATTTATCAAGATCATTTAACTTACTTAAAGTATATTTAATAGGAATACAAATTATACTAATTAAGTAATTATAATTTTAGTTCCATCTACTATTTACTACTTTCTATACTATTTTAGTAATATAACGTTTAGAAAAAAGAATACATTTTAATTATTTTCTGATACTAAATATTTATTATCAATGTAATATTCTCTATCTATATTATTTAGTTATTTATAAAGTAAATTAAGATCCTAATAATTAAAAGCTAATTATACCACTAATTATTTTATTTTAGTATTAGCAAAATGATAATATGAAAGCTAATAATTCTTCTATTTCCTAAAGGAAATATATCTAGATTTCTAAGGTATTTTATTAGAAGTCCTCCTGGAAATCTACCAGGAAACTTTAAAGAAATTCTGGAGAAATTCTATAGGAAATTCTGGTAACTTTCTTTAGGGAATTCTGGAGAAATCCCGGGGAAATTCTATAGGAAACCCTAGTAATTTCCTAGTTATTTCCAGTGGAAAATCTCCATAGAACCTACTGGAATCTTAAGCTTTCTGTAGTATACTGTAATTCTACTAGTTATAAACTAATTATATAAATTAATTCATTATATTATTTACTAATTATAAACTAGGGAGAGGCTGATAGCTTGCTTTCTATCATAACTATTAGTGGATATATTACCCCCTAAAGTATAGCTTTAGCCTTTCTACCCCCACTAACTACTATAGCTAGCCCTAAGCTAATATAAGGCTAAACCTCTTACAGCTACAGTAGTTAGTATATTTACTCTATATTAATCTTTTCAATAATAAATAACTAGTAATTTCTTCTGTATTAACCTTACACTCTTATACTCTCACGTCCTCACACTATCTATATATAATTTAAATATCTTAAGAAGTTTAATTACTACTAATGCTAGCTACGTTATTTAAATACTTATTATAATCTTAAATCCCCCCACTTAATATTCTCTAGGTTATATCTTACTTATCCCCAAGATAAAATTCTATACTCCTAATATAAAGGTTTTCTATTATTTATATAAATATTCTCTACTATTAATATAAACTAACTTATAATCTCTATATAGATATAGTAAACCTTAGTTTATTTTTATTAGTAAAGAATCGTAATATCTTTATTAAGTATAGCTAATATATATATAATATTAATGTAAATATATATACTATTAATATAACTATATAATACTAAATATCCCGGTAAGTATAGTATTATGATACTTTATAATATTCAGTAACTAATATAATATATTAATATTAGCATACTATCCATTTAATAATCAATTCTAAAGTTATTAGCTTAATATAGTAGATTATAGAATAGCTAGATAACTTTCTTCTGAATATTAAAAGTTTATTTATTAGTATTAGTATTTATAATATTACTTAGGTGTTTTAGAAATTATTATCATTCCTAATTAAAGAGGTTATAATAGAATATTTGGAACCTACTATTATATTTCGCTGGTTGGAGGTAGCTATATAGATTGAAGAAACATTCCGGTTTTGTTATAAAGATATGAACATAAAAAAGCAATAAATTATAAATTACTTAGCTTTTATAAACTTTCTATTTTATTTCATCTTTGAGAGGTTTTTAAAGACTCTTAATTCTATAATCTTAGTAGTTACTTTAAGCTATATATATTAAGCTTTAGCCTTACTAAAGCTTTTACTAATTATTACTATAAGGTTTTCCTTTACTATAAGGTTGAATATTATAACCGGAGGTATAATTATCTATAATAATAGGTAATATTTCTACTATTTAAATTAGTTATAAGCCCGTATTAGTATAAATACTATTACTGGGCATATTATATAGTTAAAACTATATATAGGGTGAAGAGCTTAAATAACAGTATAGATATGAAGCAAAAGTAACTAAACTAATAATAAACTGATATTTAGTTATAAGGTTTTATACTTACTTCTTCTATTATGATAAATCTAACTAATTTATAATATAGTAAAAATAAACGAATTACCTACTAATTAGTACTAATTTATTATTAAGGTTATATTTACTATTTTTAATCTTACTATATACATATACACTAATATTATAGTATTTAGTTACTCTTCTTATTATCAACTTAGCCAATATATAGGCTATATATAGCTGTTAGTTACACTATACTATAGAATATATAGTAACTATATATACTGCTGTATATATAGCGGTATATTCTCTATATTCCACTAGCTATAAATACTAGATATTCAGTATCAGCTATAACGTAATAGTATAGCAATTAGTAAGTAATTACTATACTATATATCTATAGTTTTATATAATGCTATACGTTACATAATATAGAAATAATAATAACTAAACACCAGAATACCAGTTTGCTTCTATATATTAAAATTATACATAGTATATAATAACCTCAATAATTAACTTAACAGTAATTAGTGGTTAATTTAATCATTATTAAATACTATAAATTAGTAAGATCTATTATATTAGAAGAAGTAATTGCGAAATCCTACGCCTAAGGTTTATATAAGGTGAACAATTATAAGATTTATTACTTAGATATTTTAAATTCTCCCCACCGTAAACCTTACTGGAAGCCTCTAAATAGTACACTAACTTTTTAAGGAGATTACTATTAGAAACTTTAAATTAACGTTCCTTACTTTAGTTAAACTAAGGTACTTCCCGCAACCCTACTAAGAAGTTTAAATTAATACCTCTTAGTATTACTTAATAGAGTATACTTAGTAGATATAGTAACTATATTTACATTTTACTATACTTCTTTTAGTTTTAGAAATTTATAATATCTTTAGCTTTAAATTCTTAAGAAACCTATAAAATCTCTTCTTTATATTCCTCTCTATATTAACCTAGTAAAATCAATAATTCTTTCTTACTTTATATCCCTCTTACCTTTATAATAATATCTAAAGTAACCTCTATAGGTAAGATATCTACTCTGGATATTTCTATATTTATAATGACTTTACTTGTAGGTATTCTAATATCAATAAGAGCTTATTAATATATAGATTTAGCATTATTCAGCTGAATCTATAATATTAACTATAATAATACTATAAATAAGAACTTTCTAATAATCTCTATCTATATAATATACTAAGTAGCATTTTATATTTATCTGGAACTCTATAGTCTGGAACTTATTTAGAAATTTAAGGATAACTTTAAGAAGTAGCCTATAGTAACTGAGTAATTTATTAGCCTTTATATTAACTGCTATTTCAGAACCTACCTTATAGTCTATAGTATTAAGGTTAATATAAGTGGTAACTAAATTTACACTATTTCATACCAGCTTACCTTACAAGAAATATTTACACTATAAATCTTTAAAAAGATTAATAAGGTTAATAAGTATTATAATATTCTTAAGACTAATCTTAAGAAGTATTTTAAGTGGATTAATTAATAGTAAAGTTAAATTTTATACTACTTCTTTATAGTATCTAACTAAAAGCTTAAAGTATAGTATTAGTAACACTCTTACTATAAGTAGTTAAAGAAAGATATTTATCATTAAATCAGCTAGCCTATATACCTAAAGCCTATAGTAAGAAAGCCTTATTATACCTATAAGATTTACTAGTTCACTACTTCTTCACCTTAAAGCCTCTCTAATAGTAGGAAACCTACTAAAGTTATTACTAATAGTAACCTAAATAGTATAACTATTTCTTATAAATTACCACTATTATCCCTTTTTATAATATATTTGCTAAGTATACTATTAACCTTATTAACTTATATAAATAAAGCATAAAATGTAGTAGAGGTTTTTATAATATTCTTATAAGTTAAAAGTCTATAGTGTTTATAATTATTACTTTAAGTTTAGTATGTTATAGTATATATAGATAAGGCTTTTTGAATTGTACTTAAAGATAATATGCTCAAGGTATACTTTAACTATTTGAGTAACTAAAATATTAATCTTCAATTTAACTGAATAGTCTAAAAGTTCAAATATTACTCTAAAAGTAATAAAACTTAATAGCTTCATCTTTCTAACTGGTAGATTATTTCTTTTTTGAAATATTATAGCTAAAAGCCCTAAAGAAAATAAGAAGAAAGCTTTTAAGTTTTTTTTATGAAGGTTTATATATATCTAAAAAACCTTTCTAGTTGATATATAGATTAATAATACCCTCTACCTTCAACTTATAAGTATATACTGCAGTGTACCAAAATACTAGTTAGCTTTCTTTAGGTTTATAGTAACCTTCCAGAAATTCTGCAATTAGTTGCAATTGACTGTAAGTAATATTATATTAATCTAAAAGATATAATATATATAAAATAATAGAGATAATTACTAGAGAGCAACTGGAGATTGACTGTAGATTAATTATATATATAACTTTTCTTCAGATAATTCTTAAGGCTATAGTAATATCTATATAAATATATATAACCCCGCGGTTTCAGTTGCTGTTATTTACCTCTAGTATCTCTATATAGCTATACTAATTAACAGTTCCATATATATAGCAGATCTAGTTTTTAGTCTATAAGGTATATGTTTAAGAAGAAATATATTTTATTTGATAGATATAAGCTAAATACTAATTTTAGAATATATTTTATAGTAGTATATTAAGCCTTCCTTAAAAGCTATAAAGATATTAATAAGCCGAGTAAAAATAACCTTGAGGTTTCATTAGAAGTTGATACTAATAATAATACTATAATACATGATTAATTATAGGTTAATTTTAAGAAGAATAATTTTACTGAAGCTACCTTAAGCTTACGTTTTATATCATTTTATAGTAAGAGGCTTATTACTTTAGATAAAGATATAATTACTAGAATTCTTTCAGATTCGATAATAGTTTATATTTTTACTAAACGTTTTACTATTAGTAGTAAACTTATAAATAATATTATTTCTTCTATATATATATTTATACTTAAGAGCTACTACTTAAATATAGTATCCTAAGGTACCTTATCCAATTGAGATACTACTAGTTTCTTAACTGCTAAATACATTTAATTAACTATACTAAAATAGTTAGTTATTCCCTCTAGTATCCTTATATCTCTATAAGATAAATTAATTTTAATATACTTTAAAGAAGTTACTTCTATTATAACATTTAGAATGGGTAATATATTTACACTACTTAGTGTGATATTATTTTATATAGTATCTTATAATATATTCTTCCCTCTTCATTTTAAAAATATATATTACCTAGATTCTATATTTAGTAATACTTGTAATAAATTCCACCAGGGTATAGAGATTATACCTATTATTTAAAAATAGAAGTATCTATAGATATTTCTTAATAAGAAGAGAATAATTACTTTTATGTACTCTTTAGAGATAGAGATATAGAGGCTTTACTGCTACTTTAGATATCCAACTATAATTTATCTCTATAATGTTTTGAATAAGATGGAATATTTAGTTAAATAATATGATAATATACTTTTAAAGCTTCTAGGAGATACTACTATTACTACTTAATATATAATACTACTTTGTTCTATTTTTAGTTTACTAATTAGAAGAATATTAGCTTTAACGTTAAGGTTATTATCAATATTTTCTTTATTAATAACTATAATATACTTTGTATTAATAATGCTATTATAGCGTTTGATATTACTTGATCTTTACGAAATATATTAGTGAAGATAATATAGAAGGTTTTTAAAGTATATTAAATTAATATATACGAGGGTGTTTCTAATTCTATTACTATTAATATAGATATAACGTTTGGATCTAGATATCTTAGAGTAGAGGTGAAAATTATAGAATTAATAGTTTATATTATATTTCTTAAGGTATATAATAATGTTAGTAAGATAGAGTAATACTATATATTCCTCCGTTATATATATAAGATTTATTATATAGAACTTCCTACTGCTACTTAAGAGGTATTTCTTTAGGTAATGTATAAGGTAATGAATAATACTAAAAGGCTGAATAGCTTTATATTTATACTGCTTATTTTTGAAATATATTTATACCTTATAGAGGATTCTGCTTTCTCTCTAGATATTATTACCTAGACTTATATTATATCCATAATTCCCTCCCCTATAGATATTATAAATACTTTAAGTTTAATATTACTAGTAAGGTTAAGAATAAGGATACTAATAAGGTCTATAAGAAGTTAAGGTTTATATTTTAAGGTTTTAGAGATAATAGTAAGTTTGAGATTTCAATATAATTACAAATAATCTAATGAAGCAGTCAATAGTTAATTTTAGCTATAATTCTAACTTCTTTTATATATAGAGATGTAATAATATAGGTTTATGATATTACTCAGGTTTATATCTTGGCTAAAATAAATTTAATAAGATATATTACAGCTAATCTGCTTTTATATCTTAAGAGGTATTTATTAGTTTATAACTGGTAAATATCGTAATCGATCGATTTGCAGAACTGGTTCGTAACTGGTGGCTTCTATTTCGTGATATCTTATCTACATTACAGCATATATATACATAATGTATACCACTAAGATTAATCCGTAGGATAATCGCTTTAATCTAGTTAGTCTAAATAAGTGGGGTAACTAGTATATTACCTACTGCTACAGCTTTCGCTATAGTCAAACATAATTAACCTAATATTAGTAACACTCTCTTATGTATTAAAAATGCAAAAGTAGTGTAAAATATAAGAATGGCGTCAAACGTAGAGATAATATAAAATATAGAAATAGTATAAAACGTGAGAGTAGTATAGAATATAAAAATAGCAGGAAATATAAACATAACGTAGAATTTAAAAGCTAGCGTTAAATATAAATATAAACGTTAAATATATAAATAACGTTAAATATAAAATAGCGGAAGTATATTAAGTATCGTAAACGTGCCTCTAGTTATATATATCTTCTTAGGTATATTAAAAACTATCTAAATATTATAAATCGTATTTATCTATAAAAATACGCCTTTCTTATTATTATTATTTAGATACCTAAGGCCCTCTAGTAATAATACTTTCTATCCCCCCTTTTTACCTTCTTTTTTATCTTCTTTATCTTTTTATTCTTCCCTTATAGCCCTCTATAGCTTTTATAATCTATCTTTCTATCTTTATAACTACTTTATATACAGTAGTAAATA
Organism: Colletotrichum lindemuthianum; assembly: GCA_001693025.2. Taxonomy (NCBI): domain Eukaryota; kingdom Fungi; phylum Ascomycota; class Sordariomycetes; order Glomerellales; family Glomerellaceae; genus Colletotrichum; species Colletotrichum lindemuthianum. The sequence goes on along the minus strand of MASP02000010.1, from coordinate 21,181 downwards.
CTTTAAGAGCTTAGTTATTAGAGATTCTAGTTATACTATCTATAAAGCTATTTTTACTATTAAAGTATTAGATTTCAAAGATCGTCTATCTCTTATATAATTAATATAGTATTATTATCTTAATTATAAATTCCTTCTTCTTAGTGATATCTTGTTTAGTAAGGTATTTATAGAGGAAATAGAAGTTAATATAAATTACTATTAGTATTGTTAGTATTTTCAGGTATTTAGTTACTTACCTAAATATAGTGGATACTATATGTTTTATATTAACTTCTTTCGTTATATTATAGACCTTAGATATTAATATACTATATATAATTCTCTTTAATTTAATAGAGAAGAAATAGATAATATTACCTTTAAGCTGAAAGATATTATTATTTTTACTAATATTCTCTATCCCTAGAATAATAATACATCCCAGCTGGAATACTATATTATTATTATTAGTGAACAATCTATTGAGAAAGATATATAATCTTATTATTTTAATATTAGTATTTGGTTACTTTTGCTCTGTACCTGTGGTGGTACCTAAGCTCTTCACCCTATATGTGGTTCTAACTGTAAAATTTACGCGGCAACAGCATTCGTGCCAATATAGAGGCTATATATACTCCTTAAACTTATTATTTAATATATATTAACTTTATAATTATAGATATATAGTTAATTAGTTTCATTATCTTACTTTATTTACTTTGTGTGGGGGTAATATTACTATTATTCTTTAGGGTAATTATACTTCTGTTAAATATAAGAGGTTTATATTATATAAGTATTCACTTTAATTTAGCTGTAAATTCTACTTACTAAAGCTTCTCCTCTTTTCTATTATTGAATTTAGATAAGTAAAGTCTGAGTGTATTATTAGTTTCTATATCTATAATACTAAAGTGTGGGTTATTAGGCCTGAAGACTATAAGATATAGATTATATAATAAGGTTGCTATTCAAATTATTTCTTATAGTAGCTGGAATATATTATATACTAATAGGTATCTAACTTCATAAGGCTATTTAATAACTTATTTATAATAATAGTAATATGCTCTAGATATAAGCTACGAAAGTTTATCGAAAGTCTTATTAATATAAACTAATATTAAGAATTATTTCTACTTAGATATATATTTAGGTAATATCTTAGAGGTAATTTATTATAACGGTAATTAATTACCTCTAGTATTACTAATAGTGTTGATATAAGGTAATAGCTAATTTATTAAATTATTAGTAATTATATAAGAATATTAGTTCCCCTTCAGTTATTAAAACTCTTAATAACTAGCTGTAATTCTCTATGTAATATATAATTAGTATATTTAATCTTATCAATAAAGTAGAAGCTGAAGATTCTTATATTATTATACTTCTGAGCGTTAAAGTGTTTGAGGTGGAGTATACGTTTTACTAATAGGGTTTCTCATATTATAGTATATAATATTCTAAATAGCTTCCCTAGTATTATAATAAGGTTATATTAATAAAGTTTAATAGTTTTAGTAAGTATCTTTATCATCTTTACTATTAGGTAGATATTATAGTAAATATTATCTATCAGGTTAATTTCTATAAAAAAGGTTATATCTTTATATAGTTAACCTCATTATCTTAGTTTCCCTTTAATTAGTATTATTAGTATTATTCCTCTCCATTATCTTTCTATTATACTATTAGGTGGATTCTAGCTATCTGGTTCTTTAACTTATAGTTAGTTACATAACTTCACTATTATTATTTAGAAGGTACTAGGTTTATCTTCTTTCTCTGTAATATATATCTTACTATTAATTAAGATATATCCAAATAGTTCTATCTATTTTTAGTATTTATAATGAATTTAATATCTAACTATAATGGTAGATAGTATATAGAAGTAGTAAAGGATTTATTATATATATTAAGAATATTAGTAACGTACTATTGAGTATAGATCTTCTATATTTCTTCTATTATCTTTGAGATAATTATAGTATATTTTATTATATCTAAGAGTAATAGTAATATCAAATTACGATATAGATAAACCTCAAAAACTAATAAAGTTAATATAAGGCTATTAGGGTTACTGATGTTATTAATAACTTTAACTATACTTTAAAGTACCTCTTCTTTATTAATCTCTAGTGCTTTATTTTAAATATTCTTATAGGCTCTCTATAGAGGAGTATTGTGATATTTTATCTTACTGATATTATTATAGATTTGAATTAGTATAATCTTAATCTTACTATCTATATTATTTACCTTTTCTTTAAATATTCTAGCTATAAGGTTATACTTTATATTAGTAATAATTCTATCTGGGAATCTCTATTATATATTAATCTAATATATTTTCAGTATACATTATATATTTTCAGTAGATTTACGTCTTAGAAACCTTATAGCTATAAATATCAAAGTGAATTTCATAGTATATATAGAATCAACGTACTACTATTAACATATATAATATTAATAATAATCTCTATATTAAATTTACAGTTATTCTTAAGGCTCAATTTAAACTAATATAGTATCTAACTGTTAATCTAATATTAGTAGTAATCTTATATAATTATTTTAATCTTACTTATTATTATATCTTTACTCACCTTTTTAAGTATATTATTTAACTTGTAGATACTAAGGTAGCTAATTTCTTATAAAGTTACCTTATCTTTATCTCTATAAGGAGGTTGATAGCTTTATTTTAGAAATCTTTCTATATAGAGAACTATAGATACCTATTCTATCTTTCTATAAATAATAATATTTCTTCTTATTCAATTCTATCATTAAGATTATTAAGATAAATCTAGAGATATTTTATATTAGAAAGACTTAATAGAAGTAAAGTAGCTATAAGTATAATATTAAAGTTAATATCTCTAAGGAATATAGATACCTTAGCTATACTGAAATTTATGAAGTTTTATCAATCTCTAAATTCAATATTTATCTTTAGAATTATCTTATTTAGAGAGATATTAGATAGAATCTTCGAGAGAGCTTTTAGTTATTATATACTTTAATAGATAGTCTATTAGATTCTATATTTAGAAGGATATTCTCAAATATAATCTCTAAATATTATAATCTTAGGAAAATCTTTAGTATAATAGATATTTCAAAGTAGTAAAAAGTATAATGCTGGAGAATTTCTGTATACTTTATATAATTAATAGTCTTCTTTTTACTATTTATAGTGGTAAAGTAAATTACAATAAAGTTATCCCCTAATATTTCACTTATATTATTATATAATATTTCTATTACTTCTTCTATAAGGGTTATATTATTGAGGTATATTATAATTCCCTCTACTAATATTATATTAATAATAAATACTTTCTTAAACTATAGTATTATTACTTCATATTCCTCTAGGATATATTTCGTTAATTCGTATTCTACTACTAACTTTAAGTATACCTAATATTTACTATATATATCTCTACTTTATATTTTCTTACAGGATAGTTTTAATATCATATTATTATTCTATTAAAATAGCAGTTAATTAGGCGGATAGTACTTAAATTACTAGGTTTATCTTTAGCTATTATATATATAGTCTGTAAGAAAGTAACTACAATTTATAATATAGTTACTCTTTTATTTTAACTATTCTTTCTAGCTTTCAAGTATCTCTTCTATGCTTTTATATAGTCTGCTAAGAGTTAACTTTATGTTATTAATAGTATTATAGAGAATATTGATAGTGTTATATATTTGGTAGATAGTTATATATATTCTTTATTAATCTTATTCTGTAGATATTAAGAATTCAGATAGATATATTAAAAGGAGTTAATTTAATTTATTATTATTTGAAATATCTTAACCATATTAATATACTTTCAGTTTTTAGTGAATATGTAGATGTTTATATTCTTCTACATATTATAGTAATTAAGGTAGACTGTGGGGATCTTAAACTTATCTCTAACTATTATAGTTATCTAAGTAATTGGGAGGGTATTTTATATTAGTAGTATTAATACTTTATAGTATAAATATATTTATCTTATTAGTATATTATATAAATACTTCTCCTATTATATTCTAATCAATATTATAGCTAATATATTTAGTAATAATTATCTATATCTTATTCTTAAAGATATTATATTTCTTCCTAGTATATGTATTAAGAGTTTAATATACTTTACTGAATAATAATCTAACTTTCTTATAACATTAACTAAAAAAAATATAGTATTTCAGTATTAACTAGTATATACTTCTAAGATATATCTATAATATTAGGGATCTAGTTAGTCTTAGGTATTTATCCTCTTTATTAATATTACTTTTTATCTACTTAATTCTTAGTAAGTTGATATTTATTTAAGTATCTAGTTTTATAGAATATAGGTTTGATATTAATAATACTAATTATAGCGAGGTAATCTCTACTTTTAAGCTTCTAGATATAGAAGGTTATCATTAGGTAGAGATAAGTTCTCTTACTCTTAAGAGGTTATTAATATGGTTAGAGTAATTTTTGATTACTTATCTGAGGGTTTGGTAATATTAATTCTAATTAATATTTTGGTTTATCTATTTCATTAGCATCTTCTTATTAAGGAAATCTGTAGACGTCTTCTTTAATATCCTCTTGTTTATTAATATATATATATTTCTCTCTTTAAGATAGTTCTTTAGAACTTATATTACTTGTCTTTCTATTACACGAAAGTAACTTAGATTCTATTCCTCCAAGGTATTATAGTAGGATTTCTAGATTTCGTTGAAGTAGAAATTTCCTTCTTTTATATATAGATATAGAAGTAAGTAAATATACTATTAAGTTAAATACTATTAATATTACTCTAGGGTTTAATATCCTCACTCTAATATTAAGTTATAAGTTTTTAGTATAATTCTACTGGTATCTTAATATTTATATAATAGAATATCTTTTTATATTTACTAGTATTAGCTATAGTTATATCATTATTACTCTTTTATTTATAAAGATGATTAATTAGATTTAGGTAAGAAGATATAGTTTAGAATAATAAATTATAAAGATATCTATAGTTATTATAGCTTTACCATATCTTCATTATAGGTATTTCTCTAAATACTGTAGCTTTAGAGGTATATATACGTATTAGGTAAATTATGATTATTAGATAGAAATCTTCTTTCAGTAAAACTCTATAAATGTCTTCTGATCTAAAGTTCTTGTTAGTTCTATATATTAGTATTCTTTATTAGTAACATATATATAGATTAATATACTTTAGTAGTAATCTTATAGAAGCTTACTTATAAGATATAGGTAGGCCATAGATAATTAATACTAATACTAAAATTATTATTTAATTTAGCTTAGTTAGATATATAGTTAAATATACTGCTAGTAGGAAATAGAAATAATAAGAGATAAATTAAGGTTATTATAAGTAATATAGATATACTTATTTGTATATTATTTATTATTCTATCTGAATTATCTATAGAGGGAGGCTTTTTGAATACGTTATAGTAATCAGCTAGTTAGTAAAGTTATTTTATTTTCTCTGAATACTATAATCAGTCTATCTCTTATATTATGTCTTATTATTCTCCTCCTCTTCCTTACTCCTCTGGTCAAGCTATTAGTATAAAGATATATTATTTTCTACCTTTTATTATAATATAGTATTATTAAAAGGACTTCAAAGTTATTTGAGTAAGTATATAGTGTTACGATAAGTATCAGTAATCTTATCTTCTTATATTTATTATATTATTATTAGGAAATAGATTTTTATCTTGACTGTATTAATACTTTATTAAATACTTAGGGAATATTTATAGGTAGGAATAAGAGATAGTAGTTCTATAATACCTTCAGCCTTAATATTAATTATAATATTATAAATTCACTATCTCTTAAGGTATCATAACAGGAATACTTATCTATCGTAATTATATAGAAAGTATAAGGTAGAAAGATTTATACATAGATATATTTATCTGGTTTTAGAATTTAATATATCTATATATTACCTCTTATGTTACTAATTATACCAAATCTTTTATCTTTATTCTTAGGGTCTCTTGATCATATAAGATAAATAAATCTCTTTCTTACTTTTACTTTTTTATTTATTCAATCCTAACGTCTGGGTAAATTATATAAATAGATATAGATATATTAGCTATAGCTTTCTAGTTCTTCTTTATGACATTAGAGAGAGAGAATTAGTACCTTATATTATAGTTATTTGTATAGTTCTTTTATCTCTTTATCAGCTAAATATATATAGGATATCAGAGAGTAATAATAAGGAAAAATAGTTTTATTATAAACTTCTTCTTTTTATCTATATCAATCTTATTACTTTATTATAGTATAATAGCTTCTCAATTTTAGTATTAATTTCAATTATTAGTTTTCTTATATTATATATATATATATAATACTAAGTAAATAGATTATTATAAGATTATTTCTACTTCTGTTTCTATTATTAGTATAATATTAACTTCCTAAGGGGATTATATAGTTATAATAGCTTTAAGTTAACTATTTTTACTTATAGGCATTCTCAAAGATTCTTACAAATACTATAATTATATCTTTTTAGGTTATCTCTTACTACTTTATAGTAAAGTAGTAATAATTAATTAGCATTAGTAGTAGTAAAAATACTAGTTAATATTAGTTAATAATTAGTAAATAATATAATTAGAAGGAGCTGATAGCTTACTCTCTATTATAACTATCAGTGGATATATTACTTCCTGAAGTATAACTTCAGCCTTTCCTCCACTACTAACTACTATAGTTAGCTATAAGTTAATCTGAAGCTAAATTTCTTGCAGCTATAGTAGCTAGTATATCTATTATATATTATTCTTTCTAATAATAGATAAAAAATAACTTCTTTTATATTAACGTTATATCCCTATACCCTCACGCTATATATAATTTAAATATCTTAAGAAATTTAATTACTACTAACTATAACTACTTTATTTAAATACTTATTATAACCTTAATATCTATAATCTTAAGATTCTTACTATATTCTACTTACCTCCAAGATAAAACTTCATACTCTTAATATAAAAGTTTTCCGCTACTAATATAAACTAACCTCCGTTTGACATAGTGGTTTAACGTCTGGCTGGCTCTTGCTTTTTAGTAAGTGTAGTAGGTTTGAATCCTATAAGAGGTAACTGTAACTGGTAGTTATAATATACCTTCTAGTTATGAAATTAATTGTAGTAACTGCTACTAGTTAGTAGTATCTGCTAATAGCTATTAATAGCTAGTAACCATTAATAAATAGTAATAAGTATAACTAGCTGGCAGTAGGTATTATATAATATTTAATTATAATTCTTAGAAAGTAACTATAATAAATATAAGCTTATATCTTTCTTTCCTTAATAATATGCTTTCTATATTTATTAGCTATTATATTAACTAACTATATATACTACCTAAGGTTTCCTTTATTTAAATAGTTTCTCAGCTTCAGTTTATTTATAGAATATAAATAGTAAGAGCCGACTGTTAGAAACACTTACCTAAATAGAACCCCGAGAGGCATATAATTTAAATAGTTAGAAACCTTTCATATAACCGCTCACTAATATAAGCTAACTTATAATGTCCATATAAATATAGTAGAATTTATCTGCCTTTATTAGTAAATAATCTTAATATTTTAAAAATATTAAATATAGCTAATATATAAATAATAATAATATAAATACAAATATATTTAATATATCTACTTTTATTAGTAAGTAATCTTAATTGTTTAAAAACATTAAATACAGCTAATCTATAAATAATAATAACATAGATACAAATATATTTAATGTAGCTATATAGTATCCAAAACCATAGTCATTATAATATAATGATACTTTAAGGTATCTGGTAACTAATATAGTATAGTAATATTAAAATGCTATTGAATTAATAACTACTCTCCGAAATGATTAAATTAATATAGTTTATTATGAAAAAGCCAGATAGCTTTCTTCTGAATATATAGAGTTTACCTATTAATATTAATATTTATTATATTACTTAGATTCTCTAAACGATATTAATATCCCTAATTATAGAGATGATAATAAAATACTTAATTACTATTATTATACTCTTCGGGTTACAGATAGCTATATATATTTAAGGGAAATTCCGGTTTTATTATGAAAGATATACTAAAATAATAAATTATAATATATTTAGCTCTCTAGGAGATATTGGTGCCTCTGGTAATAAGGGTCATGATAGAATATATGGTTTCCGCTATTATATTCCCCTGGTTGCGGGTGGCTGTATGGATTTAAGGGGAATTTTGGTTTTATTGTGAAAATATAGATATAGAAGAGCGATAGATTATAGAATACTTAGCTTTCAGCCTTCTGTTTTATCCTATCTTTAAGAGGTTTATAAAGGTTCTTAACCCTACCGTAGTGGTTACTTTTAGCTATATATATTAAGTTCTAGTCTCACTAAAGACTCTCGCTAATTATTACTATAAGGTCTTCCTCTACTATAAGGTTAAATATTATACCTAGAGGTATAATTATCCATAATAATAGGTAGTTTTATTACTATTTAAACTAGTTATAAGTTAGTATTAGTATAAATACTATTACTAGGTAAATTTTAGAGTTAGAACTATATATAGAGTGAAGAGCTTAGATACTACTATAGGTATAGAGCAAAAGTAACTAAATAATATATTTAGCTTTTAAAGATTCCCTATTTTATTTTATCTTTAAGAAGTTTATAAAGACTCTAAATTTTATAACCTTAATAGTTACTTTCAGCTATACATATTAAGCTTTAGCCTTACTAAAGTTTTTACTATATAGATTTTTACTATCAAGTCTTTCTTTACTATAATATTAAATATTATAACTGGGGGTATAATTAACCTATAAGAATAGATAAGTGGATTACTATTCAAACTAGTTGCAAGCTGGTATTAGTATAAATACTGTTCTGGAATATAATTTACAGTTAGAACTATATATAAGGTAAAAAGCTTAAATACCACTATAGGTATAAAGTAAAGGTAACTAAATAAATAATATAATTAATTAACTTACGTAACTAGTTTATAACTAGTAGCTTCTATTTTACAGTATTTTATTCCTATTATGGTATATAAATATATATATACTGTATATCACTGAGATTAATCTGTAGAATAATTACTCTAATCTAATTAGTCTAAATAAGTGAAGTAACTAGTATGTTACCTATTATTACAGCTTTTACTATATTAGTACCTAGTTCACCCGACAGTAATATTCTTTAAACTTTATAATAGTAATTATTAAGCTAGCACGAATACTGTTGCCAGATACATTTTACAGTTAGAACCACATATAGGGTAAAAAGCTTAGATACCACCACAGATACAAAGCAAAAGTAACCAAATACTAAAAGTAAGAGCTAGCTCTTATTAATATATATATATAATATCTAAGATATTCAAGAAGATATATATTAAATAATATATATATATAGTATATCTTACCTTTATATATTAGCCGGAAGCTTTATTTAACCTCTTATATATAGCCTAAAAATAATATCCCTTAAGTAATAATACTACTATACTTAGTAAATAGCTTAAGTTATAAATAAAGTATTTTAATTAAGATATTGACTTTATACTACTTAATATCTATAAAATAAATCTTTCCACTTTTATTAATAGCGTTTTTGCTAATAGTACTAATTTCCTATTTTAATTAGAATTTTTACAAATTTGAAGTTAAAAGACTATAATTAATAATAGCTAGTTTAACTTCTATAGTAAATTAATATATTATGTATTTATATAAGGTAAAAAAGCTACCAGAAATATACTGACTTTAAAAATCTATATTATAATAGCTAATAAAAATATTATCTATATTATTGCTATATTACTTAAGAAGATCTTTAAGTATTAGAAAATTCCTTAAATTTTAACTTATTAAGTTAACTAGGTATTAATATAGTAAAAGCTATAGTGGTAGGTAACTTACTAGCTACTCTATTTAATTAAACTAATTAGATAAGAGAAATTATCTGTGAAGGGCTAAACCTAAGCTTATTTAACCAGAAAGTAGTGTAAAATACTGTTTATTTAGAACTAAGGAGTAAAAGAGAAGTTTTTATAAGGACGTGGAAAAGTCTGTATATATAATACTATATAAGGTCTATTAGGGTTCCACTCGGGCGAGGGAGTTAGCTTCAGATACCTAAGTATAACTTTAGCTGGATATCTAGATATAGCTTATAATATTACTTTCCTCCTCTCTAGCTGCCGTCCAGCTGGAGGCTGTAGGCTAAGTTTCTATTATTATTTACAATTAGTCTATATATTACTTTATACTACTTTAGAGTTACTATATTTATAATAGTATTAATAAGCTTCTATATAGAGTTTATATATACTTCTTATTTAATAAAAACTTCTTATTAGTATCTTCTTCCTACTTAATATATCCTTACAGTAAGAATACTTTTAACTAGCTATTTAACTTCCCTATTATTATCTACTAGTAGTAGCGGCTAGCTATTAACTATAATCTACTTAAGTAGCAGATTAGTAGCAGCTTTCTAGAGTAAATCTATATAAAACTATAGGTAAATAGACTTTAGAGTATCTAGCTTTATAATATATAGTAAGAGGATCTTTACTATTATATACTTATAGTATAGTTAGGTTAGTTTTCAGCTTAATTTTAGTAACTTATAGTTAGATATATTTAACTATACTTTATTACTAACTTAGTATTAATCTGTAGGGAACTAGATTCTATTTATTTAAGCTTCTAACTTCTACTAAATAATAACTATCTCTATATAGATATATATTATTACTAACTATATTCTCTTAACTAGCTAGTAAGCTGCAGCCTTACTACTACTAGGTAATTCTATATACTCCTTAGTAATTAGAATAAGGTTAATATAATATTTATAATCTATAAAGAAAAGTATAGTCTCTATTATACTATACTACTAGTTATAGAAAGTTAACTATATAATAAGTAGTAGGTTACTTTAGTTATCCTGGAACTAGTAGGTAAATACCTTTAAAACTATTTAGATTTCCTAGTTATACTATTTTGTAATTCTATCAGTCTGTAAGTAGTAATTAGTGCTTAATAGGTATATAATATTTATTAACCTATAGAACTCCTTCTAGAAGTAACTTACTTAGTTAGACTCTCTATTACTTATAATAGAGTATAGTATTCTATTGAACTTATAGTAGTAACTAAGGAACTATTAAATATATACCTCTATCTCTATTATATTTATCTCCTCTAATATAGAAACCTTACCTAGTAAATTAATAATAACTTAGAGGTAATAGTTACTTTATTCTTTTATAGGGGGTAAGTTAGTAATAAAATCTATTAATAGATTAGAGTGTAACTAGTTAAATATTAGTAGGGATTTTAGGAATCCCTTCTTAACTTACCTCTAGATATAAATATCCCTATATATATTATAGTTATATATAAATTAGTAGATATTTTATAACTATCTAGACTAGTAGAACTATTAGCTTATAATCTCTAGTATATTATTATACTTTAAGTAATTTATAAAAGAGGAATTATATAACTTCTATACTAACTTAATCTTAAGTTTATTAAGGGGGTTATTATTCTCTTTATTATTTAGTATCTAAAACCTCTCTCTGAAAGTAAGCTATTCTAATATATTAATAGTATACTTAGTAATCTGGATTTTAATATAGAGGTTAGGAGGGAAGTTATATTCTCCTTACTGGACTATTATAAAGATCTATTAGTATAAGGAGTCTCTCTTAGTAGTATAGTTTTATATTTCTTATAAGTTTGATCTTCCTTTAAAAATCTAGATATTAGTAATATCTATATATTCTACTTAGGGTTCTATAGGAATAGTAGTATTTAGGATAACCTATATTACTTATTTCTATTACTTCTTATTATCCTACCTTTTAGGAGTATTTTATTTCCTCTGGAAGAGGGTATTAGAAACTACTATTTAGATACCTAGCTAGTACTTAAGGTAAAAGTTATATTAAGATAATTTCTTTACTTACTAACTTTATCTGTCTATAAACTATTATTTCTTTATAAAATACTTAAGGTTTTTATAGTTAGTAAGGATCTTAAACTTTCTGGTGCTTTATAGCTTTACTCTCTATATTTATAAATATTCTAGTATTATAAGAAGTTTCTTATTATAGATTAGGTAATTAAATTCTATAGGGGTTAGATATTAGGAGTGGAAGGCTACTAGATACCTCACTCCAGCCTTATCAGTTTAGATTAACTTACCTCTTAGGATATACTCTAAATAGTCTATTTCTACTATTATTAGAATATTAAGGTTAAATATCTATAAAATTAGTTCTATAGTGAAAAGTTATTTCAGTGTGAGGAAAACCTCTTACTACTTCAGTCTCTAGTTAAAGGGAACTAACTTCTAAATTAGGTAGTTTAAGGGCTCTATAATAATTTTATACTAAAGTATAAAAACCTTATAGTAGTTTACAAACTTAAAGAAACTGTAGATATTTTTTAGTAAGCTGGGGGGAAGCTAGTTAGTAATAGTTTCTAATTTCTTAGGATTATAAGAGAGACTTTTTCTAGCTATTATAATATATTTAATATACTTAACTGTAATAACTAAGAATTTATATTTCTTAGGATCTAACTTAAAGTTCATATTAATAAGGTAGCTAAATACTTAATAAACATCCTCCTTATATTTCTTTTATAAACTATTAGTATAAATAAGGATATTATTAATATATATTATAATAAAGTTATCTAGAAATTATTATAAGTAGCTATTAATATACTATTAAAATATAATAGGAGTATTAGTAAGTCTGAAAAAGTATACTATCTATTTAAAAAGGCTATAATATATCTAAAAAGCTATTTTCTCCTAATTTATTTTATTAATTCTAATTTTATAGAATATAATAATAATATTAAATTTAGTATACTAGTAGGTAGTAGTAACTCTCTAGAGGATCTTTAATATAAGGGGGAGGAAGTAATAATCTTTCTTTATAATTATATTAAAAGCTTTATAATCTATATAGCAGTATATTTTTCTACCTAACTTTCTTATAAAGAGGATTGAGATATTAGTAGAAAAGTTACTTATTTTAATAAATTCCTTATTAAGTAAATTCTCTAGAGTCTTCTTAAGTATTAGAAGTTTCTCTTATAATATACTATAGAGGAATCCCTATAGAAGGTTTAGTTTCTATTCTTTATTATTAGGGATTAATAGGATATAGTAATTTATCCCTAGTTAGCTGGGGGGTAGCTAGTATACTAAATCTAGATAGAAAAGATCTAGGAATTCCTTTAAGATATTTATAGGAATATAATCCCTTAAGTTTACTTTCACTTTTAAGGTTAATATATTTTTAATATTTATTAGACTAATAGGTATAATCTAATAGGAACTTAATATTTCACTAGTATACTATATAGTATACTAATAGATAAATATAAATAAATTAGTATTAAATAGCTAAGCTAACTAGATCTCCTTAAGCTATACTAGCTTATTTTAATATTTTAGGTATATTATTATATTACTTTTTCTATATATTATCTATTAGGTTTTAATATTATAAATAATATAATTATCCTCTATCTATAGCTACTTAAGATATAAAAGTAGCTACAGACTTTCTATAATATAAATATAAATCTTCTATATATAGCTACTAACTTCTAAAGTTAGAATAGTTACCTCCTGAATGTTACTAAGTGATAGTTTAGTAGTATATCTCCTTATCTATCTTTTTAACTTATTAACTAGTAGGAGGTGAAATTTCTTTATAAGAGAGATATTAATAATAATATAAATATTATAGCTTATATTAATAAATATATTAATAAAATAACTTCTATTAATTTTAGTCTCAATAGTAGCTAACTACTAGTTACTTACTTATTTCTTTTCCTATTATTTTCCTTATCTTATTACTTCCACCTCAGTTAGCTTTAGGGTCTAACTTTACTCTGGAGTTACTTTTTTTCTGAATCCTTATTATTACTAGATAGGGTAGTATTATTCCCCTAGTTATCTTTAGTATAATTTAGAGTAGCTATAGTTTTTATAATTTTTATATTAGTTTTCTTATATTTTCAGGCTTTATAGTTTCTATAAATATAACTTTTCTTATTATATGTAAAGTATCAGTAGGTATCCTAGTGGTCCTTAGAGTGTTCCTTAGGGGTAGAAGAGAAGCTACTAAAGCTTTAGTATTATTATTACTTCTTAACTACCTTAGTTATTATAATATTACTTTCTATATTATAAATAGTAAGTCTCCAGTAGAGTAGCTAGTAATATACTAATAACTTTTTTATATATTTAAACTTCTAAATTATATTTTAAATTTTAGATAATTAAAATTTATACTTTATAGGAAAGTTAACTATAATAAGTAGCTTCTTAAGGTGTGGGAGTAAAGTAGCTTCTAGTAGGGAGATCTAGATTATATCTAGCTATATTTACCCATTAGTATTAGCTAGAGTTTTTTTGAATTAGAGTAGAAAGGTAGTTAGGTATTTATTTTCCTTCTATCTAAAACTCTATAGCTAGGTAATAGTGTAGGGCTGATTATTAGGATCTAGGTAAGTTCTATCTAGATAACTTATAAAATTATTTAGATTATAGAAATTCTTTAGTTCTCCTACTATATAGAAAGTTTTAACTACCTACTGAGGATTAGAGTTTAAGTAGAAGTAAATTAGGTATTAGTATTCCTAATTATTATTAAAGAAATAATAATTAATTTTAAGTTTAGCTTTTATCTATTAGATCCACACTTAATATTCTTTCTACTTACCTAAAAACTTTAGAAGTAGGAGAAGAAGCTTCCTTTAGTAGTTAGCTACTAGTGGGAGTATAGTAATATTATTAACCCTAAGGGTTATTATCTTAATAGATATTATTCTGGAGGTTACTAGAGTATCTTAGTGTAAGCTAGAGGTATCTATTATGGTAGCTACCTGGGGGTTACTACCTACTATAGTATCTTATTTTACTAACTTATACGAAAGCTTATTAATCTTATAGTAGAGAGGGTTTAAAGTATATTATAACTACTACTAAAATAGTTTACTTATAGGGTTACTACCTATAGGGGTATCCTGGGAGACTTTAATACTTTTTATTATTCTTTATATTAGTTATCTATTATATAATATTATATCCTAGGAGGTGTATTTAACTAAATTATATATTTAACCAGTGGGAAACTACACTCTACTTAATATTATCTATACAGTGAATAAAACTAAGTTCTAAATATATAAAAAGCTAGACTTAGGTTTATTTAACTAGAAGGTGGCGTAAAATACTATTTATTTAGAACTAAGGAGTAAAAGAGAAGCTTTCATTAGTGTATGGAAAAGTCTGTATATATAATACTATATAGAGCCTACTAGGGCTCCACTCGGGCGAGGGGGTTAGCTTTAGATACCTAGGCATAGCTCTAGCTGGATATCTAGGTATAGCCTGTAATATTATCTTACAGATCAATTCTAACAGTATATAGTATATATATATATATATATATATATATATACTATAATATAGTTTTAAGTATAATAAAATAGAAATATTAGTTATAATCTAGTTATAAATAGCTAATTAATTACTATATTTACTAGTTATAATTTAACACTAATTAGTAGTTTAACTACTACTAATACTTATTACTATTATTTAACTACAGATTAGCAAGAAATACCTAAAGAGATAAAATTATAATATCTTCTAAGGAACCTTACAGATAGCTTCTAAGTAGAAATAGGTAACTTAAAGCTATTATAACTATATATTACCCTAAGAATATTAATAATAAGCTTATAATAGAAATAGAAGTAAAAATAAACTTATAATAATCTATTTACTTAATGCTATATTATACCCACCATATAATAAACTAATAATTTAGATTACCGTTAACTTAAGATAGTAAGTATTAAGATAAAGTAATAAGATTAATATAACTAAGGAAGGAATCTATAATAAAATTACTATTCCTTACTACCACTCTCTAATACCTTACATATATTTAAGTAGTAAGAGATAAGAGAGTATTTTAATAATAGTAAATATAATATATTAGTAACCAAAATTAATATCTTAAATTCCCCCTTTTCTAATATTATGTAAAAAAAGTAAAACACCTTAGTTAATATATCTGTATCTATAATATAACTCGCCCGGCAGTTAGAATTTAACTAATAAAGAAGTAATAATAAAGAAAAGAGTATTTATATTATATAATAAGGAAACCCCAGACATAATTGCAAAAGCATACCTAATAATATAAACCAATATATAAATATCCCGAATTTAAAACTAAATAATAATATTATTCTATAATTCTTTCCCCAATATATTTTATATATAATTATAGTAAACAGATATTCCAATTAGAATTCCCTAGGAAGCAGCAAATTATTAAGATATTATAACTAACGTTAAGATAAACAGTATTAAGAAATTACTATTTCTTATTTTCATTCACTGCAGGCAACATATTTATATAATATATAGCTATATCAAATTAGTAATAACCCCTTTAATAATAATTTCTAATAACTAACCTTATATCTATATATTTAAAGTAAGTTTCTATTGAATTGCTACTAACGTATATCAGTCAGACTACTTAGGTTACTACTAAAGATATTAACTTCAAAAACGTTATAGAATTTCAATTTAGACGATATTTATAAGGTTTTCACTGGAAGGAGATATCTACCTAGTGGTTATAATTTATCTAATAAGTATATATACCTCTAAAGCTATAGCTTTTAGAGAAACGCCCGCAATTAAGATATAGTAAAGTTATATTAACTATAGATATTCTTTCAGCCTAATACCTTAAATATATTTTCCCCACCAGATTTTATTAATAGCCCTCGCGAGAATATAACCTATAATAATATTCCTATAACTAAGATTAATAAGTATAAGAAGATATTCTAATATATAGAAGTAAAGATACTAATGGGGATATACCAAAAGGTTATATTTTAATAATAAGGTAAAAATATTAAACTTTAAATAAATACTAATAGTAATATACTTAATAATACTTTTATCTACTACTATATTTATTTATAGAAAGTATAAAATATCTACTTTAATAAAATATAGGAAGCTTTCTATATTAACTTTAAAGAATAAACTCTAAACTACTTTAATAATATAAAGAGAGTATTTACGTAGGTACTTAAGAACTACCTTATAGAAAGAGGTATATATTTATCTATAAATAAAAATATAATTAGAAAGAAGCTAATAAAAATTCTGGAATGAGAGATATTAATAGAATAGATAGTAGAGAGTATTAAAGCTAACTAATAGGAGTATTTAGCCCTCAGATAAGAAGTTATAAAGAATTCTAACTTTATTAATAGTCTCCTGAGGGTAGGAGAATTTATTCCTATTAATTAATAACCCTCAATATTTAGAAACTTAATAATAAAGATAACTACTTTATAATTAATATTAAAAACGTTAATAATAGGGGTAATAGTAATATTAAGCTTGTAACTAATAAAGCCGAATATCTATATAAATATTAACTTACTAAAAACTAAGAGAATAATAAATAATATTAATAAGAAGAAGAAATATCTAAAGCTAACTAAATCCCTCAGATTCTATATCTACCTTAAAGGAAAATATTAGTTAATACTAAAATACTATATTCTATTTAATTAACCTCACAAGAAGATTAAGTTATTATTTAGTAAAATATATAAAATAAATTAAAAGTATACTAGAGAGAAGTATAATATCTTTAAGGATATAATATAGATATTTATTACTAAGTATATTAGCTATAATATTAGCTGGAATATAGCAGGAAAAGTATTTCATAATATACTGGCAGAATAAGTATATTTATATTACAGGATATTAATTTTACTAATCTAAAATAGCCTCTTAATTACCTAAATAGCTATAATAATTAGACATAAGTTTAGAATATCTATAGTCTACTTTAACTACTATAGAAAGTGGAAGAATATAAATTTTAGAGTTTATACTGAAAATTATAAATAAACTAATATAGTTAAGATATTCAGAATTATAATAACGTAAATTAAGCTTCTTTAATATATCTATCTAAATTCGTAAGATCCACAGAAGAAAATTAGCAAACATATATATATAACTATGTATTAGGTATATAATACTATTAATATACTTTATAATATTATTAATAAAGTTAAGCTAACTATTAACAAACTATATAGATAGATAATAAAGATACTTAAAAGCTAAAAGTAACGGTTGAAATTAAAAAGCATTTATATTATAAATTATAATTAATCTCTCGTAAATTATATATATAACAGCTAAAGCTAAAATCAATACTTCAACTACCTACAGCCAACTTATCCATAATATATACAGAATAATAACAATACCTTAAGGTAACTCTATAAAAGGATGCAAGAAGGAAATATACAAAATAAATACTAAGTATAGTTATAACCAGCAAATAAATACTGGTTAATAAAGTATATTCCAGAGGAGTGTAAGGTAGCTAACCCACGGTTCAAGAAGGTATTTATTATCAATATAGCGGCGGCAAAAGAGATTGCAATAAACTTTAATAACGTAACCTGTATAGAGGAAACTAAAAATAAAACTGTTAGATTATTCTATTATAATACTGAGTTGTCTTGCGAACAGAAAGAAATAATAACCATATTTACAATTGAATAAATTATATAAAAGATTTTCTATAGATACATACTACTTTTGCTATTTTACCTTCAGTAGTTATTAAGATACAATAGCAATTACATAAAGGGTTTACTCTTTTACAGAGTACCAGCAGTCCTTAAGCTCAGGCTACTAAGCTAAGTGCTAGCATAGCTATAGCGCTTAGTCTGCTGTAACACGCTATCAATTAGCATAGCCACAGTACCCTATACACTGTAACTACAGTAGCGTAAGCACTAAAATACTAGCGTAACCACAGCGTTTTAAACGCTGTAATACGCTATAATTTAGCGTAGCTATAGTGCCCTATACACTGTAATTATAGTGCCTCTAGCGCCTCAGCCGCAGTGGCCTATACGCTGTAACAACCAGAATAACTCTTCTATAAAGAACTCTCCATATCTCTACAAATAATAGATAGAAATCATCAATCTTACCACTATTCAGATTACACTTTCTTCTTCTACACAACCAACATTTTTCTGAATATTTTCCACAAGTCTTCATGTTGCGAAAACTCACTTTAATCTATTATATTACTCCTAAGTTTACAGTTATCTACAGTAATAACTTAACTGTA
Source organism: Colletotrichum lindemuthianum (assembly GCA_001693025.2). Classification (NCBI taxonomy): domain Eukaryota; kingdom Fungi; phylum Ascomycota; class Sordariomycetes; order Glomerellales; family Glomerellaceae; genus Colletotrichum; species Colletotrichum lindemuthianum. The sequence continues at coordinate 1,847 of MASP02000010.1, read as the reverse complement.
GATTTACCTACTTATCTATCTGTTCTAACAAAAACACCTAATAATATAAATAGAATATTAGAGGATAACTTTATAGCTATCTACTTTACTATAGTAAATAGCAAAAATAAGATTGTTAACTCTATAAAACTTACAGAGATTCTTTAGAACTATACTTTTTATTACTTTATATCTACTAATAAATTAAAGATCTTTCTAGCCTTATAGTATTCTAAAGTTATTTTTAAAAGTATCCTTTTAGATACTAAGGTAGGCAGACTTTCTACTAAAGGTATATAATAACTTAAAGCCCTCCAGAGGATTCTTTCTAAACTCTCCCTATATAAGATAGTATCAAAAATAAATATCAGATTTAGAGAAAAATAAAACTTTATAAATTTTAATATAGTAAGAATACCTATACCCTTTAGAGATATTAACTTTTATATAATACCTATAGCTATACTATTTGTACTAAATCTCCCTAATATAAATTACCTCCAAATTCACCTTAATATCCTTGATAATAAAATTAAGTAAGAAGAAGTATTACTACCTATAAAAACATAATAGATATTTATAATTCTCTATATAAAACAATTTCTCTAGTAAGGTTATTAACTTCCTTATAGAAACAGAAATATAATAACTTTATATACAATTTAGTTATCTTAGTATCTGGAAGTTAAATAATATACTTAAGAAAGCAGGCGAAACTATTATAACTAATAAAATTAAGATAATTACAAAAAACTACTACTAATATTAAATAAATAGTAAAATATTATACTAATTTAAGTTTAGCCTCAAGAATAACTATTAGTTTAATATAAAGATTATTATTAATATTATATATTTTAACAGCAATAAGTTTATACTATATACTATTAATATCTCTATAGTATTTACAGCTATAAAGTTTATAAAGAGTATCTCCGCAGAGGATATATAGTATATACTAAAAGTATATTAGATTAATACATACTAAGATTCCCCAGATAAAATTATTACTAATATAGAATATAACTTTACAGCTGAAAGCTTTAAGAAAGAAGCTAATAATATAAATAGTAAGATTAAGATTATATTAATTAAAGCCTATAATAGTATTAGTAAAATAGAATATTACTATACCCCCCTATAAAGAATATATAAAACTATTTAAGATAAGGTATTAGAGATTGATAGATAAACGATACTATAAAATATATTTAAGGTAGTTAATAATATAAGTAGCCTAAATAGCTTTATGCTAACTTTACTGGTTTTAAGAATATATTTATATCTTAATTTAATACTACTACTATCCCCAGATATTATAAAATATATAATAGCTATTCAGAGGATAATAAAAGAGATATATAAGATTTATACTTAGAGGTAAACTTTAGATACTTAAAATATATTTAAAAGTTCTTCTACTACCTTAGTTTACCGCCTGCTATTATAATTAGAGATATATATTTATTATAAATATTAAGGATAAATAGAATCTGACAGATTTATCTTAATTAACAGTAAAATATATATTATAGAGATAGATAGTAAACCTAGTACATTCAGATTAATAATAATTAAATTATATTATTAACTATATATTAAGAAGATAGAGAACTAAATATTATATAATAATAAGCTACTAGATAAATATCCAGAGGAGGAAGTATTAATAGTAATATTAAATAAGAAGAAGCTAAGATAATAAGGGTAACTATATAAAAATATACTTTTTATCATAGAAGCTAACCTTATAGATAGTATTTACTATAATATCTACTTAATAATAAAGAAAATTGTTAAAATACTAAGCTATAGGTGTTTACCCTATAGTAGTACTGTACCTACAGGCTGAATATTCCGTGGAATAT
>MASP02000009.1:39796-120587 GCA_001693025.2 Colletotrichum lindemuthianum | reverse complement strand
ATTTTTGATGTGGTCTTGCATACGTAATAATCGATAAATCGTCGTAACTGTAGAGCCGTATTTGGTTGGGTTTCCTTCTTTTTTGTGAGGCTTCGAGGGCCCTAGGGTGGCATACGCATGGCCGTAACATAGCCATAGCCTACGTAGCTATAGCTATACGCAGTTATGGCCATACGCAGCTGTAGGTCTTGCGAATCGATTGACATAGCCGTAGCCGTTGTTTTTGTGATTTTCGGGGGTTTATTCGAGGGATCCGTAAGATCCGTGGCATCCGTGGCATCCGTGACATCCGTGGGATCTATAGCTTTCGTGGCCTACATAGCTGTGGCATACGTGGCTAGCCCTCTTATTACTTTTGTTGATTTTTGACGCTTTTGCTGTATGTATAGCTGTAGCTGTAGCCTACAGAAGCTGTGGTATCTGTATAGCTATAGCCTCTATATAATCTATAGTATCCGTGGGATCTGTAGTATCCGTAGGGCTGTAGTAATTAAATAAATAGTTATATTTAAACGTAGTTAATAGCGTTAGTCTGCAAATAGGTTAGTTAGTCTATTAGCCTAGCGGCAGGTCTATTGAAGTATTTACTTATTATAACTTAAAAGGAAGTAATAGGTATGAATCCTGAATAGAATCTCTATTGAAATAGGGTAGAATAATAACAACAAAAACAAATAAAAGAACCCTACAAAAGAGTGGCTATAATAACTATATAGCTATAGTTATATAGCTGTACTAAAAGGGATAAAAAACGAAGGGAAAAACTAGCTTGTCTTACTGCTGTAACTAGCTTACTATGCTATAGTTAAATATGTGGCTACGTAGGGCTGTAGCCTTACATACAGTTAGTAGCTATATAGTCTCTCCATACAGCCCAGTTAGCCTCATGGCCACCTATAGCCTCATAGCCCCCAGGCCTATCACAATACCTACTAATACTTTAAATATAGTAAGAAAAGCTATATCTATAGAAACTATAAAGCCTGAAAGTATAAGAAAACCAGTATAAAAATTATGAAAGCTATAGTTACTCTAGATTATACTAGAGATAACTAGGGAGATAATATTACCCTACTTAATAATAGTGAGAATTTAGAAAAAAAGTAACTCTAGAGTGAAGTTAGACCCTAAAGCTAACTGAGGTAGAAGTAATAAAATAGGGAAAATAATAGGAAAAAGAATAAATAAGTAACTAATAGTTAGCTACTATTTAAATTAGAATTAATAAAAGTTACTCTATTAATATATTTATTAATATAGACTATAATATTTATATTATTATTAATATCTTCCTTATAAAGAAACTTTATTTCTTACTAATTAATAAGTTAAAGAGATAGATAAAGAGATATACTACTAAACTATTACTTAGTAATACTTAGGGGGTAGCTATCCTAACTTTAGAAGTTAGTAACTATATATAGAAGATCTATATTTATATTATAGAGAGCTTATAGCTACTTTTATATCTTAAGTAACTATAAATAGAGGATAATTATATTATTTATAATACTGGAGTTTAATAGATAATATACAGAAAAGGTACTATAATAATATATTTAGAATATTAGAATAAGTTAGTATAATTTAAGGAGATCTAGTTAACTTAGCTACTTAATATTAATTTATTTATATTTATCTATTAGTATACTATATAGTATACTAGTGAGGTATTAAACCTCTATTAGATTATATTTATTAGTCTAATAGATATTAAGAAAGTGTTAGCTCTAAAAGTAGAAGTAGACCTAAGAGATTATATTCCTATAAATATTTTAAAGGAATTTCTAGATCTTTTCTATCTAAATTTAGTATACTAACTACCTTCCAGCTAACTAAAGATAGATTACTATATCCTATTAATTCCTAATAATAAAAAATAGAAACTAGACTTCCTATAGAGATCCCTCTATAGTATATTATAGAAGGAGCTTTTAATACTTAAGAAAATTCTAGAGAATTTACTTAATAAGGGATTTATTAAAGTAAGTAATTTCTCTATTAATACTTTAGTCTTTTTTGTAAGAAAGTTAGGTAGAGGAATATACTTCTATATAAATTATAGAATTTTTAATATAATTATAAAGAAGGATTATTATTTCCTCCTCTTTATATTAGAGATCCTCTAGAGGGTTACTACTACCTATTAGTATACTAAACTTAATATTATTACTATAGTCTATAAAATTAAAATTGATAAAGTAAATTAGGAGAAAATAGTTTTTTTAGATATATTATAGCCTCTTTAAATAGATAGTATATCCTTTTATATTTATTAGTGTTTCTACTATATTTTAATAGTATATTAATAGTTACTTATAATAGTTTCTAGATAACTTTATTATAGTATATATTAATAATATCCTTATTTATATTAGTAACTTACAAAAGGAGTATAAGGAGAAAATCCACTAGATATTCAGCTATCTTACTAATATAGATTTTAAGTTAGATTCTAAGAAATATAAATTCTTAGTTATTATAGTTAAGTATATTAGGTTTATTATATTAGCTAGAAAGAGTTTCTCTTATAATCCTGAGAAGTTAGAAACTATTACTAACTAGTTCCCCCTTAGCTTACTAAAAAGTATTTATAGTTTCTTTAGGTTTATAAATTACTATAAAATCTTTATACTTCAGTATAATATTATTATAGAGCTTTTAAATTACTTAATTTAGAAGTTAGTTCTCTTTAACTAAAGATTAAAGTAGTAGGAAGTTTTCCTTATACTAAAATAACTTTTCACTATAGAACTAGTCTTATAGATATTTAATTTTAATATTCTAATAATAGTAAAGATAAACTATTTAAAGTATATTCTAGAAAGTATATTAACTTAAAATAATAAAGTTAGAGTAAAGTATCTAATAGTTTTCTACTTCTAATATTTAATCCCTATAGAGTTTAATTACCTAATCTATAATAAAGAACTTCTTATAATACAAACTTATTTATAGATATAGAGGGTAGAGCTATAAAATATTAGGAAGTTTAAGATCCTTACTAACTATAAGGGCTTTAAATACTTTATAAAGAAATAATAACTTACAGAGAGGTAGAGCTAGTAAGTAGAGAAATTATCTCAGTATAATTTTTACTTTAAGTATTAGTTAGATACTTAGGTAGTAGTCTCTAATATCCTCTCCCAGAAGGAATAAGATACCCCTAAAAGGTAAGAAAATAAGAAGTAATAAGGATAAATAATATAGGTTATTCTAAATATTACTATTCCTACAGGATTCTAAGTAGGGTATATAGGTATTATTAATATTTAGGTTTTTAAAGGAAGATCAGACCTGTAAGAGATATAAAATTATATTATTAAGAGAAACTTCTTATACTAATAAATCTTTATAGTAGTCTAGTAGGGGGAATATAACTTTCCTCCTAACCTCTATATTAAGATCTAGATTATTAAGTATATTATTAATATGCTAGGATAGCTTACCTTCAGAGAGAAACTTTAGATACTAAATAGTAAAGAAAGTAATAACCTCCTTAATAAGCTTAAAATTAAGTTAGTATAGAAGTTATATAACTCCTCCCCTATAAGCTATCTAAAGTATAATAGTATACTAGAGATTATAAGTTAATAGTTCTATTAATCTAAATAATTATAGAGTATCTACTAATTTATAGATAATTATAATATATATAAAAGTATTTATATCTAGAGGTAGACTAAAAAGGAATTCCTAAAATTCCTACTAATACTTAACTAGTTACACTCTAATGTATTAATAAACTTTATTACTAACTTACCCTCTATAAAAAGATAAAGTAGCTATTACCTCTAAGTTATTATTAATTAACTAGATAAAGTTTCTATATTAGAGGAGATAGATATAATAGAAGTAGAAGTATATACTTAGTAGTTTCTTAGTTATTATTATAGATTCTATAAAATACTATGCTCTATTATAAATAATAGAGAATCTAATTAGGTAAATTACTTCTAGAAGAAATTCTGTAGATTAATAGGTATTATATATCTATTAAATATTAGTTAGTACTTACAGACTAATAGAATTATAAAATAATATAACTAAAAGATCTAGATAGTTTTAAGAGTATTTACTTACTAGTCTCAAAATAACTAAAATAACTTACTACTTATTATATAGTTAGCTTTCTATAATTAGTAGTATAGTATAATAGAGACTATATTTCTCTTTATAGATTATAAATATTCTATTAACTTTATTCTAATTACTAAGGAGTATATAAAACTACCTAGTAGTAGTAAGGCTATAGCCTACTAACTAATTGAGAGAATATAGTTAGTAATAATATATATCTATATAGAGATAATTACTATTTAGTAGAGATTAGAAGCTTAGGCGAATAAAATCTAGTCCCCTATAGATTAATATTAAGTTAGTAATAAGATATAGTTAAATATATCTAACTATAAGTTACTAAAATTAAGCTGAAAGCTAGCCTAACTATACTATAAGTATATAATAGTGAAGATCTTCTTACTGTATATTATAGAGCTGGATATTTTAGAGTTTATTTACTTATAGTTCTATATAAATTTACTCCAGAGAACTATTACTAATCTGCTACCTAGGTAGGTTATAGTTAATAGCTAGCTACTACTATTAGTGGATAATAATAGGGAGGTTAAATAGCTAGTTAAAAGTATTCTTACTGTAAGGATATACTAAGTGGGGAGAGAGTATTAATAAGAAGTGCTTATTAAATAGGAAGAGTATATAAACTCTATATAGAAGCTTATTAATATTATTATAGATATAATAGCTTTAGAGTGATATAAAGTAATATATAGGCTAATTATAAATAATAATAGAGATTTAGTCTATAGCTTTTAATTAGGTAGCAGCTAGGGAGGAGGGGGGTAATATTATAGACTATATCTAGATATCTAGCTAAAGCTGTGCCTAAGTATCTGAAACTAACCCCCTCGCCCGGATAGAGCCCCAGTAAGCTCTATATAATATTATATATACAGACTTTTCTATATACTTATAAAGGTTTCTCTTTTACTCCTTAGTTCTAAATAAACAGTATTTTACGCTACCTTCCAGTTAAATAAACTTAGGTTCAGTTTTTTATACTTATTAGTTATTTTACTTTAGAATACTTTCTTTATCCTATTAATTTTAATTCTAATCCTTAAAATCTAAAAAGTTCCTATAATAGAATATTAATATTTTAAATAGTTTTAATAGAAAATTATCTATATATTATTATATTTACTATCTATATTTTTTGGTTTAATATTAAATATCTTATTCTTAGAAGTTTTAAATTAAAATATTTTAACTATATAGTATATCTTATAGATAATAAAGTTAAAAATATAGATAAAATATTTAATATAGTAGATATTAGGAATTATAATCTTAAAGTAATAACTATATTCTTCAGTAAGGAGTTTAGAGTTGAAAGATAAAATATTATCTACTAAAACTATTTAAAAATATAACTATTAAATAGTTTTCTCTTAAAAATATTAAAGAAGCTAGATTATTATTTTAACTTACTATATTTAAATATACTCTCTAGATATATTAATAATATTAATAATAACTTACTGTAAATTCTAAGTTTTATTAATAAAATAGTAGAGAATCCTAAGGAGAGAATACTTAAAGTTAGAAATACTTTAGATATTAATTATAAGTGAGATTCTCTTATTCTTAGGAAGTAAACTAAGAAATAATAACTAAATCCTTAGGGTCTTAGCTGATAGCTATTTAGATAATATTTGTTAGTTTAGTAGATTGTAACTAAATTATAGAAGTTAGCAAAATTACTTAAAGAAGTAATTATAAATAATATTTAATAATAGATTAGCTTTTATTACTAGGTAGATAAAAGTTTATTATAAGGTATCTATATAATTACTAAGTAAAATCTAAATTTAATTACTATAAATAATTATTATAAATACTAAAAAGGATTACTTATAATTATTCTACTGATAATTAAATTATCTAACTGAGTTTAATTATATAGTTTTAGAATATAAATTTTAGAATATTTTAATATAGTATTTATATTATTTAATTTAATATGAAGATAGACTAGTATTTTATAGTATTACTTATATAATATTATTAGTTATCTAGTAGTTTGAGAGAATATATAATTAAATTTATTCTAAATTAGTATTTTAATATTAAATTAGAATACTTCTACTTAGTTAAGATATTCCTTAAGGGATTCCTTACTTTATAGTAAATATTAACTATCTATAACTTAGGATTTATATTATTAGAGAGTTTACTAAAAAGTAATGAACTAACTGAGGAAGTTTACTATAAGAATAATAAAATTATAGTAAATATAAAGATTAATAGTATATAGAGGATCTAAACTATCCTCTAGGTTAGTACTAAATAGAGGTTATAATATTTTAAAAATAGTAAAAATAGTTTTTTAATATTCTATTAGAATTATAAAATAGTAATTACTATAATATTTATATTAATTAATTTAAATACAGAATATAAAATATAGATTAAATTTTAGGATATTATAGAGTTATATTTAAGAATTATTTATAGTTACATATTTTACTATACGTTTTATATTTATTAAATTATAATTCCTATAAAAGAACTTATTCTTATAATTATTAAATTTATTCTTACATTTAAATTTATTATTATTATTAAATTAATATTATATCTTTAGAAATTCTATTATTATCCCTAGTAGAAATTAGGAATATACTAATATTAAGATATATAAGTTTCTATTTATTTAGTTAGATTATTCTCTCTAGCTTCAAACTTCCTTCCCCTAGATAAGAGTTAAATATAAACTAAACTGGGTTTACTATAAAAGTAGTTATATAGATAAATTTAGAATATTTACTAAAACTACTAGATAAACTAAAAATAGTCTGTAAGAAGTTAGTAATTATTATATTATTTAAGAAGAAAAAATAATAATATCTAGGAGATAAGAATATCTAGTTACTATTATATTAACTTTATCTAATAAGTTAGTTTATACTCTATATAAAATTAGGAAACTTNNGGAAACTTTAAAAAATAACTAACCTCCTTATTCTAAAAGTATTATTTAGGTAGTTTATATGTAAGATTATATAGTCTTTACTAAATTATACTTAAAAGGAGTTTAAAATCTAATTTACTATATTTTACATATTATAAGAAGTTACTAAAGATTACCTTACTATATTATTCCTAAGTAAGTATATCTTTAAGGAAATAAAGTATTTTACTAATTTATTTAGATATAAATCTCTATATAATTTATACAAAATAAGTTACTTTACTAAAGAAGGATTTTAATCTATTAAAAGAATTATTAAAGAATATTTAGGATTTTTAGTTTAATTAAAGATTAAGATTTCTACTAATTACTATAATTAATTACTATAAAACAATTATTCCTTACTTATTTTCCTTGTTCTATCTCCTCTGTAATCTCCTTAATAAAAGTAAAATCTAGCTTAACTATTAAGTTTTAGGCTTCCTACTGATATTTATATTAAGATATAGAGAATATTTAAGATAGAATTTAGAGGTATAGATAGAGTGGAATATACTCTATATTTCCCTTAAAGTGTTTCTCTATCTTCTTAGTAAATTAGTTAATTTTAATAAGATTAATATCCTACTATAAGGAAGTAGAGTGAGGAAGGATAATCTAATCTAATTTTAGCTTACTATTATAAACCTCTTAAACTATATCTAGAAGAGTAAGTTTATAATTAATAATATAATAGTAGCTATAAGTTATATAGAGGTAGCTAGGAATATTAAAAATAGAATAATACTTAAATTTTAAAAACCTAAAATAATTAGTAAATATTCTATAATATTTTAATATTCCTTACTTTTTTACCTTATAATTTAAAAATAGAGACTTTACTAATATATTAATAGTCTTCTAGTATTTTATAAATATATAATAAAATAGAAACTCCTTCTTTATAAGGAGTACTAAACTATTAACTTATCTATTTTTTATAAAACTTTTTTTAATAATCTCTAATATAATATTAGGATAGTTACACTAAAGTTAAAGTTTTATATAAAGTTACTCAAATGTTATAAACTAGGCGCTTTAGAAATACTAAAATTCCCTATTTTTATTTAATTATAATTTATTAGTATTTATAGTAATTAATTATAGTAATCAGTTAGTATTGTGATGGGCCTGGGGGCTATGAGGCTATGGGTGGCTATGAGGCCAACTGGGCTGTACGGAGAGGCTACGTGGCCACTGGCCGTACGTAGGGCTACAGCCTTATGTAGCTACGTATTTAACTGTAGCGTAGCAAGCCAGTTACAGCAGCAATTCAAGCTAGTTTTTCCCTTCATTTTCACTCCCTTTTGGTATAGCCATACGGCCACGGCTGTATAGCCGTTACAGCCACTCTTTTGTAGGGTTCTTTTGTTTGTTTTTGTTGTTGTTGTTCCACCCTATTTCAATGGAGTCTCCATCCAGGATTTATGCCTATTGCTTCCTTTTAGGTTGTGATAGGTGAACACTTCTATACTGTTTAAATGAACCTGCTGCTAGGCTAATAGACCAACTAACCCATTCGCAGACCAACGCTGTTAACTATGTTTGAATATAACTGTTTGTTTAATTGCGACAGCCCTACGGATGCTATGGATCCCACGGATACTATAGATCATGCGGAGGCTATAGCTATGCGGATGCTACAGCTTCTGTGGGCTACAGCTACAGCTATACGTATGGCGAAAGTGTCGAAAATCAATGAAAGTAATTGTTGGTTTACCCGTCAGGGGTAATCGCACGCCGCACGTGGCCTTCGCTGTGCGGGTGCAAACTGTTCTGTTCTGGTAAATCGTTGTTGTTATTCCTAGGTTACATGGCCGGAGGCCACATACGTAGAAGGGCTTATATGGCCGTATAGCTACGTGGCTATACTGGCCACGTAGCCCGTACAGCCATACGGGCTGACTATTTACCCGACGTGGCTATAGCGTGGTCGGCCACGAGGTGGCCCAGCAGCCATAACGGTTGAACCGAATGGTTGAACCGACACTGGCAACTTTTCTTTATGCCATAATGCCGTCATCTAAATACAAAAAGAAGCCTAAATAGCTAACTACCAAAAACTATATTTTTCAATATCCTCCTTTTGCCGCTGAACCTGTTGCCTATCTATCCCTCTATATAATTATAGTGGTTGTATTGATCGCTGGGATCTCTTCAAGTAAACGTCGGAGATCGAGAGGGTGTAGGGCTCTGTTCGAAGCTTGAGGCCACGGGGCTATGAGGGCCGTGAGGCCATGAGGGCCACGGGGGCCATGGAGCCATGAAGGCCGGCCACGGGGCCACAGGGCCATAAGGGCCGGCCATAGGGCCATAAGGGCCAGCCACGGGGCCATGCAGCTATGCAGCCATGCGGCCATGAGGCCGTGAGGCTATAAGGCCACGAGGAGGTTGTTACCTCGAGAGGTTAGCAACGTCATATACCCTCTGGCAGTCTCCGAGATTATTGCTTTTGGAGGCTGTAGGAGAGGGCTTTTGTTGTATAGCCCTCTTGGAGCCGCGAGGGCTGTGGGAGAGGGCTGTTGTCGTATGGCCCTCTTGGAGCCGCAAGGGCTGTGGGAGAGGGCTGTTATCGTATGGCCCTCTTGGAGCCGCGAGGGCTGTGGGAGAGGGCTGTTGTCGTATAGCCCTCTTGGAGCTGCGAAGGCTGTGGGAGAGGGCTGTTGTCTGAGCCACACGTGTGGGGGAGTGTCGGGAGGTCTCGAGAGGCTATAAGGCTATAAGGCCATAAGGCTATAAGGCCACGAGGCTATAAGGCCATGAAGGCTCTCAAGTATATTTACTGAACGCACTCTATATAATAATACTGAGGGTGTGAATTTAAACTCCTCAGTATAGCTATAGGGAGTACCTTAAGTTAATACTATAAAGGAGAGGCTTACTGAGGTTATTTCATCCTAAAAGTATCTTCTTTATAGTGATCTCCTCACGGGGGTTAGTATATAGTTCAGAGGCTCCTAGTGAGATTCTGAGGAGGGTCTAAAATATCTAGAGGAAACTGGAGATACTGTAAACTCCAGTGCCTAGAGAAAGATTATAAAGTTTAAAAAGGTTATTTTTATATTTACTGAATATACTTTATTTAGTAATACTAAGGGTGTAAATTTAAACTCCTCAGTAAAGCTACAGGAAATACCTCAATTTAACTAAAATGAGGGTGTAAATTTAAACTCCTTAATAGTAGTCTCCTCAAGAGGTTAGTATATTAATTTGGAGGCTTCCGGCAAGGTTCCAGGCGGGGAGGGTCCGAGACGTCCAAGCGATAAATAACTACCACAATCCTTTTACCTTACATAGACCTCAGGCATAAGGTTTCATAATTGCTTTTTCTAATAATATAGACCTTACTGATCTGCAGTATAATGTTAATAGTTAGGTTAATACTAATCAGTATTAGTTTACCTATCAGGGGTAATCGCACGCCGCACGTAGCCTTCACTATATAGGTGTAAACTATTCTATTCTGGTAAATCGTTGTTGTTATTCCTAGGTTACATGGCTGGAGGCCATATATATAGAAGAGCTTATATAGCTGTATAGCTATATGGCTATGCTAGCTATGTAGCCTGTACAGCTATACGGGCCGACTATTTACCCGACGTGGCTATAGCGTGGTCGGCCACAAGGTGGCCCAGCAGCTATGACGGTTAAACCAAATAGTTAAACCGACAGTAATAAGAAGGCTGGCCACGTATGCCACAGCTACGTGGGCCACGAAGGCCACAGATCCTACGGATGTCATAGATACTATAGATGCTATAGATCTTATAGATCCCTCAAATAAACTTCTGAAAATCATAAAAATAATAGCTACAGCTATATTAATTAATTCGCAAAACTTATAGCTAAAAAAGGAAACCTAACCGAATAAAGCTCTACAGTTATAACGATTTATTAATTATTATATATATAAGACTATATCAAAAATACCTAGTTTGAAAGGAAAAACCACTCTAGGGAGGAAGAATGCCCCCAGGGGTGGTATATGCTGCGTGTGGCAACTTTGATAGACCTCCAGCTAGGGGAGGTAATACTTATACGTATGAAAGTGGTTTACTGGTATGAACGATGAACGGCGTGGCTAAGGGGTTACATACGTACGTACGCATAGCTGAGGGCTATGGTTTGAATCTGTTTTCGACTTTTTTTTTACCCTGCGGGGCTGGTTAGGTTTTGGTTGTTTTTGTCTGGATTTTTGAATATGTGGGGGCGTAAGCTTTCAAAAATGGGGAGGATTGTGATGGGCCTGGGGGCTATGAGGCTATGGGTGGCTATAAGGCCAACTAGGCCGTACGGAGAGGCTACGTGGCCACTGGCTGTACGTAGGGCTACAGCCTTATGTAGCTACGTATTTAACCGTAGCGTAGCAAGCCAGTTACAGCAGCAATTCAAGCCAGTTTTTCCCTTCATTTTCACTCCCTTTTAGTACAGCTATACGGCCATGGCCGTATAGCTATTACAGCCACTCTTTTGTAGGGTTCTTTTGTTTGTTTTTGTTGTTGTTGTTCCACCCTATTTCAGTATTTACCTATTTATACTACTTTATAATCTTCTAGATCTTATACTTAATACTCTAGACTCTTTTAGTCTATTAGTTAATCTTATTATTATTATAAGTATCTATATTAATAAAAGTCTCTTCTATCTATATTAATAAATTTCTAAACTTAATATCTTTCTAGATATTATTATTATTATTAAAACTAATTAGTAGGTTTTTCTTATTACGCTAAACTCTAGTAGATTAAATACTAGGAGGAGTATAGTTAATACTATATTATACTGTAATTTATAAAGAATAAATATTCTTCTATATACTGAAATAGGCTATAGCTGAGAGGGCCTATCTAGACTAAAACCAACTAACTACCCCCAGCTATAAAACCTGAGAGAAGTAAAAACAGATAGAAAATATTAAAAAAATTATTTTAAAACTGTAGAATTATATTTGCAGATCTACAGTCTAAAAGCTAAACTAATCTAAATAGTAGATCTTAGATTCTAGAGAGAAGAGAAGTTAATTCTTTCTATCTATCTATAATAAATCTAGCTATTTATATTTATAAAGCTACTTATATTATATAAATAAACTTATTTATAAGCTTAATCCTATTATAATCCTCCCTTTAAGTTAATTCTAAACTCCTATATAATAAACCTAACTAAAATAAAAGAAATCTATCTATAATATTATAATTCTCTCTAACTAGGATATAGTAATTACTAATAATCCTCCTGTATGTAGTAACTCTTAAGATAATATTAATTATTATAATCTTTTTCCTATTAGTTTTATTTAAAATCCTATATAAAATTAGGCTATCTTTCCTAAACTTTAGAGTGAGAAAAAGAATAATTAGTAGATCCCTAAGGAGTATTCTGCAAAATTTATTACTACTAATCTACATATTAATTTATAAACTAGTCTCTTAGATAATATCTAATAGATATAAAATCTATTCTAGTTAGGTAACTAGAGCGTAATAGTAATAAATATCCTATAGAAATTAATATTTTTAATAACTAACTGATAACTAGTTATGTAGGTTATATTAATTATCTAGAAGAACTATATTACTAGATCCTTATATTACACTTTAAAGTAGTATTTATAATTTTATCAGATTTATAAATACTCTTCCTTAGTATATAATAAAGTTTTAGAGTTATTTATAGTTTAGATATCCTGAGTTTTAGCGGCTGGATGTTAAGTGATACTGAAGTCCTATTAATTTCTATTATATTTAGAGAGCTTAAATATAATATACTAATTATTTTCTCTGTAGATTAAATTTACAAATTTTTAATAGATATCTAAAAAGTAATTATTATAAAATCTGACGCTAAATATTTACTATAACCCTAATTATACTATTTTATAGTCACTAGATAGGAAGGTAAATCATATAAACTATTTAGTAGAGTCTAAATATTTTACTAATAGTTAATTACTATCTGTAAGTAAGAAGGTAATTTCTATTTCTATATTATTAGAGGTTTTTAGTATATTAAGAGTTTTCTCTAGAGTTAAGAACCTTATTATAAATATAAGCTTAAAACTATTCTATAGCTCTGAGGCTATATATATACCTATCTAGTTACTATTTAGTTAGAGTTACTTAAGTATTAGCTTTCAGGATCTAAAGAATATCCTCAGACGCACCTATATTTCTATAAAACTCCAGTAGGTTATCAACCTTTTTAATAAAGTTATTATTACTATTTAGTCTCTATAGAGAATCTAAATAAAATATAAAGCTACTAAGTTAATCTATAGTAAGATTAACTTAATAGTTTCTATTATAGTAATATAAGAAAACTATAATATTAGTATTAAAAAGTTAACGTCTCTAGTGATTATTAATATTACATCCAGTATTATAAGCATTACTATTAATAGATATATTTACTTACATATTCTAAAGAAACTTATTATTAATATAAAATAGGCTAACTAACTCTATTTACAGACTTGTTCTGAGTAGAGTAATAGGTTTAAAGTTATCTAGATATCCTTCTAGTTAAAGAGTTTCTTCTGTATTATAGAGTAATATATACTACTTAACTTCTTTCTGTAAATTATTACCTCCCAGGTAGTTTAGATTTAGGCTTCCTCTATAGTAGTTAATAAAATAGTTTACTGAAGTTTAACTATCTCTATACTAGTCTATAGTAGTGAATAGCTTTTACTAATTCAATATTAGCTTTTAACTATATTCCGGAACTGGGAATACTAGTCTAGATAGATCTATATTAATAAAATAAGATCTTCCTCCTACTTATAGTTTATAGAGACTAGGGTAGTAGTAAGGTAAGTTTTAATAATATAAACTCTTTTTCTAATAACTCCTAAGAAGCAGGTAAGTAGGATTCTAAGATAATTTATAAATAATTTATTATTAAGTTACAATATTCTATATATTTATTTTCTTAGTAGCTGTTACAGGCTATGCCTGGATGTCCGGCTAGGGCTATGCCTAGGCATCCGAAGCTAACCCCCTCGCCTGGGTGGGGCCCCAGTAGGCCCCATATAGCACTATATATACAGACTTTTCCACGTATCTATAAAAGCTTCTCTTTTACTCCTTAGTTCTAAATAAACAGTATTTTATACTACCTTCCAGTTAAATAACCTTAGGTTCAGCTCTTTATATATTTAGAATTTAGTTTTATTTACTATATAGATAATATTAGGTAGAGTGTAGCTCCCTATTAGTTAAGTATATAATCTAGTTAAGTGTAGCTTCTAGGATATAATATTATATAATAGGTAATTAATATAAAGAATAATAAAAGAGACTAAAGCTCCCCAGGATATCCCTATAGGTAGTAACTCTATAAGTAAACTATTTTAGTAATAATTTTAATATATTTTAAGCTCTCTCTACTAGAGAATTAATAAGCTTTCATATAAATTAGCGAAATAAGATATTATAGTAAATAGTAACCTCTAGGTAGCTACTATAATAGATATTTCTAGCTTATACTAAGGTGCTCTAGTAACCTCCAGAATAATATCTATTAGGATAATAGCTTTTAGGGTTAATAATATTACTATATCTCTACTAATAGCTAACTACTAAAGGAAACTTCTTTCCCTACTCCTAAAGTTTTCAGGTAAGTAGAAAGAATACTAAGTATAAGCCTAATAGATAAAAGCTAAGCTTAAGATTAACTACTATTTTTTTAATAGTGATTAGGAATATTAGTATCTAATTTACTCCTATTTAGATTCTAGTTTTCAGCAAGTAGTTAAAATCTTCTGTATAGTAAGAAAGCTAGAGAACTTTTATAATCTAAATAATTTTATAAGTTATCTAGATAGAACTTATTTAGATCCTAATAACTAGCTTCACACTATTATCTAACTATAAAATCTTAGATAGAAAGAAAATAAATACTTAATTATCTTTCTATCCTAATTTAAAAAGATTCTAACTAATACTAGAGGATATATATAACTAGATATAATCTAGATCTCCCTACTGGAGGTTACTTTACTTCTCCACTTTAAGAAGCTACTTATTATAATTAACCTTTCTATAAAGTATAAATTTTAATTATCTAAGGTTCAAGATATAGTTTAGAAGCTTAAATATATAAAGGAGGTATTAATATACTACTAACTGCCCCACTAGAAACCTACTACTTATAATATAGAGGGTAATATTATAATAACTAAGATAGTTAAGAAGTAATAATAATGCTAGAACTCTAGTAGCTTCTCTTCTACCCCTAAAGAACATTCTAAAGACCGCTAGGATACCTACTAATATTTTAAATATAGTAAGAAAAACTATATCTACAGGAACTATAGAACTTAAGAGTATAAAAAAACTAGCGTGAAGGTTATAAAAACTATAGTTACTCTAGATTACACTAAAGATAACTAGGGGGATAATATTACCCCACTTAGTAACAGTGAGAATTTAGGAAAAAAGTAACTTTAGAGTAAAGTTAAGCTCTAAAGCTAACTAAAGCAGAAATAATAAAATAAGAAAAATAATAGAAAACAAAAAGGTAAGTAACTAGTAGTCAGCTACTATTTAAGCTAGAATTAATAGAAGTTACTCTATTAATATACTTATTAATATAGATTATAATATCTATATTATTATTAATATCTTCCTTATAAAGAAATGTTACCTCCTGTTAGTTAATAAGTTAAAGAGATAGATAAAGAGATACACTACTAAGCTGTCACTTAGTAATATCCAGAAGGTAGCTATCCTAATTTTAGAAGTTAGTAGCTATATATAGAAAATCTACATCTATATTATAGAGAGCTTATAGTTACTCTTATATCTTAAATAGCTATAGATAAAAAATAATTATATTATCTATAATACTGAAGCTTAACAGATAACATACAGGAAAGGTAATATTATAATATATCTAAAACATTAGGATAAGCTAATATAACTTAAAGAGATCTAGTTAGTTTAGCTACTTAATACTAATTTATTTATATTTATCTATTAGTATACTATATAGTATATTAATAAGATATTAAGCTCCTACTAAGTTATATCTATTAGTCTGGTAGATATTAAGAAAATATTAGCCCTAAAAGTAAAGGTAGACCTAAGGAATTATATCTCTATAAATATTTTAAAAGTATTTCTAGATCTTTTCTATCTAGATTTAATATACTAACTACCCCCCAGTTAATTAGGGATAAACTATTATATCCTATTAATTCTTAATAATAAAGAATAGAAACCAGACCTCCTATAGGGACCCCTCTATAATATATTATAAAAAAAGCTTCTAATACTTAGAAAAACCCTAAAGGATTTACTTAATAAGGAATTTATTAAAATAAGTAACTTCTCTATTAATATCTTAATCTTCTTTATAAGAAAGTCAGACAGAAGAATATATTTCTATATAAATTATAAAGCTTTTAATATAATTATAAAGAAAGACTATTACTCCCTCCCCCTTATATTAAAAACCTTCTAGAAAGTTATTATTACCTACTAGTATATTAAGTTTAATATTATTACTATATTCTATAAGATCAGAATTAATAAAGTAGATTAGGAGAAAATAGTTTTTTAGATATATTATAGCTTTTTTAAATAGATAATATATTTTTTTAGACTCACTAATATCTCTACTATATTTTAATAGTATATTAATAGCTATCTGTAATAGTTTCTAGATAACTTTATTATAATATATATTAATAATATTCTTACTTATATTAATAGTTTATGAAAAGAATATAAAAAGAAAGTCTACTAGATACTTAGCTACTTTACTGATATAGACCTTAAGTTAGATCCTAAGAAATATAAATTCTCAGTCACTATAGTTAAATATATTAAGTTTATTATATTAGCTAGAAAGAGTCTCTCTTATAATTCTAAGAAGTTAGAAGCTATTACTAACTAACTCCCCCCTAGTTTACTAAAAGGTATCTATAATTTCCTTAAGTTTATAAACTACTATAAAATCTTTATATTTTAATATAATATTATTATAAAACCTTTAAACTATCTAACTTAAAAGTTAGTTCCTTTTAACTAAAGATTAAAATAATAAGAAACCTTCTTTATACTAAAATAACTCTTCACTATAAAATTAATCCTATAGATATTTAATTCTAACACTCTAATAATAATAAAGATAGACTATTTAGAATATATCCTAAGAAGTATATTAACTTAAGATAATAAAGTTAAAATAAGATATCTAATAGCTTTCCACTCCTAATACCTAACCTCTATAAAATTTAATTACCTAATCTATAATAAGAAACTCCTTATAATACTAACTTATTTATAGATATAGAAAGTAAAGCTATAAAATACTAGGAAGTTTAAAGTCCTTACTAACTATAAGAGCCTTAAATACTTTATAAAGATATAATAACTTATAGAGAGATAGAGCTAGTAAGCAGAAAAGTTATCTTAATATAATTTTTACCTTAAATACTAACTAGGCATCCAGATAGTAATTTCTAATACCCTCTCCTAGAGGGAATAAGATACCCCCAAAAAATAGAATAATAAAAAATAATAAAGATAAGTAATATAGATTATTCTTAATACTACTATCCCCACAAAACCCCAAGTAGGATATATAGATATTATTAGTATCCAGATTTTTAAAAGAAAACTAAACCTATAAAAAATATAAAATCATACCACTAAGAGAAACTCCTTATACTAATAGATCTTTATAATAATCCAGCAGGAAGAATATAATTTTCCCCCTAACTTCTATATTAAAGTCTAGATTACTAAATATACTATTAATATACTAAGATAGCTTACCTTTAGGGAGAGGCTTTAGATACTAAATAGTAAAGAGAATAATAACCTCCTTAATAAACTTAAAATTAAGTTAATATAGAAGTTATATAACTCCTCCCCTACAGGTTACCCAGAATATAATAATATACTAAAAATTATAAGCTAATATTTCTACTAATCTAGATAGTTATAGAGTATCCACTAATTTATATATAATTATAATATATATAAAGATATTTATATCTAGAGGTAAGCTAAAAAAGGATTCCTAAAGTTCCTACTAATATCTAACTAATTACACTCTAATCTATTAATAGATTTTATTACTAACTTACTCCCCACAAAAAAATAAAGTAACTATTACCTCTAAGTTATTCTTAATTAACTAAATAAAACTTCTATATTAAAAGAGATAGATATAATAGAGATAGAAGTATATACCTAGTAGTTCCTCAGTTACTACTATAGATTCTATAAAATACTACACTCTATTATAAGTAATAGAGAGTCTAACTAAGTAAGTTACTTCTAGAAAAAATTCTACAGATTAATAAATATTATATACCTATTAAATATTAGTTACTATCTACAGACTGACAGAATTATAGAATAATATAATTAAGAAATCTAAGTAATTTTAAAGATATTTACCTACTAATCCTAAGATAACTAAACTAACCTACTGCCTATTATATAGTTAACCCTCCATAACTAGCAGTATAATATAATAGAAACTATATTTTTCTTTATAAATTATAAATATTATATTAACCCCATTCTAATTACTAAGGAGCATACAGAATTACCTAATAGTAGTGAGGCTGCAGCCTACTAACTAATTAAGAGAATATAATTAATAATAATATATATTTATATAGAGATAACTACTATTTAGTAGAAGTTAGAAACCTAGGTAAATAAGATCTAATCCCCTACAGATTAGTACTAAGTTAGTAATAAAATATAGTTAAATATATCTAACTATAAGTTACTAAAGCTAAACTGAAAGCTAATCTAACTATATTATAAGTATATAATAATAAAGATCTTCTCACCATATATTATAAAGCTGGATACTCTAGAGTCTATTTACCTATAGTTTTATATAAATTTACTCTAGAAAGCTATTAATAATCTGCTGCCTGGGTAAATTATAATTAATAGCTAGCTACTACTACTAGTAGATAATAATAAGAAAGTTTAATAGCTAGTTAAAAATATTCTTACTGTAAGGATATACTAAATAGAAAGAGGATACTAATAAGAAACTCTTATTAAATAGGAAGAATATATAAACCTTATATAGAAGCTTATTAATATTATTATAGATATAGCAGCCCTAGAGTAGTATAAAGTAATATATAGACTAATTATAGATAACGATAGAGACTTAGCTTATAGCTTCTAACCAGGTAGCAGCTAGGAAGGAGGGAGGTAATATTATAAACTATATCTAGATATCTAGCTAGAGCTATATCTAGATATCTAAAGCTAACTTCCTCACTTAAGTGAGGCTCCAGTAGGCTCTATATAACACTATATATACAGACTTTTCTATACACCCGTGAAGGCTTCTCTTTTACTCCTTAGTTCTAAATAAACAGTATTTTACGCTACCTTCCGGTTGAATAAGCTTAGGTCCAGCCCTTCACAGTAGCTAAGAATAGTATTATAGGGATTATTATTTCTAGAGTCTGAGAATAACTTCTACTTACTACTAGAGAAGTTTCTAAGTTATTAAGTAATATTATTAGGATATTATTATTAGTGTCTAGTAGAGTACTTAGTTTCTTAAACTTTACCTATTCAGCTCCTAAGAATATCTTATAGTTATTTTATATCTTCTTCTATTAGATTACTATATTTATTTTATTATTATCTTTATAGTCTTAAAACTATTTAAAGAAGCTAGGTTAATTATATACTAAATCCTCCTTAGCTGGAATATTAAAATAAAATTCTTAACTAAAATATAGTTTCTATACTACTCTAATAGTATTATAGTCTGTAAGTCACTTTAGAATTTATTTAGTATTAAGAATAACTTATAACTAATTAAGTATTATAAGGGAGGATACTTACTATAAGTAGTTATTTCTAGTATATTATAATAATGTTAGGGCTGTAAATAGGCCCAGCCTATTTACGTAATATAAGTAGCCTCATAAGTATAAATAGCTAGATTCGTTATAGACAGAAAGAAAGAATTAACTTCTCTTCTCTCTAGAATCTAAAACTTACTATTTAGATCAGCTTAGTTTTTAGATTATAGATCTGTAAATATAATTCTATAATTTTAAAATATTTTTTTAATATTTTCTATCTATTTTTACTTCTCTCAGGTTTTATAGCTAGAGGTAGTTAGTTAGTTTTAGTCTAGATAGGCTCTCTCAGTTATAATCCATTTTAATAGTATCTAGAGGTGGATTATTCTACTTTCAGTCTTTAAAAGCTAGAATAGAGAGATACTTATATATTATCTTAATAAATAAATATTAATATAATATAATAAAAATATAATATATTATCTTACTATTAAGAAAAAATATATAAACCTGGAAAGTATTCAGAAACTAATATTTATATAACTTTACTAAATAAACTTTTATAACTTTATATTATAAGATTATTATTAGTAAGGTATTTGCAGATCTCGCTTATAGGCAGACTAGGAATTACTCTACTAGATATAATAGAAAATAATTATGATAATAATCACAGAATAATTAAGAAGGTGGTTCTACTAAGCTGATAAGTGTAGTGGGATTAATCTGTTTGTCTGAAGATTAGTAAAGGGATAAATAAATAGACTACTTAAATACTTCTAATATAGAGAAGATAGCTAGGTAAAAAGGAAGACTATTGTAACTCGAATGCTTCCTTTTTGGAGAAGACGACGCGTGAGGATAGTTGTATTCAGACTTTTAGATATCTCTAAAGGAGAAGATAGATAATATTGGAATTACTATAAAACTACTAATCTATTAAGGTTTTTAGGAAGATTAACTAGCAGCTTTATATAGAATTAAATTAAAATATTATGTAAAAGGAATATTAATAGCTCTTATTATCTATAGTTCGGATTAATAAT
This sequence comes from Colletotrichum lindemuthianum, assembly GCA_001693025.2. Lineage (NCBI taxonomy): Eukaryota > Fungi > Ascomycota > Sordariomycetes > Glomerellales > Glomerellaceae > Colletotrichum > Colletotrichum lindemuthianum. Next base: position 99,700 of record MASP02000009.1, on the reverse strand, counting down.
AATACCTTAGAAGGACGAACAAAAAAAAAAAAACAAATAACAAAAACTTTACTTCAGACGACATTCGCAGACCCATGCTTTAGTTATTACGCTCGTTCGATTATTTCCTTTTCTTATTTCAGACAATATTCGCAGACCCATACTTTAGTTATTATACTTATTTAATTATTTCTTTTTCTTAGTCTAAATCTTCTATTTTCTTACTACTAAAGCCTCTTTTAGGTTATAACAGGTGAACACTTCTATACTATTTAAACGGACCTGCCGCTAAACTAATAAACTAACTAACCTATTCATAAGACTTACAGTAACACATATAGCTATAGCTATATTACAGCTACATATATACTACCTTAGAGCCCTCGAGGCCTCACGAAAAAGAAGAACAAACCCAACCAAATAGGGCTCTATAGTTACGACGATTTATCAATTATTATATATATAAGACTATATTAAAAAAATACCTAGTTCGAAAGGAAAGACCACTCTGGAGAGGAAGAATACCCCCAGGGGTAGTATATATACCCCGCATAGCAACTTTAATAGACCTCCAGCCAGGGGAAGTAATACTTATAGATACGAAAGTAGTTTGTTAGTATAAATAATAAGGGCTTCATAGCTAAGAAGTTACATACGTACGTATATATAGCTGAGAGCTATAGTTTGAATCCGTTTTTCGACTTTTTTTTTACCCTGCGGGGCTGGTTAGGTTTTAGTTATTTTTATCTAGATTTTTGAACGCGCGGGGGCGCAAGCTTTCAAAAATAGGGAGGATTATAATAAGGTTAGGCCTGTAAACAGACCTAGCCTATTTATATAATATAAGTAGCCTCATAAATATAAATAGCTAGGTTTATTACAGACAGATAGAAAGAATTAACTTCTCTTCTCTCCAGAATCCAAAATCTACTATTCAGATCAGCTTAGCTTTTAGATTATAGATCTTCAAATACAATTCTACAGTTTTAAAATATTTTTCTAATATTTTCTATCTGTTTTTACTTCTCTCAGGTTTTATAGCTAGGGGTAGTTAGTTAGTTTTAGTCTAGATAGGCCCCCTCAGCTATAGCCTATTTCAATATCTTATAGTTACTATAGTAAACCTATAAACCTTACTACTAAAACTACTACTAAAGATAATAAATAATAAGATTTTAAATACTATAATTATAATAAACTAAGATATATAACTAAAAACTACTACTTACTTAAACGTTAGTAATAAAGATAATAATTTTAGCTAATATCTAAATAAACCTAATAAGTTAATATTACTAAGAAAGAAATATTCTATACTTCTCTAACCTAAATAGCCTATTTTAATAATACTTATATTATATACTAAAAATCTAAGGATAATATAAAATAGTATACTAAGAACTTTTCTAGATAATTAGAATATTATATTAAAAAGATATTAGTAATAGCTAATATTAAGAAAGAAAAAGACTTTACACTAATCTCAGAATAAAACTAAATACAAGAAAATGAAGTAGTAATCCTATAGCTACAGATAGCTAAAAGAGAACTTTACTATAAAATTAATTAAATATCTAATAGACAGTTTCTATAGAAAATCTAGTATTAGATTTAGTAGAGAATTAATACTAGAGGAAACTTACTTCTTACTTAAGTTCTTATATAACTACTTAAAGTAAAGAATAAAATACTAATAAAAACCCTCACTATAGTTAAATACTATAAGCTAGAACGTAAGGTTAAGGAATAACTTAATAACTTCTACCAGTAAGAATTTATTAAAATTAGCCTAAGAATCTATATTAACCTCAGTAACCTATTTAAGTTAATTAATAATAATACTAAACTAGATCATAATACTATCGAAAACTTAGGATCCTCTATTTTATAGTAACTAAATAGTAATAAAAGTAAGTAACTTAGGATTCAGAGTATTTACCTAACTTAAGATAAGTAATTTATTATATTCTATAGAGTTTTAAGTAACTAGATTCTAAACTACCTGAAGATAATCCTCTATAATATAGACTATAAACTTCTATAAATTAATTACTTAGCTTACTAAACTATCTTTTAGATATATTATATATAAGATAATTATATACTACACTTTAGTAATAAATTTAATAGATAATTCTTCCTATAATAATTTAAAGATAATCTAATTCTAAATATATATCTTAATATAGATCTACTATTTTAGAAACTTCAGTATTTTAATAAAAACTATTTTATAATATTTATATCTAGTGAAAACTATCCTATAGTATATGTAAATAATATTATCAGTAAATAGATAGACTGTAAATTAGACTATTATATAATCTACTATATTCATAAAATAAGAGAATAATACTATTAATATAATAAACTTTAGGAATAAGAAAACGATACTAAAGATAAACTTATACTACTAACACTAGAATATAGAGAATTAATATTCAGTAAGATATTTGAAAAAAGAAGAATTATAACCTACTATTAAGAAGATAAAATAATATTAGAATAGAAATATTATAAGTAGTTAAAAAACTAGATTTATTTACTAAATAAAAATAAAGAAAAATATTTCAGATAAGATCCTTATATATTACAGCCAGCTTTAGGTTTAGTAGAGGTGAGTCTATTAAGAGTAAGTTAAGACTATAATATACAGGTAATAATACTATTATAATATTAATAAGATTAGGCTTTTAGAGCTTATAGTGATTAGGTGTAAGTTTAATAAGAGGATTGAGGGATAAGGTTAGAAGTATCTGAGGATAATTATAAAGTTAATTACTAAAGAGCTGTAGAAGTCTGAACTTAAGTAGACTTAAGCTTATCTTATATATAAATCCTAATTCCTAATATAGTAATTACTAATTACTACTTACTAGTAATTAATTACTAATTACTCTTATATATATGGAGTAATTATTTTATTATTATCTTTATATAACTTATATTATAGTTTTTCTATATTAAGTGGAGGTTTTATTATTCTTGTATTATTTTATATATAAAGGTTTTATAACTACTAGGCGTCCTATAGGATATCCCTTAGTCTTATAGTTCTAATAGGTTATAATATTAAGTCTTCTCTCTAAAAGTCTAGCTTCTAAACCTATATAAGTAAGTATTACTTCTAATATAGATATTAGTATTTATATTTCTCTAAATACTAATATAATAATAGAATCTTCTCTTAATTCTATATTATTTTCTACTATACGTTATTATAATTAGACTCTGTGAATTACTAAGCTTAGTTTTGAGGTTATATTTTATACTTATTATTATAGTTAGGATCTTTATTATAAGATACTTCAGGGAATAGATATTTATAGTGTTTATATATAGGCTGGAAAACTATATAATACTTCCTAAAATACTATCTGTAAATATATATAGTTTCTAGTGTTTTTATTATATAGGCTGATATGTTTTTTATTTAGTATACTGTTTATTAGATAAGGTTAGTTATTTAGATAATAAAGAAGAGGCTACTGAAGTAGGTTTATAAAAGAAAGCTAAAATATTATATAAATAGTCTGAAGCTTTAAGAAAAGCTTAGGCTGAAATAGATAAGTTACTTATAAAGCTGGATTATATCTATAGGATAAAGAGAAATATATTTAAGTGGGGTTAATTAATATATAAGGAGGATCCTAAAGAGAGTATTTTAGTAGTAAATAAGAGTATGGTATTTTTAGAAGCTTATTTAAATAGTATTTTTAGGGTAGTTAATTAGAATATTATACTTAGTAATTCTAATTTAGTAAATTTTGATTTTAGTATTCCTAGTATAGTAGTTAAGAATTCTTAATTTTTGGGGGATAGTATTTCTAAATTTAGAAATATTTTATCTCTTTAAAGTTTTTTATCTAGTTAATATTTAGGTTGAGAGTGTTAAATATAAACTCGATTATTAATCTGGATTGTAGGTATTATAGTTTATTTATATATTTATTATTCTTAGTATTCTTAAGGTTTTTTAAGATATCTAATATTAGATACTGGTTTCTATTCATTTTCTATATAGCTGTATTTTTTCTATTTAATAAGGTATTATATTTCTATATTATCTTATTGATTAATATAGTTAATAATTTATTCTATTTTATATTCTTATTCTGGATCGACTTTAATATAATCTTTTATATGAGATCCTTTTAATATTAGTTTGAAAAATAAAATATTAAAAACTGGATAATATCTTCTAGTATCTAGTAGTGATAGTTTATAGTTAATATTTAAGATTTTATAAATAATTTCAAATAATTCGAGTTTCTTAAAATCTAATTTATTACTTAGTTATTTAGTCTTAATATTTTATCTAGTAAGGTAGATATTATCTCCCTCCTTAAAGATTAATTCTCTAATTCTTAAAATGTTAGTATATTTATATATTTAGTACCTTATAAATATAAGTTCTTTTAGGAGTTTATCTTAGAAAATATAAAAGTTTAAGATATTTATTATTATTTTTATAGTTTATTCTCTCTATTAAGGTTCTCTCTATATAATAGGGTTAAAGTTATAATTAAAGTAGAATAATAATTTTTTAGTATTTTCTCCTATTATATTATTATAAGTAAATTAGGCTATTAGTAATAAAGTAACTTAATTATCTTATTAATAGTTAATATAGTATCTAAAATAGATTTTAAGGATCTAGTTAATATATTTAGTCTAACTATTAGTTTATAAGTGGAAAGTAGTAAATAGGTAGTATTTCACTTTAAGTTACAAAATTAGGAATTTCTAAAATTTAGATATAAAGAGTTTATCTCTATTAGATATAATTTCCTAAGGTAGCTTATATTAGTTAATAATAATTCTGAGGAAGATATATATAAGGTTTTCTATTATATTTAATTTCTTATACAGAATAAAATTAGTATATTTAGTAAATTATTCCACTATAATAAGAAAATTATTATAATATACTCTAGTAAGTAGTTTTTATAATTTTAGTAGTTTAATAATAAAGTCTAAAGAAACTAATTCCTAGAGTTTTTAAGATACTAATAGGGATTATAATTTACTATAAAGTTTATATTAGCTAGACTTACTTTTAAGGTAAGTTTCATAATTTTTAATTATATTAATTATATCGTATCTTATAATCTTTTTGTTATAATATTATTAAATGTTTTTGAATATTTCAGTAACTTCTTAATATCTATATATTAGTATATTATAAATATTTCTAATTATCTTATATATTATTCTTCTAGTTATATTAATATTAATTTATCTAGTGATTAAGAGTAGCTTCTATATAGATATAAGGTTTCTATCTATATCTTTTTTTAGGAAAATTTATATTTCTTTTAGTATTAGGATATTATAGTTTAGTTTTTAACTAAGTGTATTAGTTTTTCTATTTTCTGTTTCTTTATAGTAGATAATATAGAAGTTAATTTCTAAAAGAAATTCTAACTATTTAGTTTATTACTTATTAAGGCTCTTAGATATTATAAAATATATAAGATTCTTATAGTTAGTATAAATCTGAATTTTCTATTTAGTTCCTGAGAGTTATAATCTCTATTCTTAAAAGTTTTAATAATAGTTATAAGTTCTTTATTATAGATTTAGTAGTTAAGTTCTAGTTTACTGAGTTTATATAAATAGAAAATATAAGGATATAATATTCCTTTTTTATCTTATTATCTTAGTTATTCTCCTATAGTATAATCTAAAGTATTAGTCTCAACTTTAAATAGTTTATTGAGGTCTGAAATTATAAAAATAGATTCTAAGATAACTTAGTTCTTAATATCCTAAAATATTTCTTCTTATCTATTAGTCTAATTAAATTTAGTATTTTTATATATAAATTTAGTAAGTAAGATTATTTTCTTTATATAAAGTTTTAAAGAATCTTTAGTAAATATTAGTAAATCCGAGGAAAGTTTAAATTTTCTTAATATTTATTAATCTAGATTAATTCTTAACTACCTGGATCTTCTTAGTTAATATTCTAATTATATTTAGTATAATAGTGAATTCTAAATATTCTACTTATTATATATAAAATTTACACGTCTCTAGTTTAACTAGTAGTTTAGCTTACTGAAATTTCTAAAATACTTTATAAATATATTTTTTATATTCTTTAAGCATTCTTAAGTAGATAAGGATATTATTAAGATATATTATATAAAAAATATCTAAAATTTTATATAGTATATAGTTACATATAAATAAGAATAATATAAATATGTTAGTAAGTCTGAAAGATATTATAAGGTACTTATAAAGTCTTTTTCTTATTCTGAAAATAGTTTTCTATTCTTTACTTTCTTTAACTCATATAAAGTTATAAGTTTTCTTAAGGTTGAAAGCTATAAACTAATTAGCTCTATAAAATTAGTCTTATAGTTTTAATATAAGGAGTAATAAGTATTAGTTCTTAATTATTATATTATTAAGTTATTAATAATTAATATAAAGTTAGAGCTTACTGTTTTTCTTAGGTATAAATAAGATTAGGTTTCTTACTAGTAATATTAAATATTTAATATAATTTTGTTAAGATATTTATTAATATATTTATTAAGTATGTTTATTTCTATTTAATTAAGTCTGTAGATTTTACTGAATTTAGGTTTCTTCTTCTTTTTAAAGGGATCTTATAATTATAGTTTATATACTCTAGTAGTTTAGTTTTAAGTTTTTCTATAAAAAGTTATTTATAAATTTAGTATTTATTAGGAATAGTCTAAAGTTAATCTATCTTATTATTAACTCTTACTACTACTATAATATTTAACGTCTAGGCTGCTATATTTTTAATTTTCAGGTAGGTAATAAATTTTTATACTCTTAGAGTTATATCTAATTTATATAGGATCTTATTATCTAGAGAATCTTTAGAGACTAAATCTTTCTATTAGAGATAACTAATCTTCTAATCTATCTATAAGTTATTTTTTTATGATTATAAGATTCTTAAGATAATTTCTTAATTATTTATCTCTATTATATTAAAGATATAGTTTTACTTTTAGCTATAGTAGTTTAGAGGGAGGTATATAGTCTCTAAGTTAATAATATTTCTACTATATTTAATATTTTCTCTTTTAATAGTATATAGCTAGTATAGTTTAGCTTTTATTATCTATAAAATCTATTATTTATTTACTACTTATAGTAATATAAAGTTTCCTTAAGTATTATAATCAATTAGAGTTTATATTTTATATCTGTTTACTATAATATTAAAGTAAAAGTATTTATTATTATATTCTACTATTACTAAATATAAGGATTTTATCTGAAATATTTCTTTTTATTCTTATTTAGTAAGTAAGTTTAGTTTTTTAACTATCTATAATATCTCTATTCTAATATTATTCTATTTTTATAATAGTAAATTATAATTCTTCCTTCTTAAAGTATCTTACTAAATATTAATTCTTTATATTTTAATATTAGTAGTGTAGATTTATCTTTAGTATCTTTTTCTTATTCCTAAAGTTTATTATATTAATAATATTATTCTCGTACTTTATTAATATAGTAAATTATATAAGAGTCTGATTTACAGTCTATCTATATAAAAAGCTGAACTTAGGTTTATTTAACTGGAAGGTAGTATAAAATACTATTTATTTAGAACTAAGAAGTAAAAGAGAAGCTTTCATAAATATATAGAAAAGTCTATATATATATTATTATATAGAGCCCACTGGAGCCCTATTCAGCCGAGGAAGTTAGCTTTAGATACCTAAGTATAATCCTAGCTGGATATTTAGATATAGTCTATAATATTACCTCCCTCCTCTCTAGCTACTATCCAGTCGGAAGCTATAGGCTGGGTCTCTATTATTATCTATAATTAGCCTATATATTACCTTATACTGCTTCAGAGCTACTATATCTATAATAGCGTCAACAGGCTTCTATATAAAGTTTATATACTCTTCTTATTTAATAAGGACCTCTCATTAATACCCTCTCCCCACTTAGTATATCCTTACAGTAAGAATATTTTTAACTAGCTATTTAACCTCCCTATTATTATCTACTAATAGTAGCAGCTAGCTATTAACTATAACCTACCTAAATAGTAAATTAGTAGCAGCTTTCTAAAGTAAATCTATATAGAACTATAGGTAAATAGACCTTAAGGTATCCAGCTCTATAATATACAGTAAGAGGATCTTTACTACTATATACTTATAGTATAGTTAGGCTAGCTTTCAGTTTAGCTTTAGTAACTTATAATTAGATATATTTAACTATATTTTATTACTAACTTAATATTAATCTGTAGGAGACTGGATCTTATTTACCTAAGCTTCTAATCTCTACTGAATAGTAGCTATTTCTATATAAATATATATTATTACTAATTATATTCTCTTAACTAGCTAGTAGGCTGCAGCCTCACTATTACTAAGTAGTTTAATATACTTTTTAGTAACCAGAATAAAGTTAATATAATACCTATAATCTATAAAGAAAAATATAGTCTCTATTATATTATACTATTAGTTACAGAAAGCTAACTATATAATAAGTAGCAGGTTACTCTAGTTATCCTGAAACTAGTAGGTAAATACCCTTAAAACTACTTAAATCTCCTAGTTATACTATTTTATAATTCCGTTAGTCTATAAATAGTAACTAGTACTTAATAGGTATATAATATTTATTAACTTATAGAACTCCTTCTAGAAGTAACTTACTTAGTTAGACCCTCTATTACTTATAATAGAGTATAGTATTTATTACAAGCTATGCCCAGATATCCAGCCAGAGCTGTGCCCAGGCATCCGAAGCTAACCCCCTCGCTCGAGTGGAGCCCCAGTGGGCCCCATATAGCACTATATATACAGACTTTTCCATACACTCATGAAGGCTTCTCTTTTACTCCTTAGTTCTAAATAAATATATTTTACGCTACCTTCCGGTTAAATAAGCCTAGATCCAGCTTTTTATATATTTAGAATTCAGTTTTATTTACTATATAGATAATATTAAGTAGAGCGTAGCTTCCCACTAATTAAGTATACAATCTAGTTAAGTGTAGCTTTTAGGATATAATACTATATAACAGGTAACTAATATAAAGAATAATAAAGGATACTAAAGCCCCCTAGGATACCCCTACAGGCAGTAACCCTATAAGTAAACTACTTCAGCAGTAATTACAGTATACCTTAAGCTCTCTCTACTAGAGGATTAATAAGCTCTCATATAAGTTAGCAAAATAAGATATTATAGTAGGTAGTAACCTCCAGGTAGCTACTATAACAGACACCTCTAGCTTACACTAGGATACTCTAGTAACCTCCAGAATAATATCTATTAAGATAACAGCCTTTAAGGTTAATAATACTACTATATCCCCACTAGTAGCTAACTACTAGAAGAAACCTCTTCCCCTACTTCTGAAGTTTTCAGGTAAACAGAAGGAATACTAAGTATAAGCCTAATAGATAAAAACCAAACTTAAGATTAACTACTACTTCTTTAATAGTAATTAAAAACATTAGTACCTAATTTACTCCTATTTAGACTCTAGTCCTCAGTAGATAGTTAAAACTTTCTATATAGCAGGAGGGCTAGAGAATTTCTATAACCTAAATAATTTTATAAGTTACCTAGATAGAACTTACCTAGATCCTAATAGTCAGCCCCACACTATTACCTAGCTATAGAGCTTCAAACAGAAGGAAAATAAACACCTAACTATCTTTCTACCCTAATTTAAAAAGACTCTAGCTAATATTAGAGAGTATATATAGCTAGATATAGTCCAGATCTCCCTACTGGAGGCTATCCTACTCCCCCACTTTAAGAAACTACTTATTATAATTAACTTTCCTATAGAATATAAACCTTAGTTATCTAAAATTTAAGATATAACTTAGAAACTTAAATATATAAAGGGGACGCTAGTATACTACTAGCTACCCCACTAGAGACCCGCTACTTATAATATAGAGGGTAACGTTATAATAACTAAAGTAGTTAAGAAATAATAATAATATTAGAACTCTAGTAGCTCCTCCTCTACCCCTAAGGAACGCTCTAGAGACCATTAGGACACTTATTAATACTTTAAATACAGTAAGAAAAACTATATCTATAGGAACTATAAAGCCTGAAAATATAAGAAGATTAATATAAAGGTTATAAAAACTATAGTTACTCCAGATTATACTAGGGATAACCAGGAGGATAACACTACCCTACTTAGTAACAGCAAAAATTCAGGAGAAAAGTAACTCCAGAGCAAAATTAAACTCTAAAGCTAACTAAAACAGAAATAATAAGATAGGGGAAACAATAAGAAAAGAAACAGGCAAGCAACTAGTAATCAGCTACTATTCAGACTAGAATTAATAGAGGTTACTCTATTAATATACTTATTAATATAGACTATAACGTCTATATTATTATTAATACCTCCCTTATAAAGAAACTTCACCTCCTATTAGTTAATAAGTTAAAGAGATAGATAAGGAGATATACTATTAGACTATCACCTAGTGACACCTAGGGGGTAGCTATCCTAACTTTAGAAGTTAGTAGCTATATACAGAAGATCTACACCCACATCATAAAGAGCCTATAGCTACTCTTATATCTTAAGCAGCTATAGATAGAAAATAATCACATTATCTATAATACTGAAGCCTAATAGATAATATATAGAAAAGACAGTATAATAATATACCTAAAACATCAGAATAAGTTAGTATAACTTAAGGAGATTCAGTCAGCTTAGCTGCTTAATGTTAATTTATTTATATTTATCTGTTAGTATACTATATAGTATACTAGTAAGGCACTAAGCCCCTACTAAGTTATATCTATCAGTCTAGTAGATATTAAGAAAATATTAACCCTAAAAGTAGAAGTAGACCTAAAAGATTATATCCCTATAAATATCTTAAACGAATTCCCAGATCTTTTCTATCTAAATTCAGTATACTAACTACCCCCCAGCTAACCAGGAATAAACCACTATATCCTATTAATCTCTAATAATAAAAGATAGAAACTAGACTTTCTATAGAGATCCCTCTATAGTATATTATAAGAGGAACTTCTAATACTTAAGAAAACTCTAGAGGATTTACTTAACAAAGAATTTATTAAAGTAAGCAGCTTCTCTACTAATATCCCAATCCTCTTTATAAGAAAGCTAGGTAGAGGAATATACTTCTATATAGATTATAAAACTCTTAACGTAATTATAAAAAAAGACTATTACTCCCTCCCCCTTATATTAGAAACCCTCTAGAGGGTTACTACTACCTACTAATATACTAAGCTTAATATTATTACTATATTCTATAAAATCAGAATTAATAAAGTAGATCAGAAGAAAATAGCTTTTCAGATATATTATAGCCTCTTTAAATAAATAATATACCCTTTCAGACTTACTAGTACCCCCACTATATTTCAACAGTATATTAATAGCTACCTATAATAGTTCCTAAATAACTTTATTATAGTATCTATTAATAATATTCTTATTTACACTAATAACTCACGAAAAGAGTATAAGGAGAAGGTCCACTAGATACTTAGCTATCTTACTAACGTAAGCTTTAAGTTAGATCCTAAGAAGTGTAAGTTCTCAGTTACTATAGTTAAATATATTAAGTATATTATAATAGCTAGAAAGAGCCTCTTTTATAATCCTGAGAAATTAGAGGCTATTACTAACTAGCTCCCCTCTAACTTACTAAAAGGTATCTATAGTTTCCTTAGGTTTATAAACTACTATAAAATCTTTATACCTTAATATAGTATTATTATAAAGCTTTTAAACTGCCTAACTTAGAAGTTAGTTTCCTTTAACTAGAGACTGAAATAGTAAGAGACCTTCCTCACACTAAAATAACTTTTTACTATAGAACTGATCCTACAGATATTTAATTCTAACGCTCTAATAATAATAGAGATAGACTATTTAAGATATATCTTAGGAGGTATATTAACCTAAGCTAATAAAGCTGGAGTAAGACACCCAGTAGCTTTCCACTCCTAACGCCTAACCTCTATAGAGTTTAATTACTTAATCTATAATAAGGAACTCCTTATAATACTAAAATATTTATAAGTATAGAGGGTAAAACTACAGAACACTAGAAAGTTTAAAGTTCTTACTAACTATAAAAACTTTAAGTACTTTATAAAGAAATAATAGCTTACAGAGAGGTAGAGCTAGTAAGTAGAAAAGTTATTTTAATATAACTTTTACCTTAAGTACTAGTTGGGCGCCTAGGTAGTAGCCTCTAATACTCTCTCCCAGAGGGAATAAGATACCCCTAAAGGGTAGAATAATAAGAAGTAATAGAGATAAATAATATAGATTATTCTGAATACTACTATCCCTATAGAGCCCCAGGTAAGATATATAGATATTACTAATACTTAGGTTTTCAAAAGAAAACTAAATTTATAAGAGATATAGAATTATACTACTAAGAGAAACTCCTTATACTAATAGATCTTTATAGTAATTTAGTAGGGAGAGTATAGTTTCCCTCCTAACTTCTATATTAAGATCCAGATTGCTAAATATACTATTAATACACTAGGATAGCTTACCTTCAGAGAGAAATTTTGAATACTAAGTAGTAAAGAGAATAATAATCTCCTTAATAAACTTAAGACTAAGCTAATATAAAAGTTATATAACTCCTCCCCTATAGGCTACTTAGAGTATAATAGTATACTAGAGATTATAAGCTAACAGTTCTACTAGTCTAGATAGTTATAGAGTATCTACTAATTTATATATAACTATAATATATACAGAAGTATTTATATCTAGAGGCAGGCTAAGAAGGGATTCCTAAAGTTCCTACTGGTGCCTAACTAATTATATTCTAATCTATTAATAGATTTTATTACTAACTTACCCCCCACAAAAAAATAAAGTAGTTATTACCTCTAGGTCATTATTAATTAACTAGATAAGATCCTTATATTAGAGGAGATAAATATAATAGAGGTAGAGGTATATACCTAGTAGTTCTTCAGTTACTACTATAGATTCTATAGAATACTATACTTTATTGTGAGTAATAGAGAGTCTAACTGGGTAAGTTACTTCTAGAAGGAGTTCTGTAGGTTAATAGGTATTATATACCTACTGAGTATTAGTTACTACTTACAGACTAATAGGATTATAAAATAGTATAACTAGGAGATTTAAGTAGTTTTGAGGGTATTTACCTACTAGTCTCAGGATAACTAGAGTAATCTACTACTTATTATATAGTTAGCTTTTTATAATTAGTAGTATAATATAATAAAGACTATATCTTTCTTTATAAATTATAAATATTATATTAATTTTATCTTAATCACTAAGAAGTATATAGAATTACCTAATAGTAGTAAAGCTGCAGCCTACTAGCTAGTTAAGAGAATATAGTTAGTAATAATATATATCTATATAGAGATAGCTACTACTTAGTAGAGGTAAGAAGTTTAGATAAATAAAACCTAGTTCCCTATAAATTAGTATTAAATTAGTAATAAGGTATAATTAAATATATCTAACTATAAATTACTAAAGTTAAGTTAAAAGTTAGCCTAACTATATTATAAATATATAGTAGTAAAGATCCTCTTACTATATATTATAAAGCTGGATACTCTAGAGTCTATTTACTTACAGTTCTATATAGATTTACTCTAGAGAGCTGCTACTAATCTGCTGCTTAAGTAGGTTATAGTTAATAGCTAGCTGCTACTATTAGTAGATAATAATAGAGAGGTTAAATAGCTAGTTAAAAGTATTCTTACTGTAAGGATATACTAAGTGGGGAGAGGATACTAATAAGAGGCTCTTATTAAATAGGAAGAGTATATAAACCCTACGTGGGAGCCTATTAACACTATTATAGATACAGCAGCCCTAAAGCAGTATAAGGTGATATATAGGCTGATTATAGATAATAATAGAGATCCAGCCTACAGCCCCCAGCCGGGCGGCAGCTGGGGAGGAGGGGGGTAATATTATAGACTATATCCAGATATCCAGCCAGAGCTGTACTTAAGTATCTGAAGCTAACTCTTTCACTCGGGTGGGGCCTCAGTAGGCTCTATATAGTATTATATATATAGACTTTTCTACGTACTCGTGAAAGCTTCTCTTTTACTCCTTAGTTCTAAATAAATATATTTTATGCCACCTTCTGGTTAAATAAGCTTAGGTCCAGCCCTTCACAGTATTCTATAGAACCTATAGTAGTAACTAAGGAACCACTAAATATATACTTCTACCTCTATTATATCTATCTCTTCTAATATAGAGGTTTTACCTAGTTAATTAATAATAACTTAGAAATAATAGTTACTTTATCTTTTTATAGGAAGTAAATTAGTAATAAAGTCTATTAATAGATTAGAGTGTAACTAGTTAGGTATTAGTAGGGACTTTAGGAATCCTTTTTTAGTCTGCCTCTAGATATAAATATTCTTATATATATTATAGTTATATATAAATTAGTAGATACTTTATAACTATTTAGGTTAGTAGAACTATTAGCTTTTAATCTCTAGTATATTATTATACTCTAGGTAGCCTATAGGGGAGGAGTTATATAATTTCTATACTAACTTAATTTTAAGTTTATTAAGGAAGTTATTACTTTCTTTACTATCTAGTATCTAAAGTTTCTCCCTAAAAGTAAGTTATCCTAACATATTAATTGTATAATCAGTAATCTAGATCTTAATATAGAGATTAGGGGGAAAGTTATATTCTTCCTACTGGACTACTATAAAGATCTATTAGTATAAAAAGTCTCTCTTAGTAATATAGTTTTATATTTCTTATAGGTCTAATTTTTCTTTAAAAACCTAAATACTAATAATATTTATATATCCTACTTAGAGCTTTATAGAGATAGTAATATCTAGAATAATCTATATTACCTATCTCTATTACTTCTTATTATTCCACTCTTTAGGGGTATTTTATTCCCTCCAGGAGAGAGTGTTAGAAGCTACTACTTAAGCACCCAACTAGTATTTAAGGTAAAAATTATACTAAGATAACCTCTCTATTTACTAGCTCTACCTCTCTATAAGCTATTATTTCTTTATAAAATACTTAAGGCCTTTATAGTCAGTAAGGACTTTAAACTTCCTAGTATTCTATAGCTTCACTCTCCACACCTATAAACAGGCTAGCACTATAAGGAGTTCCTTATTATAGATTAGGTAATTAAACTCTATGGGGGTTAGGTATTACAAATAGAAAGCTACTAGATACCTCACTCCAGTTTTATTATCTTAGGTTAATATACCTCTTAGAGTATACTCTAAATAGTCTATCTCTATTATTATTAGAGTATTAGGGTTAAATATCTATAAAACTAATTCTATAATAAAAAGTCGTTTCAGTATAAGGAAAGCTTCTTACTGCTTTAGTTCCTAGTTAAAAGAAACTAACTTCTAAGTTAGGTAGTTTAAAAACTCTATAATAATATTATATTAAAATATAAAAACCTTATAATAATTTATAAATTTAAGGAAACTATAGATACCTTTTAGTAAGTTAGGAGGGAGTTAGTTAGTAATAACTTCTAACTTCTCAGAATTATAAACAAAACTCTTTCTAGTTAATATAATAAACTTAATATACTTAACTGTAGTAACTAAGAACTTATATTTCTTAGGATCTAACTTAAAGCTTACATCAGCAAGATAGCTAAGTATTTAGTAAACCTTCTTTTTATACTTTTTTCGCAAGCTACTAATATAAATAAGGATATTATTAATATATACTGTAATAAAGTTATCCAGAAACTATTATAGGTAGTTATTAATATACTATTGAAATATAGCAGAAGTACTAGTAAGTCTAAAGGGGTGTACTACCTATTCAAAGAGGTTATAATATATCTAAAAAGCTATTTTCTCCTGATCTACTTTATTAATTCTAATCTTATAGAATATAGTAATAATGTTAAACTTAATATACTAATAGGTAGTAATAATTTTCTAGAGGGTTTCTAATATAAGAGGGAGGAAGTAATAGTTTTTCTTTATAATTATATTAAAAGTTCTATAATCCATATAGAAGTATATTCCTCTACCTGATTTTCTTATAAAGAAAACTAAAGTACTAGCAGAAAAGTTACTTACTTTATTAAGTAAATCCTCTAGAGTCTTCTTAAATATTAGAAGTTTCTCTTATAATATATTATAGAGAGATTCCTATAAGAAGTCTGGTTCCTATTTTTTATTATTAGGGATTAATAGGATATAATAGTCTATTTCTAGTCAGCTGGGGGGCAGCTAGTATATTAATTCTAGATAGAAAAAATTTAGGAATTCCTTTAAGATAATTGTGGGGATATAATCCCTTAGGTTTACCTCTACCTTTAGGGTTAATATTTTCTTAATATCTATTAGACTAATAGATATAATCTAGTAGGAACTTAATATCTCACTAGTATACTATACAGTATACTAATAGATAAATATAAACAAATTAGCACTAAGTAGCTAAGCTAACTAAATCTCCTTAAGCTATACTAACTTATTCTGGTATTCTAAGTATACTATTATATTACTTTTCCTATATATTATCTATTAAGCTCCAGTATTATAGATAACGTAATTATTCTCTATCTATAGTTACTTAAAATATAAAAGTAGCTATAAGCTCTCTATAATATAGATATAAATCTTCTATATATAGCTACTAACTTCTAAAGTTAGGATAGTTACTCTCTAGGTATTACTAAGTAATAACTTAGTAGTATATCTCCTTATCTATCTCTTTAACTTATTAACTAGTAAGAGGTAAAGTTTCTTTATAAAGGAGGTATTAATAATAATATAGATATTATAGTCTATATTAATAAGTATATTAATAGAGTAACTTCTATTAATTCTAACCTAAATAGTAGCTAACTACTAGTTACTTACTTATTCTTTTTCCTATTATTTCCCCTATCTTATTATTTCTACCTCAGTTAGCTTTAGAGCCTAACTTCACTCTAGAGTTACTTTTTTCCCAAATCTTTATTATTACTAAGTAGGGTAATATTATCCTCTTAGTTATCCCCAGTATAATTTAGAGTAATTATAACCTTTATAATCTTTATATTAGTTTTCTTATATTCTTAGGTTTTATAGTTCCTATAGATATAGCTTTTCTTACTATACTTAAAATATTAGTAAGTATCCTAATAGTCTTTAGAGTATTCCTCAGGAGCAGAGGAGAAGCTATTAGAGCTCTAATATTATTATTACTTCTTAACTATCTTAGTTATTATAATATTATCCTCTATATTACAGGTAGTAGGTCTCTAGTGGGGTAGCTAGTAGTATACTAATACTCCCTTTATATATTTAAGCTTCTAAGCTATATCTTAAACTTTAGATAACTAAAGTTTATATTCTATAGGAAAGTTAACTATAATAAGTAGCTCCTTAAGGTAGGGAAGTAAGGTAGCCTCTAGTAGGGAGATCTAGATTATATTTAGCTATATATACCCTCTAATATTAACTAGAGTCTTTTTCAATTAGGATAGAAAGATAGTTAAATATTTATTTTCCTTCTATCTGAAGCTCTATAGTTAGGTAATAGTGTGGAGTTAGCTATTAGAGTTTAGGTAAGTTCTATCTAGATAACTTATAAAATCATTTAGGTTATAAGAGTTTTCTAGCTTTCCTACTATATAAAAGTTTTTAGCTACTTACTGAGGATTAAAGTTTAAGTAGAAGTAAATTAGATATTAGTATTCCTAATTACTATTAAAGAAATAGTAGTTAATTTTAAACTTAACTTTTATCTATTAAATCTATATTTAGTATTCCTTCTACTTACCTAAAAACTTCAGAGGTAGGAGAAGAAGCTTCCTCTAGTAGTTAGCTACTAGTAGAGATATAGTAATATTATTAACCCTAAAGGCTATTATTCTAATAAACATCATTCTGGAGGTTACTAGAGCACCCTAGTGTAGGCTAGAGGTGTCTATTATAGTAGCTACCTGGGAGTTACTACTTACTATAGCGTCTTATTTTGCTAACTTATACGAAAGCTTATTAATCCTCTAGTAGAGAGAGCTTAAAGTATACTATAACTACTACTGAAATAGTTTACTCACGGGGTTACTACCTGTAGGAGTATCCTAGGGAGCTTTAGTATTCTCTATTATTCTTTATATTAGTTACTTATTATATAGTATTATATCCTAAGAGCTATACTTAACTAGATTATATACTTAATCAGTAGGGAGCTATACTCTACTCAGTATTATCTATATAGTAAATAAAATTAAGTTCTAAATATATAAAAAGCTGAATTTAGGCTTATTTAACCGGAAGGTAACGTAAAATACTATTCATTTAGAACTAAGGAGTAAAAGAGAAGCCTTTATAAGTATATAGAAAAGTCTGTATATATAATACTATATAGGGCCTACTGGGGTTCCACCCGGGCGAGGGGGTTAGCTTCGGATGCCTAGGTATAGCCCTAGCTGGATATCTGAATATAGTTTATAATAATCTATTTACTAATAATATTATTTATATATACTATAAAGTAGTTTTTACTAAATATAAATATTATAAACTAGTTTTTATTAAAATACTAAAATTCCTAAAATAGTAAATTTATATTAAGGTATATATTTAGAATTAAATTATCTTTAAATTATTATAGGAAGAACTATCTATTAAATTTATTACTAAAGTATAGTATATAATTATCTTATATATAATATACCTAAAAGATAGTTTAGTAAGCTAGGTAATTAATTTATAGACGTTTTAGTTTATATTATATAGAATTATCTTAAAGTAGTTTAGAGTCTAGTTACCTAGAACTCTATAGAATATAATAAATTACTTATCTTAAGTTAGGTGAATACTTTAAATTCTGAGTTACTTACTTTTATTACTACCTAGTTACTATAAAATAGAGAATTCTGGGTTTTCAATAGTATTATTATCTAGCTTAATATTATTATTAATTAACTTAAATAGGTTACTTAGGTTAATATAGATTCCTAGGCTGATTTTAACAAATTCTTACTAGTAGAGGTTATTAAGTTACTTCTTAATTTTATATTCCAGCTTATTATATTTAACTATAGTAAAGATTTTTATTAGTATCTTATTACTTACTTTAAGTAATTATATAAGAACTTAAGTAAGAGGTAGGTTTCCTCTAGTATTAACTTTCTACTGAATATAATACTAAATTCTCTATAGAAGCTATCTATTAAGTATTTAACTAATTTTATAGTAAAGTTCTCTCTCAGCTGCCTGCAGCTGTAAGATTACTACTTTATTTTCTTATATTTAGTTTTATTTTGAGATTAGTGTAAAATTTTCTTTTTTCTTAATGTTAGCTATTACTAATATCTTCTTAGTATAGTATCCTAATTATCTAGAAAGATTCTTAGGATATTATTCTATATTATCTTAAGATCCTTAATATATAATATAAGTATTATTAAAATAGACTATCTAGGTTAGAAAGATATAAAGTATTTCCTTCTTAGTAATATTAACTTATTAGGTTTATTTAGATATTAGCTGAAATTATTATCCTTATTACTAATATTTAAGTGAGTAGCAGTTTTTAGCTACATATTCTAGTTTATTATAATTATAATATTTAAAATCTTATTATTTTTTATTTTTAGTAGCAGCTTTAGTAGTAAGATCTATAAGTCTACTATAATAGCTATAAAATATACTTATTTATAAAGTAAATTATTATTTAGGTTTCTAATTATTATATTAATTCTAGTGGTTATATAGTAATCTTTAGTATTTATATCGATTATTAGATTATTAAAGTTATTACTATTTATCTTTCTTATAGTAATACTTAAAGAGTTAGTTATTAATCTTAATAGTAAGTTCTATATATATAATAAAGTTATTAGGTTTATCTTATTTAATAAGTTTATCTTTAATATATTTTTTTAGTTTTTAGTAGAATATGAAGATCTTAATGTTATTAGTATAGTTAAGTTTAGTATAGATATATCTAAATTCAGTTATATAGTATATAACTATATCCTTCTATTTAAAAGCTATAAAACCTTATTTATACTATTATTACTTATCTAGTTTTTAGAAGAGTGAGATTAGAATATTTTTAAAGTTATAATAATCTATAAAAATAGTCTGAATTTCTAACTTAAGATTATTCTATTTATAAATAAGGAAGTTAGTAAGATAAGGTTTAAATTATATAAAGATTCTTCCCTTAAGGAATAAGGTAGTATAAATAATTCATTTAGTTTTATTCTTAAAACTAAAATTATAAAACTAATAATAAATTTAAACTTAAGTAAAGAATCTCTTAAAATATTAAGAAAGTCTATTAAAAACCTAAGGTAAGTTGAGTTAAAGTTTCTTATATAACTTAATTAGAATTTAGATAATATTAATAGTAATATAAGGAGTATTAACTTCTTACTAAAAAGTAAGAAGTTACTACTAATTTAGATTATTATAGAAATTCTACTAAAGTTAGATAACTTCTATAATATTACTATCAATAATCTTTTATATCTTAGTTATATCTCTATTAGTTTTTTAAGACTATTAAATAAATTTAGTAATATAATCCTCTTTATTACTAGAGAGTTTAATATTCTTTATTTTCTAGTCTAGAAGCTTAATAAGTTATTTACTTTTAGGAAGTATTCTCTGAGAACTAAAAGAAGTAGAAGGAGTTTAAAATTTAGTAAATATAATAATATTCTTTCCTAAATACTATTAAATAAAGTTCATAAAGTTAACTTACTAAATAGGAGTAATTAAAATATTATAGCTAGTTTTAGGTTTAGTAGAAGTAAGTTTATTACTAATTAGTTAAGATTATAATATATAAGTAATAATATTATTATAATATTAATAAGATTAGGTTTTTAAAGTTTATAATAATTAGATATAAATCTAATAAGAGGATTGAGGGATAAAGTTAGGAGTATCTAAGGATAATTATAAAGTTAATTACTAAAAAGTTATAGAAGTCTGAACTTAAGCAGACTTAAGCTTATTCTATAAATAAATCCTAATTCTTAGTATAGTAATTACTAACTACTACTTACTAGTAATTAATTACTAATTACTCTTATATATATAGAGTAATTACCTTATCGTTATCTTTATATAACTTATACTATAGTTTTTCTATACTGAGTGGAGCTTTTATTATTCCTGTGTCATCTTACATATAAAGGTCCTATAACTGCCAGGCGCCCTGCGGGGCGTCCCTTAGTTCTGTAGTTCTAATAGGTTATAATATTATACTTAGTAATAATAAAATATAATAATAAATATTTTTATCTTAATATTATAGTAAATAAATATAGAATATAAACTCTAATTAATTATAGTATTCAAGGAAACTTTATATTGCTATAAATAGTAAATAAATAATAGATCCTATAGATAATAAAAACTGAATTATACTAGCTGTATATTATTAAAGGAGAAAGTGTTAAATATAGTAGAGATATTATTAATTTAGAGACTATATACCTCCCTTTAAACTACTATAGCTAGAAAGAAGATTATATCTTTAATATAATAGAGATAGGTAATTAAGAGATTATCTTAAGAATCCTATAGTTATAAAAAAAAAATCTATAGATAAATTAAAAGATTAGTTATTTCTAATAGAAGAATTTAGTCTCTAAAAACTCTCTAGATAATAAGATTCTATATAAATTAAATATTATAACCTAATAGGACCAGAGCTAAGTTATAAAACACCTAGCAGCTATAGGATATTTTATATATATAAAGGGAAGAATATAATAAGGAATCCACTAGATTACAGAGGAACTATAATATAAGTTATATAATAATAAGAGATAAGTAATTACTTTATAAAGTAAGTAATTAATTAGTAGATCTTTAAAGTAATTAGTAAAGCTAAGTAATTACTAACTTATAAATAATAGTTTTTTCTTACTTTTAGATTGGTAAAAAATAATATAATATTAATAGAAATAGAAAAACCTATAATAACATAAACTTATATATAAAATAAACTTAAGTTTACTTAAAGTTAGAGTTTTATAGTTTTTTAGTAATTAACTTTATAATTATTCTTAGATATTTCTAACTTTATCTTTTAATCCTCTTATTAAACTTATATCTAATTACTATAAACTCTAAAGACCTAATATTATTAGTATTATAATAATATTATTATTTATATATTATAATCTTAATTTACTTCTAATAGATTTACCTCTACTAAACTTAAAGGTAGCTATAATATTCTAATTACTTCTATTTAGTAAGTTAACTTTATAGAATTTACTTAATAGTATTTAGGAAAATATATTACTATATCTACTAAATACTAAACTCTTTCTACTTCTTTTAATTTTTAGGAAATACCCTCTAAAGATAAATAACCTATTAAGCTTCTAGACTAGAAAATAAAAGATATTAAACCTTCTAGTAATAAAAAGAATAATACTACTAAGCTTATATAAAAGCTCCAAAAAACTACTAAAAGTATAGCTAAAATATAGGAGATTATTAATAGTAATACTATAGAAGTTATCTAACTTTAGTAGAATCTCTATAATAATCTGGATTAATAGTAATTTCTAACTTTTCAGTAGGAAGTTAATATTTTTATATTACTATTAATATTATCTAGACTCTAGTTAAATTATATAAGAGATCTTAACTTAACTTACTTTAAATTTTTAATAGAACTTCCAGATATCTTAAGGAATTCCTTATTTAAGTTAGAACTTATTATTAGTTTTATAATTTCAGTTTTAAAAATAAAACTAAATAAATTATTTATACTATCTTATTTCTAAAACGAAAAATTTTTATATAGTTTAAACTTTATCTTACTAGTTTCCTTACTTATAAATAGAATAATCTTCAGTTAGAAACTTAGACTATCTTTATAAACTATTATAACTTTAAAAATATTCTAATTTCACTATTCTAAAAACTAAATAAAGAATAATAGTATAAATAGGATCTAGTAGCTCTTAAGCAGAAAGATATAATTATATACTATATAGCTAAATTTAGATATATCTATACTAAACTTAATTACACTAATAATACTAAGATCTTTATATTCTACTAAAGACTAAAATAAAATATTAAAGATAAACTTATTAAGTAAGATAAACCTAGTAATTCTATTATATATATAAAACTTACTATTAAGATTAATAACTAATTCTTTAAATATTACTATAAGAAAGGTAAATAGTAATAATCTTAATAACCTGATAGTAGATATAAGTATTAAGAACTATTATATAACTACTAAAACTAATATAATAATTAGAAAACTAGATAATAATTTACTCTATAAATAAGTATATCTTATAGTTACTATAGTAAACCTATAGACCTTACTACTAAAGCTGCTACTAAAAATAATAGATAATAAGATTTTAAATACTATAATTTTAATAAACTAGAATATATAGCTAAAAACTGCTACTTACCTAAGTATTAATAATAAAAATTATAATTTCAGCTAGTATCTAAATAAACCTAATAAATTAATATTACTAAGAAGGAAATACTCTATACCTCTCTAATCTAGATAGCCTATTTTAATAATACTTATATTATATACTAAAGATCTAAGAGTAATATAGAATAATATCTTAAGCATTCTTCTAGATAATTAGAATATTATATTAAGAAGATATTAATAATAGTTAATATTAAGAAAAAAGAAAACTTTATATTAGTTTCTAAATAAAACTAAATATAAGAAAAGAAAGTAGTAATCTTATAGCTACAGATATCTGAGAGAGAACTTTACTATAGAATTAGTTAAATACCTAATAGATAGCTTCTATGGAGAATTTAGTATTAAATTTAGTAGAGAACTAACACTAGAGGAAACCTACCTCTTACTTAAGCTTTTATATAACTACTTAAAGTAAATAATAAGATACTAATAAAAATCCTTACTATAGTTAAATATAATAAACTGGAACGTAAGATTAAGAAATAACTTAATAATCTCTATTAGTAAGAACTTATTAAAATCAGCCTCAGAATCTATATTAACTTAAGTAACCTATTTAAGTTAATTGATAATAATATTAAGCTAGATAATAATACTGTTAAAAACTCAGGATCCTCTATTTTATAGTAACTAAGTAGTAATAAAAGTAAGTAACTTAGAATTTAGAGTATTCACCTAACTTAAGATAAGTAATCTATTATATTCTATAGAGTTTTAGGTAATTAGACTCTAAATTACCTTAAGATAATTTTCTGTAATACAGATTATAAATTTCTATAAATTAATTACCTAGCTTACTAGACTATCTTTTAGATATATTATATATAAGATAATTATATATTATATCTCTGTAATAAATTTAATAGATAATCTTTCCTATAATAATTTTAAGATAATCTAATTGTACTATATATTTTAATATAGATTTACGATTTTAGGAATTTTAGTATTTTAATAAAAACTACTTGATAATATTTATACTTAGTGAAAACTACCTTATAGTATATATAAATAATATTATAAGTAAATAGATAGACTGTAAATTAGATTATTTTATAATTTACTATATTAATAGAGTAAGAGAATAATATTATTAATATAATAAACTTTAGAAATAAGAAAAAGATACTAAAGATAGATTTATATTACTAATACTAGAATATAGAGAGTTCATACTTAGAAAGATATTTTAAGAAGGAAGAATTATAATTTACTATTATAAAAGTAAAATAATATTAGAATAGAGATACTATAAGTAGTTTAAAAACTAGACTTACTTACTAAATAAGAATAAAGAAAAGTATTTCAGATAAGATCTTTATACTTAATGATAGTAGAATATAATAATAAACACCTTCACCTTAATATTACAGTAAATAGATATAAGATATAAATTCTAATTAATTATAGTATTTAAGGAAACGTTATATTACTATAACTAGTGAATAAATAATAGATCCTATAGATAATAAAAGCTAAACTATATTAGCTATATACTATTAAAAGAGAAAGTGTTAAGTATAGTAGAGATATTATTAACTTAGAGACTATATACTTCCCTTTAAACTATTATAGCTAGAAGGAAAACTATATTTTTAATATAATAGAGATAACTGATTAAGAGATTATCTTAAGCATCCTATAGTTATAAAAAAATAACCTATAGATAGATTAGAAAATTAATTATCTCTAGTAGAAGGATTCAGTTTCTAAGAACTTTCTAGATAATAAGATTCTATATGAATTAGATATAATTCTAAGAGTATAAAGATTTATTACCTACTTTAGGATTAGGAATATAGTAGTCTAGATATTAAATATTATAGTAATAGTAAAAGTTAATAATAAGATAGATTAACTTTAGATTATCCCTAATAAATATTAGATTTATAAATAACTTTTTACAGAAGAACTTAAAACTAAGTTACTAGAGTATATAAGTTATAATTATAAGATCTTTTTAAAGAAGAAGAAGAAACTTAAATTCAGTAAAATCTATAGACTTAATTAAATAGAAAAAGAAATACTTAATAAGTATATTAATAAATATCTTAAGAAAGATTATATTAAGTATTTAATATTATTAGTAGGAAACTTAATCCTATTTATACTAAAGAAAAATAGTAAGTTCCAACTTTATATTGATTATTAATAACTTAATAATATAATAATTAAGAATTAATACTTATTACTTTTTATATTAGAATTATAAGACTAACTTTATAAAGTTAATTAGTTTATAGCGTTTAATCTTAAGGAAGCTTATAATTTTATCTAAATTAAAGAAAGTAAAAAATAGAAAACTACGTTCAGAATAAGAAAGAAACTTTATAAATACTTTATAATATTTTCCAGATTTACTAATATACTTATAATATTCTAATTTATAATTAACTATATATTATACAAATATTTAGATATCCTTTATACAGTATATCTTAATAATATTCTTATCTATCTTAAAATATTTAAAAAATATAAAGAATATATTTATAAAATACTTTAGAAACTACAGTAAGTTAAACTACTAGTTAAACTAGAGAAAAGTAAATTTTATATATAATAAATAGAATATTTAGAATTTACTATTATATTAAATATAATTAAGATATTAACTAAGAAGATCCAGATAGTGAGAAACTAACTTAAGCTGATAAATATAAAAGAAATCTAAACTTTCCTCAGATTTACTAATTTTTACTAAAGATTCCTTAAGAATTATATAAAGAAAATAATCCTACTTACTGAATTTATATAAAAAGATACTATATTTAATTAGACTAATAGATAAAAAGAAGTATTTTAAAATATTAAGAACTAAATTATTTTAGAACTTTTTCTTATAATTCTAAACTATAATATACTATTAAGAATTAAGATTAATATTTCAGACTATATAATAGGAGGATAATTAAGATAATAAGATATAAAAAGAATATTATACTCTTATATCTTCTATTTATATAAACTTAGTAGACTAAAATTTAACTATTAAATCTATAATAAAGAACTTATAGTTATTATTAAAATATTTTAAGAATAAAGATTATAATTCTCAGAAACTAAATATAAAGTTTAGATCTATATTAACTATAAGAACTTTATATACTTTATAATATCTAAGAATCTTAATAAGTAATAAATTGAATAGTTAGAATTTCTTTCAGAATTTAACTTTTATATTATCTACTATAAAGAAACAGAAAATAGAAAAACTAATATACTAAGTTAAAAGTTAAATTATAATATCTTAATACTAGAAGAAATATAAATTATCCTATAAATAGATATAAATAGAAACCTTATATCTATATAGAAGCTACTCTTAATCACTAGATAAATTAATATTAATATAACTAGAAGAATAATATATAAGATAATTAGAAATATTTATAATATATTAATATATAGATAATAAGAAGTTACTAAAATATTTAAAATGATTTAATAATATTATAATAAAAAGGTTATAAGATAAAATATAATTAATATAATTAAGAATTATAAACCTTACCTTAAAACTAAGCTTAACTAATATAAACCTTATAGTAAATTATAATCTCTATTAATATCTTAAAAACCTTAAATAATAATTTCTTTAAATTATATTATTAAGTTACTAGAATTATAAGAATTACTTACTAGAGTATACTATAATAATATTTTTATTATAGTAGAATAATTTACTAAATATATTTACTTGATTCTCTATAAAAAATTAAATATAATAGAAAACTTTATATATATTTTTCTCAGAACTATTATTAGCTAATATAAGTTACCTCAGGAAATTATATCTAATAGAGATAAACTCTTTATATTTAAGTTTTAGATATTTCTAATTTTATAATTCAGAGTAAAATACCGCCTATTTACTACTTTCTACTTATAAACTAATAGCTAAACTAAATATATTAACTAGATCCTTAGTATTTATTTCAGATATTATATTAACTACTAATAAGATAATGAAATTACTTTATAACTAATAATCTAATTTACCTATAATAGTATAATAGGAGAAAATACTAAGAAATCATTTTTCTATTTTAATTATAAATTTAACTCTATTATATATAAAGAATCTTAATAGGAAAAATAAATAGTATAAATAATAGTAAATATCATAAAATTTTATATTCTTTAGGATAAACTTCTAAAAGAACTTAAATTTATTAGATAATAAATATATAAGTATATTAATATTTTAAGAATTAGAACACTAATTTTTAAGGAGGAAGATAGTATCTACTTTACTAGATAAAATATTAAAACTAAATAACTAAGTGATAAATGAGATTTTAAGAAGTTTAGACTATTTAAAATTATTTATAAAATCTTAAATATTAACTATAAACTATTATTACTAGATACTATAAGATATTATCTAGTTTTTTATATTTTACTTCTTAAATTAATATTAAAAACATCCTATATAAAATATTATATTAAAATTAATCTAGAATAAAAATATAAAGTAGAATAGATTATTAACTATATTAATTAATAAGATAATATAGAAATATAATATCTCATTAAATAGAAAGAATATAGTTATATAGAAAATATATAGAAATTAGTATCTAATATTAGATATCTTAAAAAACTTTAAGAATACTAGGAATAATTAATATATAAATAAACTATAATATTTATAATCTAAATTAATAGACTAATTTATATTTAATATCTTTAATCTAAATATTAACTAGATAAAAAATCTTAAGGAGAAAAAATATTTCTATGTCTAGAAATATTATTCCCTAAAAATTAAGAATTCTTAACTATTATATTAGAAGTATTAAAATTGAAATTTGCTAAGTTAGGATTATTTAATATTATATTCTAATTAATTACTCTTAAAATACTATCTAACTATATATCTAAAATAGTTATATTTTTATTCGCTATAGGTAAACTTAATTTTATTTTAGTATTATTATTAGTAATAATCTTTCCTCACTTAAAAATATTCTACTTTATCTTCTGGATATTATCTAGCCTTATAAGTAATTTATCTATTTCTACCTAAGTTTTCCTTAGTACTGCAGCCTTTTTTAGTAGAATATCCTTTACTACTTCTTCCTTATTTTCTAAATAACTAACTTTATTAAGTAAATAATTAACTATCCAATTAGTAAGATAATATACTACCTAAAATATAAAAACTTATATTTATATACTATATTCTATAATGTATTATAAAAATAACCTAATTATTTATATTCACTATAAATCTCTATTTTATGAAATATTTTATAATATAGATTCTTAGAATAATAAAAGGAATATAATATTATATTGATACTAAACTCTTTAATTTATAATATATAATATTAATAATGATAGATAGAAGTAGAGAAATTAGGAACTAATTCTAATATAATATAAATATAATAATAAAATGAAGAAATATACTATAAACTAATAAGTAAGAGTTACTTACTTATATTAGTTTTAAAGATAAAATTCTTTAGAGGAGAAACTTAATATTATAATCTAATAGAATTAAAGCTAAATTATAAAATATCTAGCAGCTATAAAGTATTTTATATATATAAAGGGAAGAATATAATAAAAAACTTACTAGATTATAAAGAAACTATAATATAGATTATATAATAATAAGAGATAAATAATTACTCTATAGAGTGAATAATTAATTAGTAGATCTTTCAAATAATTAGTAAAGCTAAATAATTACTAACTTACAGATAATAATTACTTCTTACTTTCAGATTAATAACGAATAATATAATATTAATAGGAATAGACAAACCTATAGTAGTATAAACCTATATATAGGATAAATTTAAGTTTACTTAAAGTTAGACTTTAATACCTTTTTAGTAATTAACTTTATAATTATCTTTAGATACTTTTAATCTTATCCTTCAATCTTCTTATCAGACTTATACCTAATTACTATAAGCTCTGAGAACCTAATCTTATTAGTATTATAATAATATTATTATTTATATATTATAGCTTTAACTTACTAATAATAGACTTACCTCTGTTAGACTTAAAACTAGCTGTAATATTAGATATAACTCTCAGAGTATAAAGATTTATTATCTACCTTAAGATTAAGGATATAGCGGTTCTGGATATTAAATATTATAGTAATAGTAAAAGTTAATAAGAAGATAGATTAACTTTAGACTATCTCTAATAAATACTAAATTTATAAATAATCTTTTATAGAAGAACTTAAAATTAAGTGACCAGAATATATAAGTTATAATTATAAGATCTTTTTAAAGGAGGGGAAGAAGTTTAGATTTAGTAAAATCTATAGACTTAACTAAATAGAAATAGAAGTATTTAATAAGTATATTAATAAATATTTTAAGAACAATTATATTAAATATTTAATATTACTAGTAGGAAACTTAATTCTATTTATATTTAAGAAGAATAGTAAACTATAACTTTATATTAATTATTAATAACTTAATAATATAATAATTAAGAATTAATACTTATTACTCTTTATATTAGAACTATAAAATTAACTTTATAGAGCTAATTAGTTTATAGTTCTTAACCTTAAGGAAGCTTATAATTTTATCTGAATTAAAAACCGTAAAGAATAGACAACTATTTTCAGAATAAGAAAAAAACTAAATAAATACTTTATAATATTTTTTAAACTTAGTAATATATCTATAATATTCTAATTTATAATTAACTATATATTATATAAATATTGAAATATCTTTTATATAGTATATCTTAATAATATCTTTATCTATTTAAGAATACTTAAAAAATATAAGGAATATATTTATAAAATACTTTAGAAACTATAGTAAGCTAAACTAGTATTTAAACTAGAGAAAAGTAAATTTTATATATAATAAATATAATATTTAGAATTTACTATTATACTAAATATAATTAAAATATTAACTAAGAAAATCTAAATAGTTAAAAACTAACTTAAACTAATAAACGTTAAAGAAATCTAAGTTTTCTTTAGATTTACTAATTTTTACTGAAGATTCCTTAACGATTATATAAAGAAAATAATATTACTTACTAAATTTATATAAAAGGATATTATATTTAATTAGATTAATAACTAAAAAGAAATATTTTAGAATATTATAAACTAAGTTATTTTAGAATTTATTCTTATAATTCTAAACTCTAATAAACTATTTAAAGTTAAGACTAACACCTCAGACTATATAATAAGAGGATAACTAAGATAATAAGATATAAAAAGAATATTATATCCTTATACCTTCTATTTATATAAATTTAGTAGACTAAAACTTAACTACTAGATCTATAATAAGGAATCTATAGCTATTATTAAAGTATTCTAAAAATAGAAACTATAACTTTCAGAAACTAAATAAAAAGTTTAAATTTATACTAACAATAAAAACCTCATATATTTTATAATATCTAAAAACCTTAATAAGCGATAGATTAGATAGTTAGAATTTCTTTTAGAATTTAACTTTTATATTATCTACTATAAATAAATAGAAAATAGAAAAACTAATATACTTAATTAAAAACTAGATTATAATATCTTAATACTAAAAGAAATATAAATTATTCTACAAATAGATATAAATAGAAACTTTATATCTATATAGAAGCTACTTTTAATTACTAAATAAGTTAATATTAATATAACTAGAAGAATAATATATAAGATAATTAGAAATATTTATAATACACTAATATATAAATATTAAGAAGTTACTAAGATATTTAAAAGGATTTAATAATACTATAATAAAAAAGTTGAAAAATAAAATATAATTAATGTGATTGAGAATTATAAGATTTACCTTAAAAGTAAACCTAGCTAATATAAATTTTATAGTAAATTATAATTCCTACTAGTATCTTAAATATTCTGGAGATTAATTTCCTTAGATTTTATTATTAAGCTACTAAAGTTAGGAAAATTACTCACTAGAGTATATTATAATAGTATTGTTATTATAATAGAATAACTTACTAAATATATTTACTTTATTTTCTATAAGGAATTAAATATAATAGAAAATCTTATATATATCTTCCTCAGAACTATTATTAGTTAATATAAATTACCTCAGGAAATTATATTTAATAGAGATAAACTCTTAAAATCTAAGTTTTAGAAATTCCTAATTTTATACCTTAGAGCTAAATACCATTTATCTACTATTTTCTATCTATAAACTAATAGTTAGACTGAATATATTACCTAAATCCTTAAAATCTACCTTAGATACTGTATTAACTATAAATAACATAATTAGATTATTTTACTACTAATAGCCTAATTTACCTATAATAGTATAGTAGGAGAAAATATTAAAGAATTACCTTTCTATTTTAATTATAGATTTAATTTTACTATATATAGAGAATCTCAATAGAGAGAATAAATAGTAAAAATAATAGTAGATATTTTAAAATTTTATATTTTCTAGGATAAACTTCTAAAAGAACTTAAATTTATTAGATAATAAATATATAAATATACTAATACTTTAGAAATTAGAGAATTAATCTTTAAGGAGGAAGATAATATCTATTTTACTAAATAAAATATTAAGATTAAATAACTAAATAATATATTAAAATCTTAAGAAACTTAAACTATTTAAAATTATTTATTAAATCTTCAATATTAACTATAAACTATTACTACTCGATACTATAAGATATTATCTAGTTTTTTATATTTTACTTCTTAAAGTAATATTAAAAAGATTCTATATACAAAATTATATTAAAGTTAATCTAGAATAAAAATATAAAATAGAATAAATTATTAACTATTTTAACTAATAAGATAATATAGAAATATTACATCTTATTGAATAGAAAGAATATAGTTACACAGAAAATATATAGAAACTAATATTTAATATTAGATACTTTAAAGAACTTTAAGAATACTGAGAATAATGAATATATAAATAAACTATAATATTTATAATTTAGGTTAATAGACTAATTTATATTTAATATTCTTAATCTAAGTATTAATTAGATAAAAAAACCTTAAGGAGATAAAATATTTCTATATTTAGGAATATTATCCCCCAAAGATTAAGAGTTCTTAACTACTATACTAGGAATACTAAAATTAAAATTTACTAAGTTAGAACTACTTAGTATTATATCTTAATTAATTACTCTAAAAATACAATCTAACTATATATCTGAAATAGCTACATTCTGATTTACTATAGGTAAACTTAATTTCACTTTAGTATTATTATTAGTAATAACTTTTCCTTACTTAAATATATTCTACCTTATCTTCCAGATACAATCTAGTCTTATAAGTAATTTATTTATTTCTATCTAAGCTTTCTTTTGTGTTTTAGCCTTTTTTAGTAGAAGTTTCTCTACTATATCTTCTTTATTTACTAAATAACTAACTTTATTAAGTAAATAATTAACTATCTAATTAGTAAGATAATATACTACTTAAAATATAAAAACTTATATTTATATACTATATTCTGTAATATATTATAAGAATAACCTAATTATATATATTTACTATAAACTTCTATTCTGTAAAGTATTTTATAATATAAGTTCTTAGAATAATAAAAAGAATATAGTATTATATCTATACTAAACTCTTTAATATATAATATATAATATTAATAATAATAAGTAGAAATAGAGAAATTAGAAACTAATTCTAATAGAATATAAATATAATAATAAAATTAAGGAATATATTATAAACTAATAAGTAGAAGTTACCTACTTATATTAGTTTTACAGATAAGATTCTTTAGAGAGGAGACTTAATATTATAATTTAATACGATTAAGACTAAGTTATAAGATATCTAGTAGCTATAGAATATTTTATATATATAAAGGGAAAAATATAATAAGGAACTTACTAAATTATAGAGAAATTATAATATAGATTATATAATAATAAGAGATAAGTAATTACTCTATAGGGTAAGTAATTAATTAGTAGATCCTAAAAGTAATTAGTAAAACTAAATAATTACTAATCTATAGATAGTAATTACTTCTTACTTTTAGATTAGTAAAGAATAATATAATATTATTAGGAATAGGAAAATTTATAGTATTATAGATTAATATATAGAATAAATTTAAGTCTGCTTAAAGTTAGATTTCTATAGCTTTTTAGTAATTAACTTTATAATTATCTTTAGATACTCCTAGTTTTATCTCTTAATCCTCTTACAAGATTTGAATCTAATTACTATAAGTTCTGAAGATCTAATCTTATTAGTATTATAATAATATTATTACCTATATATTATAGCCTTAACTTACTACTAATAGACTTACTTCTGCTAGACCTAAAGCTAATTATAATAGTATAGTAAAACGAAGAAAATTTACTATAGGTTATTATCTTATATAGTAATAAACTAACAGTATAGTTAATCGAGAGATTTTAATAATAGTTTAAAGTAACCTTATTTATAAAAGTAATACTTCGATTTAAGTTTTAGTATACAGCCTTAAAAAGTATATAGTATCCACGTTACTTACTATAGTTACAGTAATCTAAGAGAAATACTATAGTATACTA
This sequence comes from Colletotrichum lindemuthianum, assembly GCA_001693025.2. Classification (NCBI taxonomy): domain Eukaryota; kingdom Fungi; phylum Ascomycota; class Sordariomycetes; order Glomerellales; family Glomerellaceae; genus Colletotrichum; species Colletotrichum lindemuthianum. The sequence continues at coordinate 65,667 of MASP02000009.1, read as the reverse complement.
ATAAAAGCTAAATTTCCTATCAATCTAGAGGTTTAGTATAATAATTAGTATAGAGCGTTTCAGTACGTAAGGGTATATAAGATCCCTAATATATAAGGAGCTCTCATAGTGTGGATGTTTTTAGAAGTAGTTTCAGTTCAACTTACCTCTAAATAAGCAAGATAATACCTCCTTAAGTTATATAGCTTTATTGAGCTGGGTAAGGCGTTACGTAATATCCTTAAGTATAGTATGATTTTTTTAGGTATTTTGAACTAGAGAAGAGCGAGTGGAGGTAGCCCTAGAGTTTTCGTAATATTCGCGGGGCATACTTACTACCTATTAACTAGTAATAAAGAGGCTATACAGCCTTAAAATAAAAAGTCTTCATAAAGGATTCCTGAAGTAGGTAGAGGCTATAGAGACAGTAATATAAAACGTTACTCTTATAGCTGTAATTATCGATATATTATAATCTGTTAGAACTATAGGACTAAGGGATACCCTACAGGATACCTAGCAGTTATAGGACTTTTATATATAAGATAATATAAGAATAATAGGAGCTCCACTTAGTATAGAAAGATTATAGTATAAGTTATATAGAAATAATAATAAAGTAACTACTTTATATATATAAGAGTAATTAGTAATAAAATAGGCTATAGCTGTGAGAGCCTATCTGGATTAAAACTAACTAACTACCTCTAGCTATAAAACCTGAGAGAAGTAAAGATAGATAGAAAATATTAAAAAAAATATTTTAAAAGTGTAGAATCATATTCGCAGATCTAAAGTCTAAAAGCTAAGCTAATCTGAATAGTAAATTTTAGATTCTGGAGAGAAGAGAAGTTAATTCTTTCTATCTGTCTGTAATAAATCTAGCTATTTATACTTATAAGGTTACTTATATTATATAAATAAGCCTGTTTATAGGCTTAACCCTATTATAATCCTCCTTTTAAGCTTATTTTAAGCTCCTATATAATAAGCCTAACTAAAATAAAAAAAATCTATCTATAATACTGTAACTTTTTCTAACTAAAATATAGTAGTTACTAATAATCCTCCTGTATATAGTAACTCTCAAGATAATATTAATTATTATAATCTTTTTCCTATTAATCCTATTTAAAACTCTATATAAAATAAAGCTATCCTTCCTAAACTTTAGAGTGAGAAAAAGAATAATTAGTAGATTCTTAAGGAGTATTTTATAAAATCTATCACTACTAATCTATATATTAATTTACAAATTAGTCTCTTAGATAATATCTAACAGACGTAAAATCTATTCTAGCTGAGTAACTAGAGTATAGTAGCAGTAAATATCCTATAGGGACTAATATTTTCAATAGCTAACTGATAACTAGTTATATAAGTTATATTAGTTATCTGGAAGAACTACGTTACTAGATCCTTACATTACACCTTAGAGTAATACTCACAGTTTTGTTAGATTTACAAATATCCTTCCTTAGCATATAATAAGGTTTTAAAGTTATTTATAGTTCAGGTATCCTAAGCTTTAGCGGCTGGGTGTTAGATAATACTAAAATCCTGTTAATTTCTATTATATCTAGGAAACTTAAATATAATATACTAATTATTTTCTTTACGGATTAGGTCTGTAAATTTTTAATAGATATCTAAGAAGCAATTATCGTGAAGTCTAGTGTTAGATATTTACCGTAACCCTAATGATACTATTCTATAATTACTAGATAGGAGGGTAGATTACTATAAACTATTTAGTAGGGTCTGAATATTTTACTAATAGCTAACTACTATTTGTAAATAAGAAGATAATTCCTATTTCTATATTATTAGAAGTTTTCAATATATTAAGAATTTTCTCTAGAATTAAGAATCTTATTATAAATATAAACTTAAGACTATTTTATAGTTTTGAGGCTATATATATATCTATCTAGTTACTATTTAGTTAGAGCTACTTAAATATTAACTTTCAGAATCTAAAGAATATCCTTAGTGTTAGTTTATTCGTCAGGAGTAATCGCACGCCGCACGTAGCCTTCGCTGTGCGGATGTAAACTGTTCTGTTCTGGTAAATTGTTGTTTTTATTCCTAGGTTACGTGGCTGGAGGCCATATACGTAGAAGGGCTTATATAGCCGTATAGCTACGTAGCTAGTGTAGCTACGTAGTCTATATAGCTATACAGGCCGACTATTTACCTGATGTGGCTATAGTATAGTGGGCTACGAGGTAGCCTAGCAGCTATGATAGTTGAACCGAATAGTTGAACCGACACTAGTAACTTTTCTTTTATGCTATAGCGCCATTATCTAAATATAAAAGAAGCCTAAATAGCTAACTACTAAAAACTATATTTTTCGATATCCCCCTTTTACTGCTGAACCTATTACCTATCTATCTCTCTATATAATTATAGTAGTTATATTAATCGCTAGGATCTCTTTAAGTAAATATTAGAGATCGGAGGGGTATAGAGCTCTGTTTGAGACTTGAGGCTATAAGGCTGTGAGGGCTATGTAGCTATATAGCTATGGGGCTATATAGCTATACTATAGCTATACAGCCATACTGCAGCTATAAGGAGGTTGTTACCTTAAGAGGTTAGTAATATTATATACTCTCTGGTAGTCTCCGAGATTATTATTTTTAGAGGTTGTAGGAGAGGGCTCTTATCATATAGTCCTCTTGGAGCTGCGAAGGCTGTGGGAGAGGGTTATTATTATATAGCCCTCTTAGAGCCGTAAAGGTTATAGGAGAAGGCTGTTATTATATAGCCCTCTTAGAGCTACGAAGGCTGTAGGAGAGGGCTATTATCTAAGCTACATATGTAGGGGAGTGTTAGGAGGTCTCGAGAGGCTATAAGGCTATAAAGCTATAAGGGCTCTTAAGTTTATTTACTGAATATACTCTATATAATAATACTAAGGGTGTGAATTTAAACTCCTTAGTATAGTTATAAGGAGTATCTTAAGTTAATATTATAAAGGGGAGGCTTACTGAAGTTATTTTATCCTAAAAGTATCTTTTTTATAGTGATCTCCTTATAGAGGTTAGTATATAGTTTAGAGGTTCCTAGTGAGGTTCTAAGGAGGGTCTAAAGTATCCAGAGGGAACTAGAGATACTGTAAACTTTAGTATCTAGGGAAGGATTATAAAACTTAAAAAGGTTATTTTTATATTTACTAAATATATTTTATTTAGTAATATTAAGGATATAAATTTAAACTCCTCAGTAGAGCTGCAGGAAGTATCTTAATTTAACTAAAGTGAGAGTGTGAATTTAAACTCCTTAATAGTGGTCTCCTTAAGGGGTTAGTATACGTTAATTTGGAGGCTTCTAGTAAAGTTCTAAGTGGGGAGGGTCCGAGACGTCTAAATGATAAATAACTGCTATAATCCTTTTACTTTATATAGACCTTAGGTATAGAGTTTTGTAATTACTTCTTCTGACGATATAGATCTTACTGATCTGTAGTATAATGTTAACAGTTAGGTTAATACTGATTAGTATTAGTTTACCTATTAGGGGTAATTATATACTGTATGTAGCTTTTACTATGCGGGTGTAAACTGTTCTGTTCTGGTAAATTATTATTATTATTCCTAGGTTACGTAGCTAGAGGCTATATATATAGAAGGGCTTATATAGCTGTATAGCTACGTAGCTAGTGTGGCTATATAGCCTGTATAGCTATATGGGCCGACTATTTACCCGATGTAGCTATAGCATAGTGGGCCATGAGGTGGCCTAGCGGCTATAACGGTTGAACTGAATGGTTAAACCGACACTTAGATATATCTATACTTCTATAGAACTCTAGTAGGTTATTAACCTTTTTGATAAAATTATTATTACTATTTAGTCTCTATAGAGAATCTAAATAAAATATAAAGCTACTAAGCTAATCTATAGTAAGGTTAACTTAATAGTTCCCACTATAGTAATATAAGAAAACCATAATATTAACGTTAAAAAGTTAATACTTCTAGTAATTATTAATATTACGTCTGGCGTTATAAGTATTATTATTAATAAGTATACTGACTTATATATTCTAAGGGGACTTATTATTAATATAAAATAAGCTAACTGACTCTATTTATAAACTTATTCTAAGTAGAGTAATAAGTTTAAAGTTATCTAGGTATCCCTTTAGTTAAAGAGTTTCCTCTACATTATAAAGTAATATATACTACTTAACTTCTTTCTGTAAATTATTGCCTCCCAGGTAGTTAAGACTTAAGCCTCCTCTATAGTAGCTAATAAAATAGTTTACTGAAGTTTAGCTATCTCTATATTAGTTTATAGTAGTAAATAGTTTTTACTAGTTTAATATTAACTTTTAACTATATTCTAGAACTGGGAATATTAGTCTAAATAGATTTATATTAATAAAATAAGGTTTTCCTCCTACTTATAGTCTATAGGGATTAGGATAGTAGTAAGGTAAGTTTTAATAGTATAAACTTTTCTTCTGATAACTCTTAAGAAGCAGGCAGGCAGAATTCTGAGATAATTTGTAAATAATTTATTATTAAGTTATAATATTCTATATATTTGTTTTCTTAGTAGCTGAGAATAATATTATAGGGATTATTATTTTTAGGGTTTAAGAATAGTTTCTACCTACTACTGGAGAAGTTTCTAAGTTATTAGGTGATATTATTAGGATATTATTATTAGTATCTAGTGGAATACTTAGCTTTTTAGGCTTTACTTATTTAGCTCCTAAGAATATCTTATAGTTATCTTATATCTTCTTCTGTTAGACTGCTATGTTTATTTTATTATTATCTTTATAATCTCGTAACTATTTAAAGAAGCTAGGTTAATTATATATTAAGTTCTCCTTAGCTGGAATATTAGAATGAAATTCTCAACTAAAGTGTAGTTTCTATACTATTCTAATAGTATTATAGCCTGTAAGTTACTTTAGGATTTATCTAATATTAAGAATAACTTATAATTAATTAAGCATTATAAGGGAGGATACTTACTGTAAGTAGTTATTTCTAGTATATATAATATATAACTATTAAGTAATTAGACAGAAAGAGTTTTAATATTATCTTAAGATAGTTAGATCTGTGAATATTATTACTATTATATAGCGTGATTCTCTATTACTATTACGCTATTAATTATCTTAATACTAAATTTATCCCTTATCTTAATTGATAACTAGATAGGTTTATACTTCATCTCGGTTTAGTTTATATTATATAATAATAGTTTAGAAATTATTCCCTCTTACTTTTTATCTATATTAATAAGTATTTTCCTTATAAGTTTTATCCAATACTACTAAAATATAGAAATTATATATTTTAGTATATTCCTAAAGTATCTATTAGTATTTAGTAATTTATTTATTTCTATTAATAACTTCTCTAAATTTAATATAAGCTAGTAGGTTATATAAGACTGAGATATAAATATCTAAGAAGCTTTATAATACTGGGAAAGTTAGTCTGTCTACTGTTTTGATAAATATATTAAGAAGCTATTCTCTTATTATTATGCCTCCTACTAATATCTATAGGGGTAGCTGTAAGTAGTTAGGTTTTATATTAAGTTAAAAATCTAGAGTCTAATTATTATAAACTTCCAATTCTAAATATAGAAGTTAGTTACTACTATTAGAATATTATCTATATAATTAGCTATCTTAAAGAGTTTTTAGTATTTCTAGTGTTTAAATTATGAGGTCTGGAGAGGTAAGTGTAATAGAGTGTTCTTTTGTAACCTTATTAACCTATTCAGAATTATAGAGGTTACGAATAACTAACTTTAAAACTAGTTTAATACTTATAGTAAGTAAAGGATTTTTCTCTGAAGTTATATAGAGAAGTTAGCTCTCTTATAAAGTAGATATTATAAAGGGGGGATTTATAGATCTAAGTTATATTATTAAGTTGAAAGGGATAAGTATAAGTGTTAAGTTAGTAAGATTTTAGGTTTAAGCTGAATAATATATATGTGGAGGAAGTTCTGAGATTTTTTATCTGTAGTAAAATTATCTCTTTTTATAGGTATAGATCTGAGAATAAGTGAATTATTATAGGTATTATTCTATATAAGAGTGAATTACTACTTCTGTTAAGAATAGTAAGTAAATAGTAAGTAAATAATACTATTATTTAGATAAAAGGTATTTTATTGTTATTTAGTGAGTATAAAAGGGAAGCTTTCTCTTCTGAGTTAATTAATATTTTTCCTCTATTAATTACTCTGGAACTCTTATTTTTACTTTCTTTTATCTGTAAATATCTCTTCTACTATATTATGTTTTGATTATTTTCTTTCTGGAAGAGTAATAGATACTCTGTAAGTATAGTTCCTTAATAAGTCTCGTGAGATCTACTTAATCTATAACTTAAGCCTCTCCGCTTCTTTAGAAATTATTAATAATATACTGTAATAAGTTTTAATTAATCTTTCTAAGTTTTTAGTATATATTTCTTCTCTTATTTTACTCTGAGTTAATATGTAGTCTAACTTATTATCCTTAGGTTTTAGCTAGTTTTATATTTCTTAAGATTATAATGCCTCAGAATAAGTACTCTGAAGTTACTCTTACCTATTAAGTCTATAGCTTTAAGCTTCCCCTTAAGATATAAGTAAACTTCTGGAGAATCCTTATAGGACCTTAGGACTATTAGCTTATTTGAGAATGCATCTATAGCATATTTACACTTCATTATTAAGTATTTATTTATTCCAGTATTGCTTGTTAGTCTGGATCTTAGGTCTATAAGTTGCTTTGATATCCTACTGCTATCTATAGCTTCTTTATTTAAAGGTATAGTGGGCGAAATACTATCTCTTATAGTTATTATAAAGAGTGTGCCTATGTAACTCGCAATAAGCAAAGTGGTTTATAGGTCTGTAATCTATATTTTGAGTGTATATTATTACCTGGAGGCTTTTATACTAACTGCTTTTTTTATAAAACTTAGAATATCTACTTTTTTAACTTTAATGCCGTCTGCCAAAAATTTAGTTTTAGCTACTATTATATAGATAAGATATATTGTCTTAGTGGTGAATATGATAGCCTCCCTATTTCTAAGTCTAAAATCTCTTAAGATTTTAAGAAAACTATTATTAGTAAAGTTAGTTTATTTAACTTTACTTATTAGTGTAATATACTTTTCCCTTAATAGAAGAAGTATTTTAATATTCCTAATACTCTCTTTATTTTCTTAGCTTATCCTTTTATGTGTGACCTACCTATTACGTTTAGCTCTCTTATTTTTATTGAGAAGTATTAATCTTTAGTTTAAGAGTAATACCTCCTAGTGAGCTAGAGGAAGAAACTTCTTTACTTATATTATTAATTTCTTTAAGGGAAACAAGATAGTTATTATTTATTAGGTCTATAAATGCATCTAGTTATTATAGATAGGAAAATAAAATAATAAAAATTAGAAGAAAGAAAAAAGAAATAAATAAGGAAATTCTTTTAGTAATAAGTATATATTATATTTTTATTCTTTAGTGTAATATCTTTTTTGTAAGTAAAGTTATCTTCCCTCCCTAAAGTTCCAGGTTATATCTTATTAGCTGGAAGCTTCTGTATATCTCTCTTGAGAAAAATAATAAGCTTCATAACTTAGTAGTTTACCTGTAAATACTGCCTGTTATTATTCTAGCTATATTAAGTTTAGAAACCTTAATAGATAGTATTAGCTATTATGCTAAATCTGTAAATATACTAATTTAGCGAATATAAATTATTATATCTAGTTTATTTAAAAAAAATATTAAGTCTGCTTTGTGGTATAAAAAGTGGGTGCTTATTATGGTTATTCAGATTTATTAAAGGTGAAATACTTTTCCTTTTATACCTCTATTACTTAATTTAACCTGCGAATACTCATACTATCTGAGACAAAATTATAAGTTAAAGTTACTATACGTATATTATCAAACTATTATATCTTAATACTAAGCTTTTAAGGATAAAGCTATTACTGGGATTTGGATTTTAAATTTAGGATCCTGAAGTATCTTTTCTGCTATATACTTAATACTTAATAGGCGTTCTTTTTATTAAGTTATTAATCCTACTAAAATATTATTATTAGTCTCACCTGGGATCATAAGTTCTTCCTCCTCTTCCTCTTCTTCCTCCTTATTAGCTATAAACTTTCTCTAGGCTGGGAAGACTTTTGCTAATTCTTTCTCCAGATTAGATCTGTAAATATTTAGATCTAAAGGTTCTTAATACTCTTAAGGAGTCTATATAAATTTCTTTAATCTGTTTCCTCTATATATTACTTTAGTAATCTCCTCTCTAGATAAGGTTTTAAGTTTGTAGGAAGAAGTATTAGGTATTTTTAAATAAATTTAGAAGGAATTTATCTATCTGTATTTAAGCTTTCTATCTGAGGATTTATTAATTATTTACTTAACGTTATAAACTAAAACTATATTACTAGATTCTAGTTATTTATCCTATAGTATATTTCCTCTTTATTTATTAAAACTCTCTACTACTTTTTTATATTAATTAGCTATTATTACTGCTACTTTCTTTCTATCTTTATCTAATTATATAAAAATATAAATTTTTATATTTTTTTTTTTAGTGTTTTTACTGATACTTAGTTTAGTATTCTCTATATTAGTATAAGCATTTTAATAAGTGTAACTATTTTATATTTATATTTTAAATAGAATAGTATAAACCCTATTAATATTCTGACTGTTATTTAGTCTGCAAATAAGGTAGCTAGCAGAAGGAGTTAGGAATTTTTACCACTGTTACTTTATAGCTATACTGATAGTATGTAAGTAATTAGTTAATATCTAACTTTAATTACTCTATTAGCTTATAGGTTGTAGGCTGAGGTAACTTTACACTTTAGGCTGTATTATTTATTAAACTTAATAATATACTTCTTATTTTCTAGCTCTCTATCTACTATAAAGACTCTATAAAAACTATAGTATATAATAACTTCTTCCTATAGAAACTTTATAATTGCTTTTAAAGTGGGTTGTAGGAGCTATTAGGTTTCCAGCTAGCTTATGAATACATCTCTTACTTTAATAAGATACTATTTTCCTACTCTCTAGATATCTAAGTGGATATAGTTAGATAGAAGTTCCTAAGGAGTAGTAAAACTATAGAGGTCTCCCATTCTATATACTCTCTATATCTAATAATCTAAATAATATTCTACTACCTTCCATATATTTTTATATATATTAAGTTAATAATATTAATCTACTAACTTCTTATAGATAACTTCTTATTTTTAATAGCTACTTTTATAATATATAGTTACTATTAATTATCTCTACTATTCTTCTTTATTAGTAATATATTAAGGAATTATATAAAGTAGTGTTAGTTAGGTGAATAGTAGTTTATCCTACAATTAGAATATTAAAGCCTTCTACCTGAAAGCTCTAAATTAGTTAGAATTAATCCTAAGTGGTCTCTTTAGTGTTAATAGGTAATAAACTATTTACCTAGTCTCTCTTAATTAGGTCTATAAATAGTTTAATATTACTACTGGAAGTATTAAGACTTTATTAATTTAGTTAGTTCTATCTATTATAACTTCTAAGTTAAATATTTTTTTAATATATTAATTATCTCCTATAGTATATACCTTTTTAAAAAAGCTTCTAGTTACTATATCTATAAAGAAGATCTATATATTAATTTAGTTATTAATATTATTCTTTCCTTATTTATTATTTCAGTTAGATAATCTGGATAGTTTTTATAAAAAACTATTAGCTATGGAGTTAGCTATCCTACTAATATATTTAATCTTAAAGTTAAATATTCAGATCTAAAATATCTAATAAATTACTAATACTCCTAGTAAGTTAGAAGTAGTATTATTAAGCTGAGTAATAAAAGTTTTAGTATTAGTTTCTAATAAGAAGTGTTACTTATAGAGGTAGTTTCTTAAATACTTTAGTATCTTTAATATTCCTTGAAGCTCTTTCTTACTGACGTTATAGTTAAGTTTTATATCTATAAATAAGCTACTTTTGAAGTAGGTAATAGCTTATCTTTACTTAATAAATTATCTGAATATAACTTTCTAACTAATACTACTAGTATCTACTACTAGATATATTTAGCTACCTATAAGGCTGTAGTTAATAGATATAAGTGTGGGAGAACTATAAAGCTTATTTGTAAGTTATTTTATAGTAATGATCTGTTCTTATTCCTATTGAAAGGGAATATTCTTTTTTAGTAAGTTGTTAAGTAGCTTTACTATAGTAGAATAGTTTTAAATTTATCCTCAATAAAATAATATAATACTGAGGAAGGATTATACTTCTAATACACTACTATAATACTTCTATTCCTTAATTTTTATAATTTTTAACTTTTTAGACTATCTTCTGTAAGTTCTGTAGATATATCTAACTATTATAACTATCTATTATACCTATTAAGATTTCACAACTGTAATTATATATTCTGTAAGTTTGATATTTACTAAAACTTTATTAATATTTTAAATATATTCTAGAATATATCTGCGAATACCGAAATAGTATAGGTTATCTTCTTTATTATAAGTCATTATTAGCTTTTTAATTGCAATATTATTTAGGAAAGTCTTACAGTAATAGAGAATTAAATTATAAAGGATCCTTGTTATGATTCTTATAAACTACGTAACTGAGTTTATATTTCTTATTAGAAGGATATAATATTAGAGAAGTCTAAGTAGTATAGTGAATATTATTAAGTTTCTACTCTTAGGGTTTAAGGGAATTTAGTTATATCTAGAAAAGATATCTAAAAATGATAATAGTTTATATATACTAAAATCTTCTGAAAATTTATTAGTTCCTAGAGGAAGCTCTATATCTTAAATAGTGACTATATTAATTTTTATTACTAAGTTAATTAGTTATATTTTATTATCCTTCTTCTATACTAAAAACAATAAATTCCTATAGGTAGTATAATTATATTCTAGTATACTATTCTAAATATATATTCTCAGGATCTTAAGAATATTTTCTATTAAGTTTTTTAGGATAGGAATTAATCTAGCTTACTATATTTTATAAGGAATTATCTTAATTATCTGAAATAGTATAATAGAATTTAGTATTTTTCTATAATAACTAAAATTCCAAATTAATATTTTCTCTCTTACTTTTAAGATTTCTATTAGAAGCTTTTTCTCTAAAATATATAGATAACTAAGTTTATTTAGAATTAAGTATAATCTCTCTAGTGTTAAGTATTTTCTAGAGTAAATATTTAAAAATTTTAATGTAATTATATCTACAAATTAGGCTATAAAGTTATTAGTAATATTTTTTTTTACTTTTTTCTATATTTTTAACTTCTATTTTACATTTCCTTCTAATATTAATCTATCTAATAGTACGTCATCTATAAGTTAGATTTTTTTATTTTTTATTTTATATATAGTGTTAATATCTTTAATAAGTCTATTTTAGATATTAATTACTACTACTTCTTCTAGCTATATCTTCCTCCTCTTTTTAAAAATAGTATCTACTATTTTTATTATATTTTATTTCTTATAATAAAACTTTCTCTATCTCTTGAAATTTCTTATATATGCTTATTATTTATATCTTAGGGGTTTATAAAAACTATAAGGATACTGTCTTTTACAGAATAAATACTCTAGATTATAATTTCCCAGAGACATAATAATACTACAAATCTCTTCTATCTTTAGTTTAATTACCTTTTAAATTAAAACTTCTAAAATAACTTTAAATTCTTTATTAGTCTTATTTACTACTATAATTACTTCTTCATTATTATCTAATAATTCTTTAATATTTTTTAGTATATTAAACTTTAGTGGTAGAGATAGCCTCTAAAAGTTAGAATCTATCTTATTTACTACTTTATACTAACTTTTTTCTTCTATATTTTATTTACTAACTATTAATTTATAAGTCTTAATAATAACTTCTAGTTTCCCTCCCCTATAGAAAGAGAAAGAGAATATATATACTGAATATAGTTAAAATTTGAAGAATCTAGTATAATATCCTGAAACTTAGTAGTTAAGTTATATATATAAAATAATAATAGAATATTTAGTTGAATACTTCCAAACTAAATCTAACTAACTATCTAGTTTAGAGTATACTAGAGTATTATATATATCTTAATAATAAATAGTACGCTTAAAACTAAATTCTTTATAATAGTTCCTTATAGTGTGATAAAGAACCTTATATTAGGAATATAATAACTCCTAATATAGATATTCTCCATTATTACTCCTTAGAAGTCTATAGTATATTTAATATTTATGATACTTTATAGTTTTAGATATATAAGTGTGATATATCTAAATAGATTAACTTTCCAGATATAGTTTTTAGAGATAATATTAATTACTAATTTAGTATTAATAATTCCTTGAACTTTCAGATTCTATAGGTCTGTAAATTAAATATTAATCCAGAAGTAAGTTATTATAAAATTATAAACTATAGTGAAGTTTGTAACTATACTCTCTACAGTTCTAACTAACTCTATCATAATACCCATAACTTTAATATCTATATTATAAACTTAGGTAATTAATACTAATTAAGTCTATAAATTAGATAATAAAACTATTAGTATATCTTTTTTATTATTAAACTGTAGTTTTATTAATTTAGTAATATACTAATAATTCTATTAATTAATCTATACTCAAATTATACTCTCTTTATCGCCAATTTTGTTAAATATATCTATAAATTCCTCCTTAGCTAAAATAAAAACCTTCTTTATCTGCTAGCTTTCTTAGTAATCTTTTATGACTGACTGGGTGTGTTTATAACTAACTTAAGTGTATACTAGCTAGGTTTTTTAAAGTAGATTTTTAGGAACTGAAACTTACCTCCCTACTTTCTTGAAATAAATATAATAAATAAGAGCTTAATTATTAGTATCTATTAGCAGTATAGTAAAAACTAATTACTTAAGTATTTATTTAGTAGAGAGTATTCCCTGAGGAATCTCTTCTATAGTTAGTATTAACTTATTATTTTAGTTTAGTTTAGTAATTCTTAGCTCTAACTGAGAAAAACTAACTTAGTATTCTTTATTAGTTAGATCTGCAAATAATTCCTATTAAGACTTATAATAATAATAAAATGTAAATCTTATAGAGATTAGCTTTAATTTATCTACAGTTATAATATCCTTAGTTACTACTTTAAATTTATCTTTAAATATAGTAATATGAATAAGGTTAGAAATTATAATATTAAATATAATATAAACTTCCTCTACTTATTTTTTTTACTAATATTTAGTAAATTACTTATTAGCTTCTATAATTAAGGTTTACTATTTTATATTATCCTGAATAAGTTTTATAAGTTTAGAGAATAATTATAGTCTAATTTTATTAACTTCCTTAGCTTCCTTTAGGAAAACCTAAGGTTTCTAGGTAATATAGAATAGGATTATTTCTTTATCTAACTAATCTTTCTAGCATCTTTTATTAATAATACTATTTTATACTAATATTACTTCATTACCTTAGTAGCTAATATAATAAATCTCTTTTCTATAGAAGTAAATACTGTAGGTCTAGTAAGCTATTATAGCTTTACAGGTTATTATATAATATCCTGACTGTTTATACTACTAGTAGTTTATATTGTCTGTAAGCTAGTATTAAGGATAAGAGTAGTTAAAAGGTAATATCTAACTACTATAAGCTTCACTTATTCTATATTAAGATCTTCTAAAATTACTACTTCTATAAACCTGCAAATTAGTTATATAAGAAAAATAAATGGAGTTTAATTTAATTAATATAGTGTAAATTTCTATATATACTAATAACTTATTCTACTACCTAATAATACTATAGATTACTAATATCTAAGTATTTATAGAGAGGCTAATATTATTAACCTAAAGTCTTTTAAAGATATCTACTAACTTCTCTACTTCTATAATAATATTTTTTTTAACTGTTTTTACTTTCTTAGGTATCTAAACTACTTTAAGTCTTATTAAAATTATCTTTAATAAGCTTAGAGAGAAAGCCTTAGAAGCTAATATTTTCAGCTAGCCTGTAAGTTATTTTATTAAAGTTTAGTTTTTTCCCTACTATATAAAAACAATTTTAAAAATCTTCTAATCTATATTAATAAGCTTATAGAATTTATAGTGAAAGTTTCAAGCTATTTTCCTTAGTGCTCTAAGAGGTATTCTATATATAATGATATATATTAGCTTCTAGTTAGGCAGCTTAGGGTCTCCTTAGGTAATAGTATAAATCTAGAGGTTATTAATTATAGTTAGTAGAAATGTAATTCCTATTAAATTATCTCTTTTTAGTGAGTCTCTAATTATAAAAGCTCTTAGTTTCTTATTGAGGTTTTAGTTAGCTATTAAGTCTATAAATTTATATATAGTTAAAAGTATTTTTTTAGCTTCTATCTAGATAATTTTACCTATTAAGACTAATATTATAATTTTCTTAAGGTGTGGAATATAGTATATATAAACTTTCTTAATTATATTAGCTTTAGGTTTATAGGATAGACTTACTAGTAATTTAAATTTATTTAGGAAATTAAAGATATTATTACTAATAAACTTAGGAGCTCCTTTAGACTAAGGAGATATAGTAACTATAGTAAGCTAGATTTAGATCATTTTCACTAGTATTAAGTAGTTAGCTATAATTAGAATATAGTTTATTAGTAAAGTTATAAAGATATTTATAGATATATTATTTTTTCCTGATAGAATTTCAGTTTAAGATTCTAAAGATAGGTTTCTAGTTAGATTATTATATTAAGAATAAACTGAAGGAGCGTTATTTAAATCTTTTAAGATATTTAGAGTTTAAGGTTAAATACTTTTAAATACTAAGCCTGAGAATATAGTAGTAGCTAGTATTATAAAAGAGATTTTAGTATTAAATTTAGTGTGACTATTATTTTTATCTTAAATTATTTTATGTAAGTTATATTATGTTATGAAATTATTATAGTAAGTAATAATAATAATATTTTAATTATTTATTATTAATAAGAGTAGTGAATGAGACTATCTATACGAGGTTTTTTACTGTTTTTTTATCTTTATTACATAATATTTTAATTTAATTCTATATAAAGCTACTAGTTAATCTTTCTAAAAATCTTAATAGATTAGTAATTTATAGTGATTTTAATATTATCTATCTTTTTTTTCTTTAGAAGTATCTAAAAGTCTGAATATAACTATCTTTATATATTGTTTTCTCTAAAAAGGAGG
This sequence comes from Colletotrichum lindemuthianum, assembly GCA_001693025.2. Taxonomy (NCBI): domain Eukaryota; kingdom Fungi; phylum Ascomycota; class Sordariomycetes; order Glomerellales; family Glomerellaceae; genus Colletotrichum; species Colletotrichum lindemuthianum. The sequence goes on along the minus strand of MASP02000009.1, from coordinate 50,426 downwards.
TATTTAAGTTATAGTAGTCTTCTTTTTTACTTAGCTATCTTCTCTATATTAGAGGTATTTAAGTTATAGTAGTCTTCCTTTTACCTAGCTGTCTTCTCTATATTAGAAGTATTTAAATAGTCTATTTATTTATCCCTTTACTAGTTTTTAGATAAACAGATTAATCCTACTATATTTATTAGCTTAGCAGGACTACTTTCTTAATTATTCTGTAATTATTATTATAATTATTATTTTCTATTATATTTAGTGGAGTAATTTCTAGTCTACCTATAAGCTAGGTCTGTGAATACCTTACTAATAATAATCTTATAATATAAAGTTGTAAAAGTTTATTTAGTGAAGTTATATAAATACTAGTTCCTAAATACTTTCTGGGTCTCTAAAGTATCTACTAGTTTTAAGAATATAAGTATAGTTATTACTTAGTCTTCTTATTTCTAGTATAGATCTGTAAATAGCTTTCTTTAGTAATCTTTCCAGTTTTTATATTTACTTATATATTTTTTCTTAATAGTAGGATAATATGTTGTATTTTTGTTATGTTATATTAATATTTATTTATTAAGATAATATAGAAGTATCTCTCTATCCCAACTTTAAAGACTGAGAGTAGAATAATCTACCTCTGGGGAACTATTAAAATAAGCTATAGCTGTAAGAACCTATCTAGATTAAAACTAACTAACTACCTCCAGCTATAAAACCTGAGAGAAGTAAAAATAGATAGAAAATATTAAAAAAAATATTTTAAAAATGTAAAATTATATTTATAGATCTACAGTCTAAAAGCTAAACTAATCTAAATAGTAAATTTTAGATTCTGGAGAGAAGAGAAGTTAATTCTTTCTATCTATCTATAATAAACCTAGCTATTTATACTTATAAGGCTACTTATATTATATAAATAGACCTATTTACAGGCTTAACCCTATTATAGTAATTAATTACTAGTAAGTAGTAATTAGTAATTACTATATTAGGAATTAGAATTTATATATAGAATAAACTTAAATTTACTTAAGATTAGATTTCTATAACTTTTTAGTAATTAACTTTATAATTATCTTAAGATATTCTTAATCTTATTTCTTAATCCTCTTATTAGATTTATATCTAATTACTATAAGTTCTGGAAATCTAATCTTATTAGTATTATAATAATATTATTATTTATATATTATAGTCTTAACTTACTACTAATAGATTTACTTCTACTAAACTTAAAGCTAGCTATAATATTTTAATTATTTCTATTTAGTAAGTTAACTCTATAAAGTTTACTTAATAGTATCTAGGAAAAAATATTATTATATCTACTAAATACTAAACTTTTTCTTTCTCTTTTAGTTCTTAGGGAATACTTCCTAAAAATAAATAACTTATTAAGTTTCTAGATTAGGAAATAAAGGATATTATATTCTCTAGTAATAAAGAGGATGATATTACTAAACTTATATAATAGCTTTAAAAAACTAATAGAGATATAGCTAAGATATAGGAGATTATTAATATTAATACTATAGAAGTTACTTAACTTTAGTAGAATCTCTATAATAATTTAGATTAGTATGACTCCTTACTTTTTAGTAGGAGGTTAATATTCTTTATATTATTATTAATATTATCTAGATTCTAGTTAAGTTATATAAGAAACTTTAACTTAACTTACTTTAGGTTTTTAATAGGATTTCTAGATACCTTGAAAAATTCCTTACTTAAGTTACAATTAATTATTATTTTATAATCTTAGTTTTAAGAATAAAACTAAATAAGTTATTTATATTACCTTATTTCTTAAGGGAAGAGCTTTTATATAATTTAAACTTTATCTTACTAATTTCCTCACTTATAAATAGAATAATTTTAAGTTAGAGATTCAGACTATTTTTATAAGTTACTATAGTTTTAAAAATACTCTAATCTCACTATTCTAAGAATTAGATAAGTAATAATAATATAAATAAGATTTAGTAGTTTTTAAATAGAAAGGTGTAACTATATAATATATAGCTGAACTTAGATATATTTATACTAAACTTAACTATATTAATAATATTAAGATCTTTATATTCTACTAAAAACTGAAAGAAGATATTAAAGATAAATTTATTCAGTAAGATAGACTTAGTAACTTTATTATATATATAAAACTTACTATGAAGATTAATAACTAACTTTTTAAGTATTACTATAAGGAAAGTGAATAATAATAATTTTAATAATTTAATAGTAGATATAAATATTAAGGATTACTATATAGTTACTAAAACTAATATAATAATTAGGAAACTGAATAATACTTTACTTTATAAATAAGTATATCTTATAACTACTATAGTAGACTTATAAACCTTACTACTAGAGCTACTACTAAAAATAGTAAATAATAAGATTTTAAATATTATAATAATAATAAATTAGAATATATAGCTAAAAACTGCTACTTACTAAAATATTATTTATAAGCATAATAATTTCAGTTAGTATCTAAATAAACCTAATAAGTTAATATCACTAAGAAGGAAATATTCTATATCTCTTTAATCTAGATAGCTTATTTTAATAATATTTATATTATATATTAAGAATCTAAAGATAGTATAGAATCGTATTCTAAGAATTCTTCTAGATAATTAGAACACTATATTAAGAAGATATTAGTAATAGTTAATATTAAGAAAGAAGAAGATTTTATATTAATCTCAGAATAAGACTGAATATAAGAAAATGAAATAGTAATCTTATAGTTATAGATAACTAAGAGAGAATTTTACTATAGAATTAGTTAAATATCTAATAGATAGTTTCTATAGAGAATTTAGTATTAAATTCAGTAGAGAATTAATACTAGAGGAAATTTACTTCTTACTTAAATCTTTATATAACTACTTAAAGTAAGTAATAAGATACTAATAAAAGTTCTCACTATAGTTAAATATTATAAGCTGGAATATAAAATTAAGAAATAACTTAATAATCTCTACTAATAAGAATTTATTAAAGTTAGCCTAGAAATCTATATTAACCTAAGTAACTTATTTAAGTTAATTAATAATAATATTAAGTTAGATAATAATATTATTAAAAACCCAGGATCCTTTATTTTACAATAACTAAATAATAATAAAAGTAAGTAATTTAGAATTTAGAATATTTACCTAACTTAAGATAAGTAATTTATTATATTCTATAGAGTTCCAGATCACTAGACTCTAACCTACCTTAAGATAATCCTCTATAATATAGACTATAAACTTCTATAAATTAATTATCTAGCTTACTAAACTATCTTTTAAGTATATTATATATAAGATAATTATATACTATACTTTAGTAATATATTTAACAGATAATTCTTCCTATAATAATTTGAGGATAATCTAATCCTAAATATATACCTTAATATAGATCTACTATTTTAGGAACTTCAGTATTTCAATAAAAACTACTTTATAATATTTACACCTAGTAAAAATTACCCTATAGTATATATGAATAATATTATTAATATATAGATAAACTATAAATTAGACTACTATAAAATTTACTATACTAATAAAGTAAGAGAATAATATTATTAATATAATAAGTTTTAGGAATAAGAAAAAGATATTAAAGATATATCTATACTATTAATACTAAAATATAGAGAATTAATATTCAGTAAGATATTTTAAGAAGGAAAGATTATAACTTACTATTAAGAAAATAAAATAATATTAGAATAGAGATATTATAAATAGTTAAAAGACTAAACTTACCTACTAAATAAGGATAAAAAAAGTATTTCAGATAAAATCCTTATATTTAGTAATAGTAGAATATGATAATAAATATTTTTACCTTAATATTATAGTAAATAGATATAAAATATAAACTCTAATTAATTATAATATTTAAGGAAACTTTATATTACTATAAGTAGTAAATAAATAATAGATCTTATAGATAATAAAAGCTAAACTATACTAGCTATATACTATTAAAAGAGAAAGAATTGTGAAGGGCTGGATCTGGGTTTGTTTGACTGGAAGGTGGTGTAAAATACTGTTTATTTAGAACTAAGGAGTAAAAGAGAAGTTTTTATAGATACGTGGAAAAATCTGTATATATAATGCTATATAGGGCCCACTAGAGCCCCACCCGGGCGAGGGGGTTAGCTTTAGATACTTAGGTATAGTCCTAGCTGGATATCTAGGTATAGTCTATAATATTACCCCCCTCCTCTCTAGCTGCCGTCCAGCTGGAGGCTATAAGCTAGATCTCTATTATTATCTATAATCAGCTTATATATTACCTTATATTACTTTAGGGTTACTATATCTATAATAGTATTAATAGGCTTCTATATAAAATTTATATATCCTTCCTATTTAATAAAAACTTCTTATTAATATTCTCTCTCTACTCAGTATATCCTTATAGTAAGAATACTTTTAACTAACTATTTAACCTCTTTATTATTATCCACTAGTAATAGTAGCTAGCTACTAACTATAACCTACCTAGATAATAGATTAGTAGTAGTTCTCTAGAGTAAATTTATATAGAACTGTAGGTAAATAGACCCTAGAGTATCTAACTCTATAATATATAGTAAGAAAATCTTTATTATTATATATTTATAATATAGCTAAGTTAGTTTTCAGCTTAGTTTTAGTAACTTATAGTTAGATATATTTAATTATATTTTATTACTAATTTAGTATTAATCTGTAGGGGACTGGGTTTTATTTACCTAAGTTTCTAATCTCTACTGAGTGGTAGTTATTTCTATATAGATATATATTATTACTAACTATATTCTCTCGACTAGCTAGTAGGCTGCAGCTTTACTACTACTAGGTAGTTTTATATACTCCTTAGTAATTAGAATAAGGTTAATATAATATCTATAATCTATAAAGAAAAATATAGTTTTTATTATATTATACTGCTAGTTATAGAAAGCTAACTATATAATAAGTAGTAGGTTATTCTAGTTATCTTAAGATTAGTAAGTAAATACCCTTAAAATTATTTAAATCTTCTAGTTATATTATTTTATAATTTTATTAGTCTGTAGGTAATAATTAATACTTAATAGGTATATAATATCTATTAACCTGCAGAACTCCTTCTAAAAGTTACTTACTTAGTTAGATTCTCTATTATTTATAATAGAATATAGTATTTTATAGAACTTATAGTAGTATCTAAGGAACTATTAGATATATACCTCTACCTCTATTATATCTATCTCTTCTAATATAGAGACCTTACTTAGTTAATTAATAATAACCTAGAAGTAATAGCTACTTTATCTTTTTATAGGAGGTAAGTTAGTAATAAAATCTATTAATAAATTAGAGTGTAATTAGTTAGGTATTAGTAGGGATTTTAGGAATCCCTTCTTAGTCTGCCTCTAAATATAAATATCTCTATATATATTATAGTTATATATAAATTACTAGATATTTTATGACTATCTTGGTTAGTAGAACTATTAGCCTATAATCTCTAGTATATTATTATACCTTAGGTGGTTTATAGGGGAGGAGTTATATAATTTCTATACTAACCTAATCCTAAGTTTATTAAGGAGGCTGTTATTCTCTTTACTACTTAGTATTTAAAACGTCTCTCTGAAGATAAGCTATCTTAGTATATTAATAGTATATTTAGTAATCTAAACCTTAATATAGAGGTTAGGAGGAAAGTTATATTCCTCCTACTAGATTACTATAAAGATCTATTAGTATAAAAAGTCTCTTTCAGTAATATAATTCTATATCTCTTACAGATTTAGTCTTCTTTTAAAAACCTAGATACTAATAATATCTATATATTCTACTTAGGATCCTATAAGGATAGTAGCATCTAGGATAACTTATATTATCTATTTTTATTACTTTTTATTATCTTACTTTTTAGAGGTATTCTATTTCTTCTAGGAGAGGATATTAGAAGCTACTATCTGGATACCTAGTTAATACTTAAAATAAAAATTATATCAAGATAACTCTTCTACCTATTAGCTTTACCTCTCTGTAAGTTATTATTTCTTTATAAAATATTTAAGATTCTTATAGTTAGTAAGGATTTTAAACTTCTTAATGCTTTATAGTTCTATTCTCTATATCTATAAATATTCTAGTACTGTAAGGAGTTCCTTATTATAGATTAAGTAATTAAACTCTATAGGAACTAGATATTAAGAATAGAAAGCTACTAGATACTTCACTCCAGCTTTATTAGCTTAGGTTAATATACCTCCTAAAATATATTCTAAATAGTCTGTCTCTACTATTATTAGAATATCAGAATTAAATATTTATAGGATTAATTCTATAGTAAAAAGTTATTTTAATATAAAGAAAACCTCCTATTACTCTAGGTTCCAGTTAAAGAGAACTAACTTCTAAGTTAGACAGTTTAAAAGCTTTATAATAATACTATACTGAAGTATAAAAATCTTATAGTAATTTATAAACCTAAGGAAACTATAGATATCTTTCAGTAAGTTAGGAGAAAGTTAGTTAGTAATAGTTTCTAACTTCTTAGAATTATAAGAGAGGTTTTTTCTAACTATTATAATATACTTAATATATTTAACTATAGTAACTAAGAACTTATATTTCTTAGGATCTAACTTAAGGTTTATATTAGTAAGATAGCTAAGTATTTAGTAGACTTTCTCTTTATACTTTTTTTATAAGCTACTAATATAAATAAGGATATTATTAATATATACTATAATAAAATTATTTAGAAACTATTATAAGTAGCTATTAATATACTATTAAAATATAGTGGGGATATTAGTGAGTCTGAAGGGGTATACTACCTATTTAAAGAAACTATAATATATCTGAAAAGCTATTTTCTCCTAATTTACTTTATTAATTCTAATCTTATAGAATATAGTAATAATATTAAGTTTAGTATATTAGTAGGTAGCAGTAACCCTCTAGAAGGTTTCTAATATAAGGGGGAGGGGGTAATAATCCTTCTTTATAATTACGTTAAGAGTTTTATAATCTATATAGAAGTATATTCCTCTGCCTAGTTTTCTTATAAAGAGGATTAGGATACTAATAGAGAAACTACTTATTTTAATAAATTCCTTATTAAGTAAATCCTCTAAAGTCTTCTTAAGCACCAGAAGCTTCTCCTATAATATATTATAGAGGGGTCCCTATAGGAGGTCTAGTTTCTATCCCTTATTATTAGGGATTAATAGAATATAGTAGTCTATCTCTAGTTAGCTGGGAGGCAGCTAGTATACTAAATCTAGATAGAAAAGATCTAGGAATTCTTTTAAGATATTCATGAGGATATAATCCCTTAGGTCCACCTCTACTTTTAAAGCTAACACTTTCTTAATATCTGCCAGACTAATAGATATAACCTAGTAGGAACTTAATACCTCACTAGTATACTATATAGCATACTGATAGATAAATATAAACAAATTAGTATTAAGCAGCTAAGCTGACTAGATCTCCTTAAGCTATACTAGCTTATCCTAGTATTCTAAGTATACTATTATACTACCTTTCTTATATATTATCTGTTAGGCTTCAGTATTATAAATAATATAATTATCCTCTATCTATAGCTACTTAAGATATAAGAGTAACTACAGGCTCTCTATAATATAAATATAGATCTTCTATATATAGTTACTAACTTCTAAAGTTAGAATAGCTACCCTCTAGATATTACTAAGTAATAGCTTAGTAGTATATCTCCTTATCTATCTCTTTAACTTATTAACTAGTGGGAGGTAAAATTTCTTTATAAGGAAGATATTAATAATAATATAAATATTACAGCCTATATTAATAAGTATATTAATAAAGTAACCTCTATTAATTCTAGCCTAAATAGTAGCTAACTACTAGTTACTTATTTATTCTTTTTCTTATTATTTTCCCTATCTTATTATTTCTACTTTAGTTAGCTTCAGAGCCTAACTTTACTTTAGAGTTACTTTTTTCCTGAATTCTTATTATTACTAAGTAGGGTAGTATTATCCCCCTAGTTATCCCCAGTATAATCCAGAGCAGCTGTAGCTTTTATAACTTTCACGCCAGTTTTCTTATATTCTCAAGCTTTATAGTTCCTACAGATATAGCCTTTTTTATTATATTTAAAGTATTAGTAGGTATCCTAGTGGTCTCTAGAGCGTTCCTTAGGGGTAGAGGAGGAGCTACTAGAGCTTCAGTATTATTATTACTTCTTAATCACTTTAGTTATTATAATATTACCCTCTATATTATAGGCAGCAGGTCTCTAGTAGGGTAGCTAGTAGTATACTAATATCTTCTTTATATATTTAAGCTTCTAAGCTATATCTTAAATTTTAGATAACTAAAGTTTATACTCTATAGGAAAGTTAACTATAATAAGTAGCTCCTTAAAGTAGAGAAGCAGAATAGCCTCCAGTAGGGAGATCTAGACTATATCTAGCTATATATATCGTCTAGTGTTAGCTAGAGTTTTTTTAAATTAAGGTAGAAAGGTAGTTAGGTATTTATTTTCCTTCTGTCTGAAGCTTTATAGCTAGATAATAGCGTGAGGCTAGCTATTAGGATCTAGGTAAGTTCTATTTAGGTAACTTATAAAATTATTTAGGTTATAAAAGTTCTCTAGCCCTCCTACTATATAGAAAGTTTCAACTACCTACTGAGGACTAGAGTCTAAGTAGGAGTAAATTAGTACTAGTAGGAATATAGTAATATTATTAACCCTAAAGGCTATTATCCTAATAGACGTCATTCCAGAGGTTACTAGAGCACCCTAGTGTAGACTAGAAGTGTTCGTTACAGTAGCCACCTGGGGGTTACTACCTACTATAGTATCTTATTTCACTAACTTATACGAGAGCTTATTAATCCTCTAGTAGAGAGGGCTTAAAATATACTATAACTATTACTAAAGTAGTTTACTTATAGAGTTACTACCTATAGGGGTATCCTGGGGGGCTTTAGTATCCTCTATTATTCTTTATATTAGTTACTTATTATATAGTATTATATCCTAGGAGCTACACTTAACTAGATTATATACTTAACTAGTGGGAAGTTACACTCTACCTAGTGTTATCTATATAATAAATAAAACTGAGTTCTAAATATATAAAAAGCTGGACCTAGGCTTGTTCAACCGGAAGGTAGCGTAAAATACTGTTTATTTAGAACTAAGGAGTAAAAGAGAAGCCTTTATGAGTGCGTGGAAAAGTCTGCATATATAATGCTATATGGGGCTCACTGGGGCCCCACTTGAGGGAGGGGGTTAGCTTCGGATGCCTGGGCACAGCCCTGGCTGGACATCCGGGCATAGCCCGTAATAATATCTCTCTCTTAAATCTCTATCTAGATTATTTTATACTTCTAGATCTTATTATCTACCTTAATCTCTTTAACTAATATCTTATATATAATCTTCAGAAAGTTAAGAAACTTTCTAATTATATTTAGAAACTTCCTTATCTTCTTTATATAAAAATAGAAATTCTATATTAAGTTTATTACTTAATCTATAAAAATTATCATAGATATATAATTTTTATAATCCTCTTTAAAGTTATAAAAATCTATTATAATCCTCTCCCCCAGGTTAGTATATTATATTACTTCCTTCTAAGCTTTTTATATTATTTAATATATCTTACTTTTTATATATATATTATAGTCTATTATATAGACTACTTATAAATCCCTATTCACTTTAATATTTCTTATAGTAGTTAATAAGCAGTTTATTATTTTAAATCTTAAATATCCTAACCTTAAATATTAAAGCTCCCAAAACCTAGCTATTAGCTACTTTCGTGAGAATATAATATACTTATATAACTTATAGAACTTAGGAAGTTTATCTTTAAGTAGTAGTATTTATTTTATAGATATCTAGAAAAATACCTCCTTAAGAGAGTTATATTCTCATATATATTACTTATTTATAATCTTAAGAGAGTATAGATAACTTCTATCTACCTTTTAAATATAGTTATTATCTAAACTCTAATTTTATTATAATCTACACTTATAAAACTTTCTAAATAATACTAAATTACTTATAAGGTTAGAATATAGTGTAATATTAAATAAATACAGCTTTATAAAACCTTAGAAGCTTTATATTATTATCTCTATATTATTATAATTTTCTATAGTAATCTTCTAAATATTAACCTAGAGGTAATTACTTATTATAGCTCCTAAAAGTATTTGAAACTATTTAATATTATTAAAAATATATATTATTAATTCTAAATTTAGAATTATGAATTTTATAAGAATATAAAACTTATTTAAGATTATTAAGATTATAATAATCTTTCTATAAGAATATCTATATAATTAGAACCTTAAAATTAAGTTTATAATTTTCTTTATATATTTTATAAATTCTTTATCAGACTTTATTCTTCTATCTATAACCTTCTGGATATTTAAATTAGACTTCCAGATAGAATATCTAAACTACTTATTAATATAGAAATATCTTAAAAGAGAATATTATAGTTAGTATATCTTATAGCTAGAGCTTCCCTTTAACTTATAGTCTTTATTATTATTAGTGTGAAGGGCTGGCCCCCGACCGGGGGGCGTAGCGTTGCAGCCAATAACGTCTCGGC
>MASP02000009.1:7627-39756 GCA_001693025.2 Colletotrichum lindemuthianum | reverse complement strand
GCTGCACTTAAGTAGGGTGTTCTGTAGCGTGTTCCGTACGGGGCTGGCCCGTAACAGTTAGATTCTTATTTATAGTATTTACTTATATATTAATTAGAAGTTTCTCTACCTTATTAAACTTAGTTTTTACTTTAGTTTCTTAATATAGTAGAGAAACTTTCTTAAATTTCTTTATTATTATTAGGAATATCTATAAGACTAAAGATTCCTCTTGTAGGTTTACTTTAAGTTAGGATAATTTCTAATTCTAGAAAAAAAAGCTAAATATTACTTATAACTTTAGTTACTATTAGGATATTATTATATACTTTAGGGGAGACTGAAACTAGATATAAAAGAACTAATAATTTAATATAATTACCTCTAAATCCTTTAGTATATTCTAGAAACTAAATTAAAAACTTATGAGAGTTTAGTATTTTTATATTAAGATATTTATAAATTACTTTCTCTCAGTAAGTAACTTATATTTCTATATTATTCCTTAAGTTTAATTTCTTTCTTATAAGTTTAGTAAGAGTTACTATATATTCTATAATTACTTCTACTTATCTCTTAATCTCACTATAGTTTATATAACTTTTAAGTTTAAATAGCTAGATATTAAAATTTCCTATAATATTATAAGAATATTTTAGGAAGTTAGGGGAGATAGTATCTCTAATATACTTTTATATTATTTATATCCTTTTTATTTTCTTATAATATATTTTTACCTAAAAGGTATATTTAGAGTATTTTTTCTTATATAAAATTATATTTTTAGTTAAGAGGTATTTAAAAGCTATAGCCTATAGGATATTACTTTCTATATTCAGAATTATTATATTATCTTCCTTTTTAGAGATTATAATTTAAGATAAATTTAGAATATATATAAAATATCTAGATCTTAATAAGTAATTTAAGATCTTTAGGATTACTAGTTTAGTAGTAAGTTATTTATATTTAATATTTAAGATATTTAGAATTATTTTATTATAGGTTTTAAGGTTTACAAAATTCTAAAAGCTATAGAAATAATATAGAGATTTAATTTAGTTAATTTAGAGAATCTAGTTCTTAAAGCTACTTAGAATAATTTTTCCAGTAGAAATAAATATTACTTCTTAGGTTCTCAAGAGATTTCAGGTAGTTATAAAATAGCTAGTATAGTATATAAGACTCTTAATTATTAAATTAATTATATTCTATTCTCAGGACTAAAAAATAGCGTACGAGACTATAGATATACTATATACCTCTCGGGAGCATATAAACGAAATTCCGTGAGGTATATACCAGAAGTATATCTCTCTCAATCTGACAGATTGTTACAAATATAGTGGGCACATAAGGGGGCGTATGCGTTATTATTGTTATTATAACGTGTACGTTATAGTGGCAGGGGCCGCGGGAGGTGTATCTACCCTAGGCTACACCTATGGCGGTAGCCTACAGCAGTATTATTTCTGACACACCCCCCCAGCCATACAGTATCACTAGCACAGCTAGCCACATAAAATAATATATACAAAACAAAGCTATTTAGAATCTATAAACTAGTAGATAAAATAGTAAAAAATATCTTCTTAAAAAGTATCTCTCAGACGTCAACAGTAAAAACCCGTAAAAACATATAGCTATCTTTATAGTAATCCTAGCCCCATTACCCTCATTAAATCTCTAGCGTTTGGTAGGAAGAGTAACGTTATTTATAAGCTATATTCGCTAAAATCCACTCCCCAGCTAAAAAACATATAGCTAGCTAGATATAAAAGGTATTAAAATAATAAAAAATCGAAATAATAAAAAGCCTGAAGCTATCTATTTTAGGCATAGAGGCTATTTTAAGTATAAAGCTATTTAGAGTGGAGAGAACCTTTAAGTAGTAGCACTATAGTATTATTATATATATAAATCTTCCATCCCCTATAAGGCTACTAATTACTCAAGTAATCCTTATACTTCCTATTTTAAGCGTGAAGCTATTTAGAGTAGAGGGAACCTTCAAGTAGTAGCACTGCAGTATTATTATACATACAAATCTTCCACCCTCTATAAAAGTACTAATAGCCTTCATACTTCCTATTTAGAGTGGAGGGGACCTTTAAGTAGTAGTATAATAACCACTCCCTATAAGGACACTAATAGCCTTTATACCTCCTATTATCAAACTTCTTATTAAAACTTTTTACTGTAAGTGCTGTAAGTATTACAGGTTTCAAACACTATCCTAGAGGCTGAATACTATTATTAAAGTAATAATAGCAGTCAAGCAAGTAGGCTGAAAGGCTGCATACTTAGCACTAAGTATACTGACATTTAGCTGCAGTAGTATTATCGCAATCAAGTAGTATAGTAGGTAGCAAAAGCTACTTCATAACTCTTAAGGATATAGTAACTTAAGCGCTAGTGAGAATCTCACAATAATTAGGCACTATAGTTAACTAGCAGCTTTAAATCTTATATACTATTACCTATACTGAAATAAAGCTTACAGAGAGCACCCAGTAAAGTTAGTTTAGCTATAAGCCTGTAGCCTTAACTTTAGGTATTAAAAAGCCTACCTAGCATGCAATAAGGAAGTTATCCTCCTATTATAAAAACTATTATTAAACATCTTCCTAAGTATTAAGATTAGGAGATTTAAGGTATTTAAAATATTAGTATAAAGCCTCAAGGAGCTACCAATCTAACAGTAATACAGTATACTTTATAAGGACCTTAAACTACTACTTAAAGGTCTTATTAAGAAGGTAATACTAAGTAAAATACTTAGAGGTAATAGTAGTTAAAATAAGGATCTAAACCTCCTTCATAGTATTTTTAATTTAGTTATATTCTTAAAAGTCTATTTAATAATTATATTAAAGTTAAGTATATATTTATAGGTTTTTAGATAATAATTCAGAAAGTACCTTTACTAATACTTCAGGGTTAACTTTAACTATAAATAGAGTAACAGAGAGTATCTTAAGCTTCAACAGCAAAGGTATCGTAGCCTCATTGGGGTTAATATAAACCTATAGGTTACGGTTGCATACAGCGGTCTTGATACGCTGGATCCAGTATGGCTAATCTTCAGGGTCATATAGAAAGAATACTCCTTCATCAGTTTTATTTAAAGCTATCGTGACGTTCGAATTAATCAATAAAATAACATAAAAAGGTATGCTCTTTTTCAGTAGCGTGAGACTCTTAATTGTTGCAAATGCAGTGGGCACATAAGGGGGTGTATACGTTGTTATTGTTGTTATAACGTGTGCGTTACGGTGGCAGGGGCCGCGGGAGGTGTGCCTGCCCTAGGCCACGCCCATGGCGGTGGCCCACGGCAGTATTATTTCTGACACAGATCTCAATACACCAAACGAGACCTAGGTTGCCAAGAGTCTTGATCTCCCGTCTCAACAGTGGCATGTTGTACACTTGACATAAGGTTGAGTCTCGATCATGTTCCACTTGAGGGAGACTTGACGTTAAGTCGGCTTCTGATCAACCCTGGTAACTGAGGTTGCACGTCGAAAGCTTCAGCCTCAGAGAACCAGTGCTATCCAAGGTCGTGTGGTATATAAGGAATGGCAGGTTCAAGAGATGGCTGGGTACTTGTACCATCACAACGATGAGTAAACCCCAGATTCAAAGTCACGCGGTGCTAGGTTTGCGAAATCACCAAATTCACCAACAATTCGAAGCCTTGTTACAAGGCCGCCGTATCAAACCACAATTATTTATTATTATCCAACCATGAATACCTGAGAGCTCCACATCTTGACCATCGGAAAACCAATCCCAGTCTAAGCGGGAGGAGCACTGCAGTCGCTAGAGACGAAAATTGTTGGCCAAGAACCTCAAAGACGGAACCGCAACGGGCCAACTTACACAGCAACGTCAGCAGTGACGGGGCAGTTGATGTTGCTATAAACACACAAGAATGTCAGTCGCGAGCCTCAAAGACGGATCGGATCGGATCCGCGTGGGGGGTCGACTTACGTAGCGTCAACACCGGTGATGTTGGCGGGCTGCTTGCCGTTGACGGTGCACTTGGCGAAGACGCCGGGCACGAGCTGCTGGGAGGTGGTACCGCAGTCGAGGTTGTAGGTCTTGCCGTCGGAGCCGGTGACGTCAATGTCGTGGCCGACGGTGACGGGCTGGTTCTCGATGCCCTGGCCGTTGAAGAAGCAGCCGTAGATGACCTGGCGGCTCTCGACGGCGGGGGCGGCCTGGACGCAGGCGGCGAGGAGGGCGGCGGCGAAGGTGGTGGAGGCACGCATTTTGATGGTGGATTAATAAATTATTTTGAGATAGGAACGAGTGACTAGTGTTGGTTAAAGAACACTTGGGAGTAGGTAGCGAGTGTGGTTGTGGTTGAGGTGAAGAGAGAATCTGACGAGAGAGGTTGGTTGTAGGCCTTCTTATACACTGGAATGGAAGACGCGGCAACCGAAGCTTTCGTATTGATAGATAGCTCGGCATTAGACTTTCCCTCTACGAATCCACTTGTGGAGGTGATGAGCTTTCCATTCAAGTCCCATTCAAGCAATGTTGGCGTTGTCATGCCCAACGATCGACGCTTGGCCGACTCGACCGGTTTCCTGGGGTTCGCGGCCGGTGAATCCGAGTGCCAAAATAACTCGCCAACAGGTTCGTCCAGCTTGGAACACCTGTCCATGGGGTCGGCATTGTGCTCACAATGCCACCAGTGGTGGACAAGTTTCCGAAGTATAATTGAATAGCTAATCTTAAGACTCGGGGTGGTATCCTTGTCGACCATGGGGAACGCGAACTGCCTCGTCTTTCCCGCCCGCCGCAGACTGTGTCCATCGTGGCAAGGGCCGCTTTGACGGATGAAGAAAAGCGCAAGGGGGATTCAAAGTGGCAGACGATCGCAGTTACAGTAGAATGTGTGTCTCTAAAGTGTTGCGTAGACAGAACCCAGAGGTTGACGCCGCGACCAACGACACCCAACTGAAGCATGACTCGATGTAACTCTCTGGCTGATGGAAACTTGGCACATCGCCTTGTTCGAGCATGCGGAAGAGTCCGTGGATCCCTACTCGCAGTCGTACGCAACCGTCAAGGTTTCTTCTCGTCGGGTCGACGAACACACCCTCTTGAGCAGCGATCTACAACAGGATATTACAGCACGAAAATCTCCGGCCCGAACCATGACTGCTTCACACACCCGCACTCCCATCTCCGACGCCATATGGAGTCGTCAAGACGCATGGAGACGGGTGGGACCTTGAGAAAGTAAACCGAGTCCGGACTCTCGCTCTCGCCTGGCAACATTGCCTCCTACTCTACGTGACTTTTATGGAAGCGCTCGACGCTCGACGCCATTCCACAAAGGACTCACTGCTGACTGGTAGCGGAGAATGCTCCGCCTGCTTCGCTCGCAAGGTCGTCCCCGTTCCAGGAACTTTTTTACATAGTAGTAAGGCTTCCCC
The DNA here is from genome assembly GCA_001693025.2 of Colletotrichum lindemuthianum. Lineage (NCBI taxonomy): Eukaryota > Fungi > Ascomycota > Sordariomycetes > Glomerellales > Glomerellaceae > Colletotrichum > Colletotrichum lindemuthianum. The sequence continues at coordinate 34,327 of MASP02000009.1, read as the reverse complement.
TACCTAGACTTGACTAGTAATGATCGACCGCAAGCCATCCCGTTGGGTAGCAGTTATTCGGACCGTACGATTTTGGTATTTTTAACCACTATACCAGATTTGTCGGGCAAGCCTCCACTTACCCTCACCAGAATCACCTTCACTAAACATATCACTGGATACATCAATTTCCTAACGAATCATGCAGAAATAAACGACCGGCCTGATAGTGGCTATATGTTGTTTTCAATGCGTGACTCTTTCAATAAGCAACTGTTTTTCAGTGGTGTTCTTACCTTGGGCTAGATGTAGATGGGGTTTATACCTTTCAATGAAAGTATATAGAGAAGCAGTGGGCTCTCCACCTTATGGCTGTGGCTGTGGGTTTTGTCGACAAATCTGGTTTGGCGGTTAAAAATACCAGAACCATACGGTCCGAATAACTGCTACCATCCCGTTGAACTTGCAGAGAATCGTGTGCCTGATGGAGAAAGGCAAGTGGAACTTCACGTGTTGCATCCGCACGAGACCGAAGGACCGTGAATGTCGTTTGATGGCTTGCTTTCACACCGCAAGAGCTTCCCAGGCGTTGCGCGATTCGTATCTGTGTTCCCAGGGCTCACGTCGAGTCTCCACGCATACGTCAGATGATGTCACGAAACCTCCCTCGCGAAGTTCCGTCTCGCAACGTGTTGTTTGACACGGGCGTAGCATTGGTGTATATTTAGGTTCGAGGCAATGAAATACACACCGCAATTTCTATCGTCATCGGGAAACATCTCAACGAATGGGTCTCCGTCTCTTGCGGTGATCTCCGAGCACCGGCGGCGAATATCCAGCTTCCCGTGACTCTAGACATTGCCTCTGGTGGTATTTCACTCACCAGGAACGTCAAAAAGGGCCGTCTTATCCGAGGGTGAACGACGCTACAGGGCGCGATTTCTTCGGCAGCCTTGGATGTCGGGGAAGCCAAAGCTCGGGAACGGCGAAAGCGACAACACGAGCGACGAAAATTCGCCAATGACAGGTCGGTTTGCAAAGTTCGACATGATGAATGGTATTGCGATTTGAACTCTCATAGTATTTGAGGTGAAGCGTACTCTGGGGCGGGCCTAGGAAGGTAGGTAGGCGGAGGCTTGTCCTAATGGAATCTGTCTGACGAGCAGGTTTGATTCCTACGGAGATGATGGATTCCCTACTTTTAGACGTCTCTTTTGCGAAAAAGGCCTTGCGTGAGCGGACTTTTGAATCGAGATGGCGCGGCTCCGACCTTGAAGCTATTCCGCCGATCCTTTTTACTTCATTTTCGGTACACACATAGTACAGGAAATTCAAGAGAATTTTAAATCTCCCAACTGTCGATCAAGTAAATGATCGACTGCAGATGGTTCTCGTTCGTATACAAAGTATTGTAATAATTCGAAGCGAGGTTGCGCGGAGCATTCCGCAGGGCTCTGTGGCCAGGAGATGGCCATTTATGGAGAAGAAGCCACGACAGCTTTTCGGCTACTATACGCAGTACGACTAGGGAACTTGCAGAGTTCGAATAACGGCAACATCAAGAGTGCATCACCATCTCGGATTTCGAGATTTGTCGGACGATTTGAGCTGGACGAATCAACCACGTCCGTGACTAAAGGTGTCGCAAGAAAGGCATCGCAGAATATTGTTTGTGCTAATCAGCCTGTTGGTGGTTAAGTCGTATACTAAGAATATGAACATATACGTGAGTTATCCCCCTACTGCCCTCCAAACGAGACAAGTTCAACTTTCGAGTATCTCAAGTTCAAAGTAGAGCTTTGACTGGATAGTTGGCGTTGAAAATGACCGTCTGCTGCCGCTTCAATCTGATGATTCTGATGATTTTGTCCCTCGTCCCTCTTCATTCTGGTGGCTCATGTTTACACCCAATGAAGGGTTCCGGTTGTAGAAATCTCTGCGCATTCTTACAGCTCCGGGAACGAACAATCCATTCTCGTCGTTGACTATGGCCCATTCGTGATCATGCGCAACACAGCCTAGGTAATTACACGTCTACCAAGCTACTTCTGCCGTTTAGTAATGCCCTCGTTGTCTGGCGTCAGTTCTTCCTGCTACCTACCGTCTTCGTGGATATCTCGTGTCAATGGCCCGAACGCTTGATGGCAGACCAAATTGCACTCTCTTCGTGGCTCGATGACAGTCTCACGCCGTGACCGGCATCGTCGGCAAGACGGACCTACTTTCTGCGTCCAAGCCGGCAGAGACGAAGGATTTGACTGCCCGTATGCTCTGGGCCTAAACTATGTAGACTCTGCCGGTCTCGGAAACATCCATGGCTGCTCTAAACAGCCCAGCGCGTTCAGACTTTTTTGGCCTGCGTGAACTTTGGCACTATTAGATCGGGCGATGAGAGAGCCGGTTCCAGGTGGCAGGGTCCGTCACATGGATCACATAGATGGCCTTTGTAAAATCTGGCAGGGTTTCGACGCGGTCCCAATGAAAAGACTGAGAAGCACGGCGTCCATGTCATCGGGGGGGATAGCGTCCCTCGGCGATGGCACGACGTCGATCTCGCTTTGGGAGAAAAGCTTGTCTTGTTTCAATGTGTCTCTGGATGGAATCGGCACACTTTCCCGGTGTCCCTTCATACCCCGAGATTGAAAAGCAAGCGAGTAAAGCAAGCGAATGATGCGTCCTGTCGAGGAGGTGTGTTTGTGTGTTTTATCAGAAACGAGGAAACCGGTGTGGACCAGCGAGAATCCGTGTCACCTACTGGCTGACGTACGAAATGGGCTTCGGGCAAAGATCCGTAGGGGCAATCAATACCCGCTCTCGGGACACGCGCCGCAATGGCGCCCCGAGCCGGCAGTCTTTGCCTTTTTCTTGCCCTGATTCCGTCTGCAAGATCCATCTGGGGTGCTTCTGTCGGGGTAGAAATGGCTTCCCGAAGTCAATGGGATAAGGGTTCGTCCGATCACCTTTTTGCTGTTTGTTTTTTTCTGACGTTTGCTTCTTGGGGTATCTTCCCCGACCTGAGACGAGCGGTCAAAACGACCGCTGAGGACAGACGCAGACGGGATGAAGTTCAGTCCATCATGAAGACATGGTCTCTCGGCTACTCATTGGGGTTTGGTGGTGGTTGATCCGGGACAAAAGCCTCCACAGAGTGGCAGAGCCAGATAGGAAAGTCGCTGGGCAGTCTGTTTTAAGGGGGAGGGAAGCTTTGGATCCCGGTTGGGAGGTCTAATTTGCCAAGCTGGAGCCGTTTCGATCTTGGGGTATTATAATCCCAGAAATGCGAGTTCGTCAAACTGACGACATGTGTAGGTTATGCACATCATCAAAACGCCAACACCAACCACACGAGAGCGACGACGCGACGACCATTGGTCAGAGAGGCCTGTCTGCTTGGTTGACCTATGCCACAGTTATCCATAATTGTTGTTTCAACGAGGATATCGCTCCTCAATTTGGGGTAGTAACCAAGGCTGTGTGTGTGTGTGTGGTGAGGTGTGTGAGTCTTTTCGAATCCCGCGGGAAGGGAAAAGCTGGCAGGACGTGATGTATATAAGTCTCTTCATCCCACCCGCTGCCGTCTTCATCGATTCTACTCCGACTTTGAGGCTTTTTCATCAGCTCACTGTTTGTCTTTTGACCTTGACTTTGGATCGCCACGGCTCGGTGAAGATGGGAAACCCGACGTGAGGGAAACACCAAAACACCAGGAGTGGAAACATTTTTCTCTTCATAAACAACACATGTTCCTCGGCTCTCAAGAAAAGTACAAAAAAATACACGGGAGAGATCTGGACCTCCTCGACACTCTTCACGACAGCCTCGACACTCAACACTGACCCAAACACGGTTCCACGGCACCATCAATCTGGTTCTGCAGCATGTTGGCACACAACTCGAGCCCCTGGCCGATCGGTCCCATGATGTCAAACACATGCGCGCCGTTATACGTCAACGCCCACAACCGCACCACGGCCGCGGCCAACCGCCTCAGCCTCCTGACGGGGTCCTGTTCCCGCCTGACGTCGCACCCGAGCTCCGTCTCGTTGACGATGCCGACCAAGATCCCCAGCAGGCGCTTCTCGTCGTCGCGGAGGGCCCCCTCCTCCCCCTCCTCCCCCTCGTGCGTCTCCTCCCCGCGCGTGTCCTCCTCCATCACAGCGGCCATGGTCTCGAGCCACTTGCCCAGAAACAGCGCGCACTCGAGGTTACACAAACTATGCACAATGCTCCACGTCAGCGTCTGCGTGCGGGCGACGAACTCGACGCCGATGCGGATGGGGATGCTCAGCGCGTGCACGCTCTGCAGCACCGCGCGGCTCACGTGCGGCGAGCGTTCCAGCGGCGGCGCGGTGCGGAACGCCTGCACGAGGCTGTTGGGGTCGCGCGACTCGAGCTGCGAGCACCGGCCCAGGTCCGCGTTGAGCCGGACGTGCGCCAGCCGGAACAGGGCCGTCGAGTTGAAGCTCAGCGGCCCGCCGGGCGCCGAGGGGTCCAGGGACGAGTCCTTTGACGTTTCCCACTCGCGCTGCCAGTTCCGCAGCGCCGAGTAGAGCATGTCCTTGAGGTCCGGGGACAGGTACTGCTGCTGCGAGAACATCTGCCGGCCGAAGAAGATTTGCTGGATGATGCAGTGTATCAGCACGTAGTTGCCAAACGACGACGTGGCCGTTCTCGGCGTCGGCGTAGTCGGCGACGGTTGCTCGTCCTGTCTGAGCAGGGCGGCGAAGCCGTCCTTGAGCGTGACGGAGGACGCGCCGTCCTTGCGCCGAGCAGCCTCCCACGCGTCGCTGCCGTCGGCCCGCCAGTGCGATTCCGGCGCCGGGAGATGCAAGTCCTCAACCTCGGAGTGCAGCACCTTGGGCGGCACGTTGTACGCAATGGAATGCAGGTTCGAGAAGCTAAAGGCGACGAGTTTCGTCCGCCGCCGGCTCTCTGCGGCAACCCACTCCCGCCAGTTGTTCGACGTCACTACGCAGTCCCTGGCCGCCTGGTTGTCTTCCCGGACCATGAGCGCCAGCTGTCCGGCCGTGGAGAAGGCGTCCCTCAGCAGGGCGCGGTTGTTCCAGGTTCCCAAGGCTATGAGCAGGATCATGGCCTGCATGGTGCGGAGGTCTCGTTCGCCGTCTCTGGCCGCGTGGACGGCGGTCCTGGCGCTGTCGGGCATCGGGGTGTGCGAGGAGCTCCCCGAGGCGATGCTGGGCGGCGGTCGATGATGCAGCTGGGACGAGTACTCGCCGAGGAACTGCTGCGGCGGGCTGCAGATGGTGTCGGCCGTGTTGTAGTCGTCCCTGTGACGGAGCTGGTTGTCGAGCAAGGCCCGCGCCGCGAGGTACAGGTGGTGAGACTGCTTCCATTGGAAGCGGTACCGCGCCCCGACGGCTGCGATGGCCAGGATGAGTTCCGGGGCCTCGTTGGCGAGGCACATTGACGGCACGTGGATGAATGGCAGGTGTTCATGAAAACCCGTGAAGTAGCCTTCAACGTAGCGACATAGTCCGTATCTTGTGGGGAGCTCAAAGTCAGCTGGCAAGGTCGACCTGTAGTCTCGAAGGAGGGCGGAAATGACCTGGTAGTCATCCTTTGACAAACGCCAAGGCACGTTGAAGTTGGCGGGCTGCGTCACGGCAGGTTGTATCGGCTTCTCGGTGCCGTACGGCTCGGGTCGGCCCTCTCCGGGGTGGATCGGAGGTGGTCGAGGGCCCAGGTTGGAAGAAGCGGAAGCGTTGACGTTGGGGTTGGAGCAGGCTGGTGGTGCGTTGGTCTCGGCGAGCAAGCCCGGGGCCGTGCCGGAGCCGGAGCCGGAGCCGGAGCCGGAGCCCGGTCCTTGACTGGCGAGTGACGCGTGCGGGTGAGATGGGTGAGGTGGGTGGTCCATCTCAGACTCGAAATGGGGATATCCGTTGTGCATGAAGGAGAGGAAGTTCATGGGGTAGTCGTTCCCGAACGACTGCGGCGGTGCCACGGACGGCATACCGCTGCTGTTGCTCCAGAACATGTCCAGATCGTCTGCGGGCGGCGCCTCCCACGTCGGGCTCCACACGTCGTCGGATGCTAGCCCGATGTCGTGATGAGGCAGGTGAGTGGTCTCGTATCCCATGGGAGGAGGGTACAGTGGCATGGCGTGGGGCATGTCGTTGGCCGTCGCCGAGGTGGAGGTGGAGGACGTGTTGGCATGTCCCGGAGCTCTGTCGTGCTGCGATGGGACGACGGCAACTGTGACGACGCTCCCTTGCGTCGTCGTCGTCGTCGTCGTCGTCGTCGTCGTCGTCTGCATGGCTTGGTTCTGTTCCGAGGGTATTCGCCGAGACCTCCGGGGATTCTTGGGGTCCTCGCTGCCAGACCGGAACCGCCCATGGCGACTTCTCCCGCCATCCGGTGTCGTCGTCGTCGTCGTCGTCGAGTGCCCTCCCATCACCTCGATGCTGTCCGCCACGTTGGTGTCGCTCTTTTCAGACACCCGGGGGCTGGACGTGACCCGAACCTGCATGTCGTAATGTGCCGAGCTGACGCCATCTTCCTGTGGCTGTGGGTGCGCAATGTTCAAGTGCCGTGACAACAGATCGCTATGACAGTGTAAGCTCCAGTCAACAACAAGACACTTACGGCCGTCTCGTTTGGTTTGGATAATACACACCGACGGGAAAAGGCCTTGCCACATCGACATCCAAACGGCTTCTCGTGTGTGTCTAGACCACATACTCAGCTTCATCCACTCACTCGTCAGATGGGACAGACGAGAGACAACATACGGGTCCTTTCATGCCGATGGAGGTGCTCGCTCCGCCGAAATTCCTTCCCACAGAACTTGCAGGGTGGCACATGTACTCTGGGACGCATTTCTTCCTTCCGTCAAGCGCTACAGTACAGAACCAGACAGGCGGTATCCGTGAAAGGGGATGCAGACTTTTGCCGGTGTTGATGGACTGGATGGTGCTGATGGAGAAAAAACCTGGCTGTATCCGTACTTTGGGGTAGAATCAGGCTTGGGAATGGATGTACGCATACTCCGTACGGATACAGATCCCAGAAGAGAAATCGTGTCGCAATGGCACACGTGATTCTCATCTAGTTTTTGCCATCAGAGTTTACGACACTTTAATTGAGGTAGCCTCAGTCTATGTACTTGTACGGACGGATAAGCGTGCTCGTTGTCAGAGGTTCGTCTCGTCTGTTCAGTCGTCGTGAAGTGTTTTGAGTCTGGTGTGGTGAATAGGCCAAGCTCAGAGAGCAGGGATGGAAAAAGTATAGTTGAGGCATCGCCGTCCGGCGTCCACAGACACAGACGACATGGCAGGTACATAGTATTAGACACTATCAGACCCTGCGCGAATCCCAGCCGCCGCTTCGGTCTCCGAGGACTGACTGGGCCGCGCAACATGCTGGCCCAACCCGAATCCATGCGCCGTGGCCAGGACACTTTTGCATGGTGTAGCTGTAGCTCCACATCGAGTCCGCCCTAGATATCTTTCTCACTAGCTTGGCACACTTGTGAGCGTTTTGCTCGAGACTGTATACCACCATAGGCTGCTCATGTTGATGACACTAGCGAGACTTTGTGGCTTCAGTCCATACCTGTGCCTGTGACCCATCCCCGGGGCTTCTCACACACACGCACACGCCGATGGGAATCGGCTCTGTCTGCAAACATGTATTAGTCTTCGTCGGAACCAACGACCATGAGGTGAAAGCCAAGCGTCCCATCACCTGCGCTGCTCGGACCGTCACTGACAGACTGACAGGGGCGCCAATGGAGGCCCCGAGAGTCGACTTTGACTTGACCACCGAGTCCCCCGTACTTTACAGGTTGAGCATTAGTTAATTAGCTAAAGGGCGCCTTGTTCGTATCCTATCCTGCTACAAGAACAAACAAAGCCTCACGGTTGTCCAAGACTAGGGGCATATCAACAACTCGCAGCAAAAATGCAATAACAATCTCCGTGGTCAACCCGCAGGCGTGCCACTTGTAAGGAAACGTAGCCTCCTAGCCCATCAAGCATTGCCGACTGGGGACACCGTTCTCTGATTTCGTGGCCATGCCTCGGCGCATCTGGGCGAAGTCGACACAGCGGTCAATAATTAGGTTCCGGTAATGAGTTGAGCAGTTTGAATCAAGAGCTAAATTGTGGGTATATAGGACTGACTTGAGGACACCTGTTTTGACCTATAAAGAAGAGACTGCATTGCATGGCTGATTGCCTATCAAACCATAATCATCCGATGGTTCTGGCCACGAAGGTCTCATGAAGACGTCCCTGTTTTGGAGTCGATTGCCCTCCCCTTGACTACCTTAATCACTCCAAATATTGAACCTCGTTGGGGTCAAAACTCATGGCTTCGCAGAATGAAGGGGTGAATGACAAATGCACACAGGGGGCCATCGACCTCCACTCGGCATCTTGGTGTGACCGGGCCGCACGAACGGCGTCTTTTCATTTTATTATTTTATTGTATTTTTTATTCCCTGTCCGGCCCCTCTTCTTCACATATCTGGACCTACATACGGATAGAAGCGAAGAACCCTGCGTCGTTGGACATGTCAGAATGGCCGGCCACCCTTGGACCAACCTGCCATCGCAGATAGACCACACTTTCGGCAAGCTAAATGGCAAGCCTGCAGGCTGACGCCCAGCTCAAGGCCGTTTGCGGGACCCCCGTCGCTTTTGGAAAACCGTCGTCTTTGGCTGGCGATCAGCCGTCTCTGACGCGGCCGTTTTATGCACCGTCCAGCCGGGATCCGTCGAGAGGATGCTGCCTTTCTGCTCTCTGCGCCCCCTCGCGCGTGGGAGCAGTTCTACCAGCCGCTTCCAAAGTCACCCTACCAGAGCTTCTGGGCCATGCTCGGTCAGAATATCCCCCAGGACGGTGTCGAGGTCATTGGCGATGAGCACCTCTTCATCTCCTACGCCGCCAGTGTCCGGAGGGTTCTCGAGCTGGGCCAGGAGGCCCTGAACGGACCCGTCCAGGAGCATCCCCTGCCGGAACCTCCACTCGAGGACCCCATTGTCGGGAAATACGTCTACATCTCGTCTCCTAGTTGGGGACGCACTAGGATCTTTTACTATACGAGCAGGGCGGCGACGCGGGGAGGCCGGACATATTTATTTCTTCACACTGCCGGCAGCGACAATGTCAGTACCACGGCGTCATGTCGGATCCAAGAATGCTGGCAAAGTGTCGGATGACGGACGGCCTTTGACCTGCCAGGCCACGGCCGCAGCTCTCCTTCCGAGTCGTACATCCGGGAACGGTACTCCAGCAGCGAGGACGCGTACGTCGGCTGCATCGTCAAAGGCCTGGGCCTGGCGCGACCTATCGTGTGCGGCACGAAGCATGGGAGGGCATGTGTTGCCTTGCCGTGGCGACGCGCGCGGATGAGGTTGGCGTTTGCGGTGTCATCCCCTGCCGAGCGTCAGAGCAACCAACTCACCCAGACGTATTTCTGGGGGGGGGGGTTCCGGCGAGCTTACGCTTGTTGCTACGCAAGATGTGAGTATGCAGATACATCGGCAGTGGTGGGCTCTTCGTCAATCAATCCCTGTTCACTGCCGAATGGGTTTATGGGGTAAGTTGGCTCGAGGTCAGGCCATTGATGGATCTGGCAGAGAAGAAATTGCAATCATGATGGCACATTGCTGGATCTGCTTCAACTCTCGGCTTTCGACGCCTACGGCTAACTCGTCCCTGATGATGTCTCCAACCGCCCCGCGGAGAAACCGAGACCTGCCATGGCACACTTACTCGTCGCAGGCGTATGGCATGTTCCACGGTGACCTGGACTTCTATTACGGAGGCTGGGACGGTCGAGCCAGAGTCCGAGGCATCGACACGGCAAAATGTCCCGTTTACATGCTCACGGGCGAGTACGACTGGAGTTCCATCCACCCCAGAGCTGAGAGCGGCGACGGCAGCCAAGATACCGGGGGGGCCAAGTTTACCGTCATGTCGGGTCCCGGGCACTTCCCCGCGGCGGAGAACCCTCGGAAATTCGTGGGTTATCTTTTGGAGGCTGTTGACCATGTCATGGAGTCCAACGAGTCCAACATTGAGGCTAAAGAGGTTCTGGAGGCATGATCCTGTATACAGACAATCTTGGCTCCGTTAGTCGATGCAATGCACTGATCATGGGTTGCACACTTGCCTGCGAGGAACACCGTGCCCACAAACTCGTACTCCTCGTTCCAACTGCGTGAGACGGGGGGCGTAGGTCAGGGAGGTGTGTACACAAACTCTCGGAATCCAAGACACGAACACGTGGCGGACCCATCTCGTCGTTGACACGTCCCCTTTAGCCTACAGGCAAAATTCACAAAGTCTAATTCCACATCGTTGCTACAAAGCAACAAAAGAAGCAAGTCTGCCCGTCAAAGCACTCCACTATCCCTCTCACACTTTTATTCTGCCACCTTTTGCTCTGCAGGTTGCTCTGCAGCTCCCGATCTCGCCGATCTCGGGTCCCGGGAGGCATTCCCGTCGTGCTGGCGTCGATATTCTCCCTTCTTCCGCATGTCCTTCAGCGTGGCTTCCGCCACTCTGGTAGCCTCGACTCCGGCCGGGACGCCGCAGTATACGGACGCCTGCAGGATGGCCTCCCGAACCTCCTGCTCGGACAGGCCGTTGCTGACGGCTCCCCGCACGTGGGCGCCCAGTTCCGGCCACGCTTTCAAGGTGATCAGGATGCCGATATCTGCACGCCTCGTGTTCAGCAACGGGTCAGACGCTCCCGCAATGGCAAGGCAAGGCTGGTTGGTAGGTTGGTCTCACTCAACATGCTCCGTTGGCTGCGCTCCAGACCCGGCCTTGACCACATCTTTTGCCAGCACCATCTTCACCGTCCGTCGGTCAGCCAAGGGGGTATCTAACCCGTGAGTGAGTGTGAGGATGGATCCACATACTCGGGACCTATTTGCTGGTTCGGAAACGCAAACTCGGTGCTGCCGCCCTCGGGTGACTGATTCACATACGCGTCGCCCGTTACCGCATGACGGTTCTTCGTCCCTGTTTCATATACGTTGTTGTCGCCGGACATGCTGTTCTGCTTCGAAACAGAGTGGGACGTGGGACGAATTTCTGCTTGCTCCACAGCACTTGATTGAGCCTTTCTCTTTATATATCGATGATGCTGCACACTGGAACCGGAGCTGGTGCGAGGGGTGCACCTTGCCCCTCGCAGCACAGCTTGGGCTATAGGCGATTCAGTGGTTGGTGTGGTTGTCGGGGTAGATTGAAGATGCCCCAACTTCGCGACTGCCCTTGGGCGTCGGCAGGTCTTGAGTTTGATTGGCATTGTGCTCGCAACTTGGATGTGAATCTGCTCCACGAACCGGAAGGACGCGCGCACGAGACTGGACTGCAAGCTTAACTCCGAAGCTATACTCTGGGTCAAACTGCCTTAACGGGCAGTCATGACGGCTTCGGGGGTACACACACACACTTTCTCTCTCGCCTATCCGCGGACCCCGAACCTTCGCCTTGAGGTGTTGTCGGTTCCGGCATCCGGAGCGGAGCGGAGTGGGTCCATTCCCATATTTCGGGACCGGGTGATCGTCGGAGGCATGGCCCCGCGATGGCTCCCCCACCAAGTCCACGATGGATACCATTGACATTCTTTAAAGATCCTCAACATGTAGACAAATTCGACACAATTTCCAACCTGCTGCGTCTGCCACTATCTTGAGCACACTCCTACCTAGAGCATTTGCTATCGACCACTGCTACGCGCGGCGGATGCCGTACCCATCCCGCGCCCTGGCAACGGCACACACACACACACACACAGGGCTGGCGCATCTGCTCGCCTCGGATGGGTTAGAGTTGGCTGTAAAGCTCCAACACCCTTATACTGTAGGTGTTGGAACTAGTCCTTATCAGGCAGTCCTATCCCGAACGCTGTTCTATTTTCTGCGAGCACGATCCGCCTTGGGAAAAAGCCTAAATCTCACTACCCGGCTCCCGCATGAACTATGTGCTATCGAATGCCTAATATTTACGATTCAACCTGGAAGAATCTGTTCCAGCGATAGTTGAACCGCAATCTCGGCTATGGGTCATCACGCAGCGTGACTGGAGAGTTGAGTTACAAAGCAGAGATGGGACTGCATTCTCTACGTCGCCCGCCACAAGGCATAAGGGCCCAACGCCTGCACAGGGATGTTCACATTACCCAACCAACCGACCCACGAGCGTACAGCACTCTCTCCATTGCTAATGCGTCTATATTGATAAAGGTTCACGAGCCACGCGTCTACGATGAACCAGGTACGGCGCTACTAGGAGATCGGCCCGCTGCGAAAAGGGGATGTCGTGTGCTACTTTGCTCAGATGCCTTGGCGTCCGGTCTGTCCGTACTCGTCCATGACATGACACATTGCAGTACGCACGGCACCAGGCAATCACCAAGACGTTACATTATCGGGAGAACTAGCTAGCTGCATTAGAAGCATGCTTATGACAAAGAAACGGCAATGCATACGACGGTCGTCTTGAGAGTTGCATACAGTGAGTTGCGAAAAGGAAGCTTTTATTTACTATGGGTTAGAGCGAGTTGGCCTAGTGCAAGCCAACCAATACCGAGTCTTGTCCAAATCGTCTTCGTCTTCGTCTTCGGGTCTGGAAAACGAGGAGAGATGTCGTAATTCAATACAATACGAGGGGCGAACGCAGATGCTAGACCGCACATAAATCAAGCAGTGGCACCATCCGACGAACTCGTCGTCCCTCATGAGACCCGACCCTACCGCCCCAGGCAGAGAGAGGTTGGACTTGTTCATCACTCTGTCGCTGAAGGCATGACGTGCACGATCGGAACTTGCCTGCAACTACAGCAAGTTCTAGAGCATACAAGTAAGCGGTGAACCTGAACCTCTCTTCGATCTTGCACAAGCTGACTTTTCAGGTTGGCATAGGCATAGGTATAGGCAAAGGGCATGAGTGGCACAGAGGGAGCGGAAGCCACCGGGCAGCTCGTTTCCTCCTGCAAACATCCCACGCGCGGCCGCCACAATCAGGTTGCTTGCGAGACCGCACCTAGGAGACCTCGATCGTGCACAAACCTCCTCATGCCGATTCAAGGCATGGGAGGAGGGCAGGTCGACCAGCCACGGAGAGGTTCAGGCACTCGCAAGCGAGCGGAGCGAATATGATGGCTACACGGTAGTTTCCGCCGCTGTGACAGTGACACACAAACATGTGCAACCGCCGCTGAACAACTGAGCCGTGATAATGTGGCTTATACGTCTCTTTACTGTGGCGGAAGATGAAGCAGGAAAGCCCCCATGGATCATCGCAACCTCTCGCCCAGAACTGTGAGCGCTGACTACTTGTCCCAACGGCATGGTTTGACAAGATGTCGGACCTCCCAGTATTATACCTCGACGATCTCCAAGGGCTTAGGGCTTGGAAACTCTAGGTACAGATGAGAATCGGCGTAGACCAATCACAATGCTCCCCCGCAAGTGAGTTCGACGCTCTGGTAACTCTGACGGGCAGCGGCAGCCTCACCGGCTGGACGACTATTTGATTAAACGTAAAGCCTGTCGGGGTCTTGTGGAAACGCCGACGAGGGGCGTACCCGGGGGCGGTAGGTCGACGCGCGTCGCAGGCTCGTTGTCGTCGGGTATGCCGCCGTCGTCAGATATGCTGGGTGCCATGCCACAGAGGCAAACGCAGGGCTGCATGACTATTAATTAGCATGGCCATCAATCAGCCTGTTCACGAGTCGCAGCTCTCCAGCGGGAGACGACCATAGAAACTTGACTTGGCTTCTCTTGTTCCAGCCGCAAGGCCGGCAAGATCGCTATAGGCCCGAACCGTTCGTCATCGGTCTAGACGGGGCCCTTGGAGAAGCCCGACATTTGATGTTTTTGTGCTGGTCATCAGCCGAAGTTGAAACAGGTCCCAGGAGCTTTTTACCATTCTATTGGCAAGAGGAAAACAACTGGCCGTACCGGGTTCACGTATGTGATACGTTTATCGTGCACGAAACGACATGTCCAACACATCATGACGTGGAATAGCACAGCGGTCGCGACAACAGCGAGTGACGAGACAGGAAGAAGAAACCCCCCGTTAGATAAACGCCGCCTCACTGAACACTCTCACAGCCTCACAGCCTCATGGTCTCATAGTCTCTTGCTGTTGACGCCTTCATAAACAGGATCCATCCATGGTCGAGCGAGGGGGGATGAGGGATGAGGCCTGCGGGAAACAAACGCGGGGGGATCACATCCTCGTTCTGCATGCCTCTTTCACTCTCGAGATCCAGGAAGATGCCCGGAAAGTCGAGGCCTGGCCGGCCACCGATTCGACCGTTGACGATGGGGGAATCTGGCACTGACCTTTTTCTTTTAAATCATCCCTCGCCTTTCCTTTTATTTTTCGGCCGATCTATCGTGGCTGTGCGTTTCCGCTTTCCGGTTTCGCATTGATTTCAGATGCCGCAGTGTCCCTATCTATGAAGAACCATGCGACGCAAAGGCACGCGGTGATGACCAAACTTTTCCCCTGAACATATTCTGTCCCCCCCTTTATCCTCATCCCACGCCAAGATCTTCTTCTGTATGAAATATGCAAGCCGGCCGCTCCCTACACTAGCCAGCCTCGACAAGCGATCGAGACGTACCTGCAGGAAATGAGGGTCTCGTCAATACACCCCAACCGCCAACGATTACCGTCGGAGGATCGCAGCGGCATGTCTGCCGACGTCGAAATGGCCAGAACCAGAACGAGGAGAGGCGAGGAGGAAGGGCAGCAGCAGCAGCAGCAGCAGATGGAGACGGATTACAGGCCCCTCAACTGGAAGAAGATCTTCCTGACGCCCAAATACATTCGTATGTGTTGCTGTTCTCGCAGCTCTGTGGAATTGGCGCTGACTATGGAATCCAGCTCTGCATCTGCTCGGAATTGGCATTCTTGTGGCGACAGTATTCATCAGCCTGCACCACGACGAGGTCGTTTCGGTGAGTGGGATCAATCCCTCGGCACATCCGACGAGGGCGAAAGCTGACAATGCCCCAGAAATTGAGACCGTTTTCCGAAAAAGTTCGCGATATCCCAGGCGGTTTCCTGATTCCAATCGCCATATTAATCGTGATATCATTCCCGCCGCTCTTTGGCCACGAAATCGTCGCGTTGCTGTGCGGTGTCGTGTACGGTCTGTGGGTTGGCTTCGCCATCGTCGCCGCCGGCACGTTCCTCGGCGAGAGTATGACGACCCCTTTCTCTCTATCTCGTGCCTGTTGGCTGACAAGGTTGACGTAGTCGGAACTTGGTTCGCCTTCAAGTACACACTCCGACGCAAGGCCCATAAACTCGAGCGGACGAACCTAAACTACGGCGCTCTGGCGAGGTTGACTCGCGACGGAGGCTTCTGGGTACGCATCCTCCCCCCATCCCGGACCACCCAAGACATCCCCATGACAGCCGTGTGCTAAT
The DNA here is from genome assembly GCA_001693025.2 of Colletotrichum lindemuthianum. Lineage (NCBI taxonomy): Eukaryota > Fungi > Ascomycota > Sordariomycetes > Glomerellales > Glomerellaceae > Colletotrichum > Colletotrichum lindemuthianum. Next base: position 18,919 of record MASP02000009.1, on the reverse strand, counting down.
AACCCGTCGCCAGATCGTCTTCATCATCCGCTTCTCCGTCATCCCCTCCCACTTCTCGACGGCGGTCTTCTCCACCTGCGACGTCAAGTTCTGGCACTTTGCCGTGTCCACGTTCCTCACGCTGCCGAAGCAGATCATCCTCGTCTACCTGGGCGTACTCCTCGTCGAGAAGTCGCAGAACAACACGATTAAGAACGTCGTGTTCGGCGCCACCTTTGTCTTGACCATTGCCCTGGCCGTGTACATTTGGGTCAAGATGAGGAAGGCGAAGAAGATGCTGCTCGAGGAGCAGGAGAGGAGGAAGATGCAGCACGCAGTCGAGATGGTTCCGCAAAAGGCCGACGGAGACGTCGTCGAGACGGAGGTTGTTATCACGCAACCTGGGTATAGTTACCCCAGGACAGAGAGGCAAGGTAATTCTCAATGGATTTGAGACGTCGAAGTGGGAATGATGCGGGCAAAGAATGTCACATCAATTATAGGATGGAAGGCACCAACGGAACTGCTTTGGCGTTGGTGTTGGGCATGCTTTTTGACCCGAATAGATACCTGACAGCGGAACATGAGCTCCGCAATTTCTTTTGAATTAAACCTGTGGCTTTACTTTGCCCAGGACAGTTGCGATACTACAACCTCTGTGCACTCGATCCAGGTTTTAGGGAAGCGGTACGTGGTAAACATTCCCAGAGATCCGTTTCCCAATCCAGAACTTTGTTGGCAGGCGATAGTTCAACGTCCAGCTTCCCGAGTATGAGGCGGAACCAGACGTAAGCAATCTTCGATCCCGAGCAGCGGCGGGGGCCGAGAGAGAATGGCATCACAGACGATCTGTCGTCGCCACCGAACCGGACGTCATACCATCTGTGCGTGGGCTGGGCAATACCGTTCCGGGTGAAACTCGCGTGGGAGAAAGAAATAGTCCGAACTGTGCGCCGTGGCGAAGTTACACGTCTGAACGGTGTTCTGCTTGATATCAACAAACCCAGATCATGTTCTGGAATTCGTCGGGCTTTCGATTCATGGCCTTACCCCTTGAGGAATGAAATGGCCGTCCACCTTGGCCACCTGGACTGTACGCCAAGGTCCGGGAATCCAGTGAACTCGGAGTAGTCCTGGATGTCGGTTCTGATAAATACCTCCCTCCGTCTTACGGTACTTCCGTATATGTCTTTGTAAGCCTTAGGACTGCGGAACGCCAGTTCGTTGGGTGCGATTCGGACGACATCGCCTATCGGGCAATGTTGACGGTTGAACAAAACGCCATCTCTTTCATTGATATCGTTCTTATCATATTTTTGAAACTGGCGCTCAATGGTCCGTGAATATCTACCCGAGAGTCTGTGGGTAGAAAGTCATTGCATGGGACATGTACACTTGGGAGGAGGGCATGGTGTACCAGCTGGATGAATACCATATGTTCGACACGGCACGAATTCTCGGTTCGGGATATTTTGCTAGAGGACGGAACAGATACACCCAGCGGATGAAGGCGTATATGGCAATTCCGGCAGCTACCTAGGAGGACAACTGACGTGAGCAACATGATAAGTCGGGCGGCTATGAATGGTGGCTCTTCCATTCGCATCTCTAGTATGGAAACGACTTAACGACTGGAAGTTATATCATACTTGAATTATGATATAACTTCCAGTCGACAGCATATAAATCTCACAACTTCGTTCACCGGGACTTCATGTTTGAGAGAAGACTCTGTTTCGTGAAGCAAGTGCTCGACGAGTCTGCATGCGTACATAGCTCATTATTGAAAGCTATCTACCTTGGACCTCAAAGTAACCGTCTGCGCGGGTATTCGGCTCGCTTCACTCCCTCCTTTATCAACCAACCCAATGGCTCCTCTTAGAGTCAGGAACATGGCTGGACATGGGCCGTAAGTATCCCTTGTTGGCGACTTCAGAATTCGCAGTCATCATCCGCTCATGGGTCGATCCTATCGCGATAACGACACAGGATGCTCCGTACTCTCGTGCATGGCATTGTTAGTGGAGATCGCGAATAGCCCGCCTGCGCAAATTGGGCATCATCGGCGTCGCCGGCTGGCCATAGCTCCAGCCGGACACCCCGCGAGTGCTTCCCCGCTGCCCGGTAATTAAATGCTAGCAGTCGGGGCTGTCCCGGATGAGTGAAAATTAGGATGCTGTGGAACTGCGGCGCTTGACAAATCGCGCAGCGCCAGTGACGATCCCAAAGATTGAGTCTCTGGAAAGTCTCGCAGCAAAGGTGTCCCAAAGAAAGTCATTTGCGCTTAGAAACACAGGCGGCCGGCCTGCCGTCTTTGCCTTTGCAAACAGCTTATACGGCTTCATTGTACCCAGGTAGAGCTGGTCGAGCGACGGCGTCGGTCGGTAGGGGTAAGCTGTTCATCCTGGACTCAAGTTCTGACCTTTGGATGGTGTGGGCCGACGCTGAATCATGGCATCCATGTCTCTATTGACAGCTGAATCGCGGGGGCATCGGCACATACCGGTCCGCAATGGTCTGCGCAACCTTTCTGAGCTTGGCCTTCTTCTTCTCAACCTTGCGCCTCGCCGAGTCCACCGCATGGCATCGCCGTCCTTCGATGCGCTGCAGCTCTTCGTCAAGGTCTCTCCAGAACATTTTCAGGTGCGGGTGCTGCATGCGCCAGAGTATGTCACGGCTCCTCTTGCCGTCGTATATCTTTTGCAGCTCTGACTCGATCTGCTCGGCTTTGGTGTCGAGCGTCTGCGTCTGCGCGTAGGCGTGTTGAAACTTTTGGAGGTGGCGGTATACCTTGTCGCTGGGTGGTTCTTTTCCACGAACTTCTTTTGGGTGTTTCCCCCCGCGTTTGCATGTGACATCGTCATCTGCCATGTCGCAATAATCTCGATAATAAGTGCGGTGGAAGAATGTGGTGCTTACAGGTGCGCAGGGCGACGTGTAGCCCAGAGGCGTGTAGTAACGGTGCATGAATCTGGCTTGCACAAGTAACGGAAAATGATGGCTTCAGGCTGTGGTAAGTTTATGATGGTCGTCAGTAATGTTTTTGTCGGTTACGCCATGCTGTAGGGCATGCGGTAACCGTACGCGCTGCCACGTACGTGGCGGCNNTGGCGGCATGCCCTCTAGAGCCCACTGGCCACGGGTGCCCGGCACCCGGCGCCAGCCGTAGCTGAATGGCGTGGCAATTGGTAAGCAATTGCCACGCTGTAGATCTAGAGCCTTACGTAGCGTCACATACCACGTAACATAGGAATAATAATAACTAATAACCAGAACACCAGTTTGCATCTATATGATAAGATTATATACAGTATATAATTACCCTAATAATTAAACTAATACTAATTAGTAGTTAACCTAACTATTATATTATTATACTATAGATCAGTAAAGTTTATTATATTAGAAGAAGTAATTATAAAACTTTATACTTAAGATCTAAATAAGGTGAAAGATTATGAGATTTATTACTTAGATACTTTAGATTCTCCCCACTCTAGAATCTCACTAGAAACCTCTAAACTATATACTAACCCCTTAAGGAGATTATTATAAAAAAGACACTTTTAGGTAGTAAATATAATTACTTTAGTAAGTTTCTCCTTTATAGTAGTTAAGTTAAGATACTCTCTATAGTAATATTAAAAAGTTTAAATTTATATTCTTATTATTACTAATTAGAATATATTTAGCTAATATAATAACCCTCTTTAAGTAATATTAAACCTCTTTAATATTAGAGATTTATAATATTTCTAATCTTAACTCTTTAAGAGATTTATATAACCTCTTAAAAACTCTTTCCTTACTTCTTTCTATATAGATTCAGTAAAATTAATAATCCTCTCTTACTTTATATCCCTCTAGTTTTTATAATAATATCTAAATTAACTCCTTTAGATTAGATATTTACTTAAGATATTCTTATACTAATTATAACCTCACTCTCTAGTATCTATATATTTATAAAAATCTCTTACTATATAGATCTAGAGTATTTTAGATAGATTTAAGAGATTAACTTTAACTCTATTATAGTAAATAATATTAGTAAGATTAATATATACTTTAGATACTAACTAGCTTTTTACACCTAACTAGAATTTTATAAATAAAAGTTTTTTTAAACTTTTTAAAGTAATTTTATTAAATAATCTAAATTAACCTAGTAACTGTGAAGGGCTGGACCTGGGTTTGTTCAACCGGAAGGTAGCGTAAAATACTGTTTATTTAGAACTAAGGAGTAAAAGAGAAGCCTTCACNNCTTCACGAGTGTGTGGAAAAGTCTGTATATATGGTGCTATATGGGGCCCACTGGGGCCCCACCTGAGGGAGGGGGTTAGCTTCGGATACCTAGGTACAGCCCTAGCTAGATATCCAGATATAACCTGTAATATTACCCCCCTCCTCCCTAGCTGCCGCCCGGCTGGGGGCTGTAGGCTAGGTCTCTATTGTTATCTATAATCAGCCTATATGTCGCCTTATACTGCTCTAGGGCTGCTATATCTGTAATAGTATTAATAGGCTTCTATATAGGATTTATATATCCTTCCTATTTAATGAGGGTTTCTTATTAGTATCTTCTTCCTACTTAATATATCCTTATAGTAAGAATATTTTTAACTAGCTATTTAACCTCTTTATTATTATCTACTAGTAGTAGCAGCTAGCTATTAACTATAACCTACCTAGGTAGTGGATTAGTAGTAGCTCTCTAGAGTAAATCTATATGGAACTATAGGTAAATAGATTCTAAGGTATCCAGCTTTATAATATACAGCAAAAGGATCTTCACTACTATATACTTATAATATAGCTAAGTTAGCTTTCAGTTTAGTTTTAGTAACTTATAGTTAGATATATTTAACTATATTTTATTACTAATTTAATATTAATCTGTAGGGAATTAGGTTTTATTTACTTAGGTTTCTAACTTCTACTGGGTAGTAGCTATTTCTATATAAATATATATTATTACTGACTATATTCTCTTAACTAGCTAGTAGGCTGCAGCTTTACTACTATTAGGTGGTTCTATATACTCTTTAGTGACTGGGATAGAGTTAATATAATATTTATAATCTATAAAGAAAGATATAGTTTCTATTATATTATACTGCTAGTTATAGAAGGCTAACTATATAATAGATAGTAGGTTATTTTAGTTATCTTAAAATTAGTAGGTAAATACTTTTAAAATTACTTAGATCTCCTAGTTATATTATTTTATAATTCTATTAGTCTGCAGGTAGTAACTAATGCTTAGTAGGTATATAATATCTATTAATCTGTAGAACTCCTTCTAGAAGTAATTTACCTAGTTAGACTCTCTATTACTTATAATAAAGTATAGTATTCTATAGAACCGATAGTAATAACTAAAGAACTACTAAATATATACTTCTGCCTCTATTATATCTATCTCTTCTAATATAGAAGCCTTACCCAGTTAATTAATAATAACTTAGAGGTAATAGTTACCTTATCTTTTTGTGGGGGGTAAGTTAGTAATAAAGTCTATTAACAGATTAGAGTGTAACTAGTTAGATATTAGTAGGGACTTTAGGAATTCCTTCTTAGTCTGCCTCTAGATATAAATACTTCTATATATATTATAGTTATATATAAATCAGTAGATACTCTATAACTATTTAGGTTAGTAGAATTATTAGCTTACAATCTCTAGTGTATTATTATACCTTAGGTAGTCTATAGGGGAGGAGTTATATAACTTCTATACTAACCTAATTCTAAGCTTATTAAGAGAATTATTACTTTCTTTACTATCTAGCATTTAAAGTTTTTCTCTAAAAATAAGCTATCTTAATATATTAATAGTATACTTAGTAATCTAGATTTTAATATAGAGATTAGGGGGGAAGCTATACTCTCCCTACTATATTACTATAAAGATCCGTTAGTATAAAGAGTCTCTCTCGGCAGTGTAGTTTTATATCTCTTGTAGGTCTGGTCTTCCTTTGAAAATCTAGGTACTAATAATATTTATATACCTTATTTAGGGCTCTATAGGGATAGTAGTATTCGGGATAATTTGTATTATCTGTCTCTGTTGCTTTTTATTATTCTACCCTTTAGAGGTATTCTATTTCCTCCGGGAGAGGGTGTTGGGGGCTACTGTCTGGGCGTCTAGCCAGTATTTAAGGTAAAAGTTATATTAAGATAACTTCTCCGCTCACTAGTTCTACCTCTCTGTAAGCTGTTATTTCTTTATGAAGTACTTAAGGCCCTTATAGTTAGTAAGGACTTTAAACCTCCTAATACTCTGTAGCTCCACCCTCCACGCCTGTAAACATTCTAGTACCGCAAGGAGTTCCTTATTGTAGATTAGGTAATTAAACTCTATAGGGGTTAGACATTAGGAGTGGAAAGCTACTAGATGATACCTTACTCTAGCCTTATTAACTTAAGTTAATATACCTCTTAGGGTATACCCCAAACAGTCTGTCTCTACTGTTATTAGAGCGTCAGGGTTAAATATCTATAGGATTAGTTCTATAGTGAAAAGTTATTTTAGTGTAAGGAAAGCTTCCTACTACTTTAGTTTCCAGTTAAAAGGAACTAACTTCTAAGTTAGGTAGTTTAAAAGTTTTATAATAGTATTATACTGAAGTATAAAGATTTTATAGTAGTTTATAAACCTAAGGAAACTATAGATATTTTTTAGTAAGCTAGAGGGAAGTTAGTTAGTAATAACTTCTAACTTCTTAGGATTATAAGAGAGGCTTTTTCTAGCTGTTATAATATATTTAATATATTTAACTATAGTGACTGAGAATTTATATTTCTTAGGATCTAATTTAAGGTTTATATCAGTAAGGTAGCTAAATATCTAGTAGATCTTCTCTTTATACTCTTTTTGTAAATTATTAGTATAAATAAGGATATTATTAATATATACTATAATAAAGTTATCTAGGAACTATTATAGGTAGCTGTTAATATACTATTAAAATATAGTGGGGATATTAGTAAGTCTAAAGGGGTATACTATCTATTTAAAGAGGCTGTAATATATCTAAAAAGCTATTTTCTCCTGATTTATTTTATTAATTCTAATTTTATAGAATATAGTAATAATATTAAGTTTAGTATATTAGTAGGTAGTAGTAACTCTCTAGAGAATCTCTAATATTAGGGGGAGGAGGTAATAATCCTTCTTTATAATAGTGTTAAGAGTTTTATAATTTATATAGAAGTGTATTCTTCTGTCTAGCTTTCTTATAAAGAGGATTAAGATATTAGTGGAGAAGCTATTTATTTTAATAAATTCCTTATTAAGTAAATCCTTTAGAATCTTCTTAAATATTAGAAGTTCCTTTTGTGATATATTATAGAGAGGTTTCTATAGGAGGTCTGATTTTTATTTTTTCTTATTAGGAATTAATAGGATATAGTAGTTTATCTCTAGTTAGCTGGGGGGTAGCTAGTATACTAAATCTGGATAGAAAAGATCTGGGAATTCTTTTAAGATATTTATAGGGATATAGTCTCTTAAGTTTACTTCTGCTTTTAGGGTTAATACTTTCTTAATATCTGCTAGACTAATAGATATAATCTAGTAGGGGTTTGGTGCCTTATTAGTATACTGTGCGGCATACTGATAGATAAATATAAATAAGTTAGTATTAAGTAGCTAAGTTAACTGGATCTCTTTAAGTTATACTAGTTTATCCTGGTGTTTTAGATATACTATTATATTGTTTTTTCTGTATGTTATCTATTAAGCTTTAATGTTGTAGATAATATGATTATTCTCTATCTATAGCTGCTTGAGATATAAGAGTAGCTGTAGGCTTTCTATGATATGGGTGTAGATCTTCTATATATAGCTACTGACTTCTAAAGTTAGGATAGCTACCCTCTGGGTGTCACTAGGTGACAGCTTAGTAGTATATCTCCTTATCTATCTCTTTAACTTATTAACTAATGGGAGGTAAAATTTTTTTATAAGAGAGGTATTAATAATAGTGTAGATATTATAGTCTGTATTAATAAGTATATTAATAGAGTAATTTCTATTAATTCTAGTCTGAATAGTAGCTAACTACTGGTTACTTACTTATTCTTTTTCCTGTTATTTCCTCTATCTTGTTACTTCTACCTCAGTTAGCTTCAGGGTCTAACTTCACTCTGGAGTTACTTTTTTTCTGAATCTTTACTGTTGCTAGGTGGGGTAGTATTATCCCCCTGGTTATTCCCAGTGTGATCCGGAGCGGCTGTGGCTTTTGCGACCTTCACGCTGGTTTTCTTATACTTTCAGGATCTGTAGTTTCTGTAGATATAGTTTTTCTTACTGTATTTGAAGTATTGGTGGGTATCCTGGTGGTCTCTAGAGTGTTCCTTAGAGGTAGAGGAGGAGCTATTAAAGCTTCAGTATTATTATTATTCCTTAACTACCTTAGTTATTATAATGTTACCCTCTATGTTATAGGTGGTGGGTCTCTAGTGGGGCGGCTGGTAGTATATTAGTATCCCTTTTATATGTTTAAGTTTCTAAGCTATATTTTAAACTTTAGATAACTAAGGTTTATATTCTGTGGGAAGGTTAACTATAATAAATAGTTTCTTAAGGTGGGGAAGTAGGATAGCCTCTAGTAGGGAAATCTAGACTATATCTAGCTATATATACCCTCTAGTGTTAGCTAGAATCTTTTCAAATTAGGGCAGAAAGGTAGTTAGGTGTTCGTTTTCCTTCTGTCTGAAGTTCTATAGTTAGGTAATAGTATGAGGCTAACTATTAGGGTCTAGGTAAGTTCTGTTTAGGTAACTTATGAAATTGTTTAGGTTGTAGGAGTTCTCTGGCTCTCCTGCTATATAGAAAGTTTTGACTATCTATTGAGGATTAGAGTTTAAGTAGGAGTAAATTAGGTATTAACATTCTTAATTACTATTGAAGAAATAGTGGTTAATCTTAAGTTTAGCTTTTATCTGTTAGGTTCACACTTAGTATTCCTTCTGCTTACCTAAAAACTTTAGGGGTAGGGGAAGAGGTTTCCTCTAATGGTTAGCTACTAGTGGGGGTATAATAGTGTTATTAACCTTAAGGGCTGTCGTCCTAATAGACATTATTCTGGGGGTTACTAGAGTATCTTAGTGTAGGCTAGAGGTATCTATTATAGTAACTACCTGGGGGTCACTACCTACTATAGTGTCTCATTTTACTAACTTATATGAAAGCTTATTAATCCTCTAGTAGAGAGGGCTTAAGGTATACTATAACTGCTGCTGAAGCAGTTTACTTATAGGGTTGCTGCTTGTGGGGGTATCCTGGGGGGTTTTAGTGCTCTCTATTATTCTTTATATTAGTTACTTATTATATAGTGTTATATCCTAGAAGCTGCGTTTAACTAGATTATATACTTAACTAGTAGGGAGCTATACTCTACTTAATATTATCTATATAGTAAATAAAACTGAGTTCTAAATATATAAAAGGCTGAATCTGGGCTTATTTAACTGGAAGGTGGTGTAAAATACTGTTTATTTAGAACTAAGGAGTAAAAGAGAAGCTTTCATAAGTACGTGGAAAAGTCTGTATATATAATGCTATATGGGGCCTACTGGGGCCCCACCCGAGGGAGGGGGTTGGCTTCGGATACCTGGGCACAGCCCTGGCTGGATATCCGGGCATAGCCCGTAATAGTAACTTAGTAATACTAATATAATTTACTATTTAAGAAACTACTTAATAGCTTATAATATTAAAATTAAACTAAATAGTAACTATATTTATATAGTTTTATACTAAATTACTTAGTAAGATAAATTTACCTTATAGATTTATCTGGAAATTAAAAATATTTACTACTACTTTCTCCTATTAAGAGAGAATCTCTAGAAGTTTCTATAGTAACTGGATAATCTCACTATAGCTAAATAATATATTTTATTACTCTCCTATAAAACTTAACCTAAAACTGAAAACTCAGTATAAATAACACTCTCACTATAAATAGTTAAAAAAAAACACCCACTACTAACTTAGCTAACCTATATACTTATAACCTAAAGTAAGAAATCTCTATTCTAACCTTCAGTCTCACTAGCTCTCTATTCCTCTATATTAGAGCCTCTCTAATAGTAAGAAAACCACTAAAACTATAACTAATAGTTACCTAAGTAATATAAATACCTCCTATAAACTAACCCTACTATCCCTTTTAATAATATATCTACTAAATATACTACAGACCTCACAAAACTATATAATAAGAATATAAAATATAATAGAAACCTCTATAATATCCTTAAGTTAAAAATCCACATATTCTATAATTACTACTTTAAGCTTAATATCCTACAATATATATAAATAGAGCTTTTTTCAATTATACTTAAAAATAACACTCTGAAGTTTTACTTTAATTACTTAAGTATCTTAAATATTAATTTTATATTTAACTAAATAATCTAGTAGATTAAGAATTACTTTAAGAATAATAAGAATTAATAGCTTTACCTCTCTAATTAGTAAAATACTACTTTTCAAAATATTATTATTAAAAACCCTAATAAAAGTAAAAAGAAAACCCTCAAGCTCCTAATTTCAAAACTTACATATATCCAAAAAATCTTCTCTACTAAGATCTAAATAAATAATATTCTCTACTTCTAGCTTATAAGTATATACTATAATATATTAGAATATTAGTTAGCTTTCTTCGGCCTTATAGTAACTTCCTAGAGTTTCTATAACTAGTTAAAATCTACTATAAGTAATATATTATTAATCTAAAAAGTATAATATATATAAGATAATAGAGATAACTACTAGAAAGTAGCTAGAGACTGATTTTAGACTAACTATATATATAACTTACTTTAAAGTAACCCTCGAGACTATAATTATATCTTTATATATCTATAAGTCTACACTCTAAGTAGCTATTACCTACCTCTAATACTTATATACAGCTATATTAATCAAAAATACTATATATATAGCAAAACTAGTTACTAGTCTATAAAGTATACTCTTAAGGAGATGTATATTACTTTTAATAGATATAAGTTAACTACTAACTCTAAGGTATACTCTATAATAGTATACTATACTTTCCTTATAAACTATAAAAGTATTAATAATCTTATTGCGAGGTAGGTAGGATTGAGACCTACATCCGGTAAAGTGATACCTTACATTAAAGGTATATATACCAGATATTCTCAAGGGAAGAGAAAATAGTATAAAAGAGTGAATAGTAGTTATATTCTTATAAAGAGTGTTGTTGTTAGTTAATCTAGATACATACTAAAAGAGGGTAAAGTAGCCTCTTTTATAGTACTATATTC
>MASP02000008.1:66415-163533 GCA_001693025.2 Colletotrichum lindemuthianum | reverse complement strand
TGATAAGGCCTGGGCAGCTCGCCTGTCTGGGCAGCTCGCTTATCAACCACGTTATATAATAAAGATATTTAATAAATATACTTATATAAAATACCTTTAGTATCTCTTCTATAAGGTAATCTTAAATATAGATAGGTATCTAGCTACTAGAATTAAGATATATTAGTATAATTATTAAAGAGATATTACTTTACCTTAAGTTAAGTGAGAGGTTATTATTAAAAGTATCTAAATAGATTAAGAGATTAGTAGTCTTACCTTAAGTTAGACTTAATAATTTTCTATTACTATTTCTACCTAAATAAACCTTCCTAATCTATAGTAAGTAGTGAAAGTAAGGTTAACTACTAATTAGTATTAGTTTCACTAGGGGAAAGTATTTTATGAATATTATTATATATAATATACTAATAGGGTTAAAAATATTAATATTTATAGTATATAGCCTATAGGCTATATATAGGCTAGATCTAAGTGCCCTAGGTAATTAGTTACTAATTACCTGGCGGCTGGTGATAACTGGTAGCTAGTTGTCACTAGAGACAGTAGTCTCTGCCACTAGGCTATACTATCTAGTTAGCGCGCCGTGGGGCCCTAATAGCCCTATAGCTATTACACTACCGACAATTTAACTAAATAATCTAATAAGTTAAGAACTACTTTAAGAATAATAAGAATTAATAGCTTTACCTCTCTAACTAGTAAAATACTATCTTTTAAAGTATTATTACTAAGAATCCTAATAAAAGTAAAAAAGAGGCTTTTAAGCTTCTAACCTTAAAACTTATATATATCTAAATAAACTTTCCCTACTAAGATTTAAATAAATAATATCTTCTACCTCTAGCTTATAAATATATACTATAGTATACTAGAATACTAGTTAGCTTTCTTCAGCCTTATAGTAACCTCCTAGGATCTCTATAACTAATTAAGATCTACTATAAGTAATATTTTATTAATCTAAAAAGTATAATATATATAAAATAATAGAGATAACTACTAGAAAGTAGCTAGAAACTCATTTTAAACTAACTATATATATATCTTACCTTAAGATAACCCTTAAGACTATAACTATATCTCTATATATATATAACTTTATATTCTAGGTAGCTATTACTTACCTCTAATAATTATATATAGCTACACTAATTAAAAATACTATATATATAGTAAACCTAGTTATTAGTCTATAAAGTATACTCTTAAGGAGAGGTATACCTTATATAATAAATATAAGTTAACTATTAACCCTAAAGTATACTCTATAGTAATATACTAAAATTTCCTTATAAGCTATAAAGATATTAATAACCTTAATAATAATAGCCTTAAGGTTCCACTAGAGGGTAATACTAATAAAAATATTATTATATAATACTAAATAGATATTAACCTTAAGAAAGACTACTTTATAGAATCTACCCAAGAGATATTTTTTATATTATTTTATAGTAAGAAACCTATTACTTTGAATAGAGGTAAAATTACTGGAATTCTATAAGATTAAGTAGTAATCTATATCCTTAATAAAAATATTACTACTAACAGTAAACTTATAAATAATACTACTACTTCTATATATATCTTTACACTTAAGAGTTACTACTTAAATACTATATTTTAAGGTATTCTATCTAACTTAAATACTACTAACTTCTTAACTACTAAATACTTCTAGTTTACTATATTAAAATAATTAGTTATTCCCTCTATTATCTTTATATCTCTATAAAGTAAACTAATTATAATATACTTCAGAGAGATAGCCTCTATTATAATATTTAAGATAGTAAATATACTTACGCTACTAAGTATTATTATATTTTATATAATTCCTTATAATATATCCTTCCTCCTCTACCTTATAGATATAAATTACCTTAGTATTATATTTAATAATATCTATAATAAACTCCACTAAGGTAAAATAATTATACTTATTATTTAAAAATAGAGATATCTATAGATACTTCTTAATAAGGAGAAAATAATTACCTCTATATATTTTATAAAGACAGAAATATAGAGACTTTACTATTATTTTAGATGTCCAGTTATAATATACCTCTATAATATCCTCACTAAGGTGAATTATCTAGTTAAATAGTAAACTCTTAAGACTCTCAAGAGGTATTATTATTATTACTAAATATATAGTATAGCTTCCTTATACTTCTAATTTACTATTCAGAATAATATTAACTTTAACTTTAAGATTATTATTAATATTATCTATATTAATAACTATAGTATACTCTATATTATTAATACTACTATAATATTTAATACCACTCGATTTTTACCTAACTTATTAGTAAAAGTAATATAAGAAGCTTTTAAGGTATATTAGATTAATATATACTAAAACTCTCCTAATTTTATTACTACTAATATAGATATAACTTTTTAATCTAAAACCTTCAGATTAAAGATAAGAACTATGAAATTAATAATTTATATTATAGCTATTAAGGTATATAATAATTTTAATAAAGTTAAGTATTACTATATATTCCTCCACTATATATATAAGATTTACTATATAAAGTTCCCTACTGCTCCTTAAGAGGTATTTCTTTAGGTAGTATATAAAGTAATTAATAATATTATTAACCTAAATAGCTTTATATCCACTCTTCTTATTTTAAAGTATATTTATACCTTATAGATAACTTAGCTTCCTCTCTAAATATTATTACCTAAATCTAAGCTATATATAAAGCTATAAAGAAGATTTACTGTAAATATACTAAATATACTATTAATATTACTTTAGTAATATATAATAGTCTTAATACCCCTTATATAATAACCTTTCTGCTTTAAACTCTTATATATATAGTAAGAGAAAAAAAGCTTGTAAGAGCTATATCCTCTTATTACTACCTACAGTAAAACTTATATTCTTAAACTACCTTATAACTCTTAAGAGTTTCAATTAATAGCTATAAAATAATATTTTAGAAATAATAAATAAGAAATTAATAATAGTGTAAATATAGCTATAACTTTATAAAAACTAATACTTATAGCTCTATATACTAACCCTCAGCTAAACTAAGAATCTCTAAGTAACCTAATAGTAAATAGAGGCCCATAAATCTATATAATCACTCTAATTTCATCTATAACTATCCCTAAGACTCTAAATATATAGTTAATATCCTATATTACTTCTACCTTAAGAAATAATAATATCCTCCCTCCTTAAGTAGTTAGTAATCTACTATCCTAACCTTAAATACCTTAAGTTAAACTAGAAACTTTAAGTTTTATAATATACTAGTATATAGTTTGCTTACTACCTCTAAGGTTTTACTAAGAGGCTTATTTTATAATATACCTTACAGCTAAAAAGTAATTAGATCTAGTACTCTTACTTACCCTCTATATAAAAAGTATAATTATAATATTTAGCTTACTATTTATAAAATTAATTAAAAAGGAAATTAAAAGTATTATTAATAATTATATTATAAACGTTATTTAATATAACTCTATTCTCCACAAAAACTATAAGTACTTTAAGTTTCATATTATTAATAAGATTAAAAACAAAAATACTAACAAATATATAAGAAGTTAAAACTTATAATCTAAGGTTTTAGAAACTATAGCAAATTTAAGATTTTAATATAATTACTAATAATTCAGTAAAATAGCTAATAGTTAGTTTTAACTATAACTTCAGCTTTCCTTAAGTATACAAATATAATAATAAAACTTTATAATATTACTTAAACTTATATTTAAGCTAAAATAAAACTTATAAGGTATATTATAACTAAATTACCTTTATATCTTAAAAGATAGTATCCTCCAAACTCTATAATAATTATTATTAAACTACTTTACAGCCTTACTAAAGCTGGAACCTATTAATAAGTAACTTACTTTATATATTATAAGAAGTAGTAATAAATAGAGACTTTAATATATAATTTATATTTCCTTATCTTATATATTTAAAATAATACCTTCAGTCTTATTAGTATATAAACTAATAATATTTCCAGTCTCTCTAATATAGTATTCTCTTACTAAAAGGATGAAAAGCTTAAAAAAACCTTATTTAAAGTAAAGCCTAAAATTATACTCTTAGAGACTATACTCCTTATATTTAATAGAGATATCCTGTTACTTTATAGTAATTACCTTCACTTATATTAAAGGTATTAAAAGTAAAAGCTAATATTTATTAATATATATCTTATACTTAAGGTACTTAGGAAAGTATATATCAAATAATATACGTATAGTATATACCTTACCTCTATATACTAACTAGAAGCTTTATTTAATCTCTTATATATAACGTAAAAGTAATAACCCTTAAGTAATAATACTACTATACTTAATAAACAGCTTAAGTAGTAAATAAAGTATCTTAACTAAAACCTGAACTTTATACTACTTAACCTCTCTAAAATATATCTTTACAGTTTTATTAATAGTTTTTATACTGATAATACTAACCTCTTATCTTAACTAAAATTCATAATAATTCTAAACTAAGAGACTATAATAAATAATAGTTAGTTTAACTTCTATAGTAACCTTATATACTACTTATTTACTAAAAGTAAGAAAATTACTATAAATATATTTACCTTAGAGATCTATATTATAATAAGTAGCGTAAACTTTACCTATACTATAGCTATAATACTTAAGAAGATTCTTAAATACTTAATATTCTCTCAAATTCTAACTATTATATATACTAACTTATACTTACTTTATCAATATCTTATAAAGCTTAATAATACTAAAAAGAAGTATCTAATAATTAATATTATAGTATTAAGGTAGTTATATAAATACTATAAGTTCTATAAAGTATAATAGATTAATAGAGATAATAATACTACTAATACTTTCATAAAAAGCACTCTAAACTATATTCTCAAGAGATTTATTAATTTCAACTATATAACTATTTAAGTAGAGAAATAGGTAAATTAAGTAAAGTAGATAAATGGGTATTTAGATATTATTTAGGTAAATGGATATAGATTATAAAAAGCACTATTTGTATATAAATAGATAGATATTAGAGTATATAATAAAAAGAAAAGTTACTAATATCAATTACGCTATACTATAGAATATATAGTAACTATATATACTACTATATATATAATAGTATACCCTCTATAGCCTACTAGTTATAGATACTTAGTATCCGGCGCTAGCTATAGCTAAATAGCGTGACAATTAGTAAGTAATTACTATGCTATAAATCTAGAGCCTTATATAATACTATATGCCACATAATATAGTAATAATAATAACTGATAATCAGAACACCAGTTTGCATCTATACGACGAGATCACATACAGCATACAATTACCCTAACGATTAAACTAACAGAAATATATAGTAATAATAAATATATTCATAACTTTATAAATTATATAAAAGATTCCCTATAAATATATATTTACTTTACTATTTTAACTCTAATAGTTATTAAGATATAATAGTAATTACATAAAACATTTACTTATTTATAGGGTATCAGAAGTACTTAAGCTTAGGCTATATAAGCTAAATACTAGCGTAGCTATAGCGCTTTATATACCGTAAATTAGCGTAGCTATAGTATCTTGTATTCTGTAATTATAGTAGTATATAGGCTAAAATGCTAGTGTGGCTATAGTGTTTTATATGCTACAACTATAATGTCTCTAGCGCCTTAGCCGCAGTAGCCTGAATACTGTAACAACCAAAATAACCCTTCTATAAAAAACCCTTGATATTTCTATAAATAATAGATAGAAATTATTAATTTTACTACCATTTGAATTACGCTTTCTTCTTCTATATAATTAATATTTTTGTCAATATTTACCATAAATCTTTATATTACGAAAATTTACATTATTATATTTTATTACTTTTAATCTTACAGTTTATTTACAGTAATACCTTAACTGTAGATTTACCTACTTATCTATCAGTTCTAATATTATTAAAATCTCTATTTTGATATTAATAACTAGTTAAGCTATAGAGAAATTTGATAGTATTTAAAGGTAAACTAGAGTTTTAATAAAACTAATTTTTACTACTACTAATTACTAATAATTAGTAATTACTAATAACCTAATAGGTAGGTAAAGTTTAGCTTTCAGTAATAATATTATATTTCTATTAAGGTTTATAATAATAACTAAAATAAATTTTTAAGTACTTTCTAATCAAACTACCTGGTAATATCAATTTAATATAAATGTAAGGAAATAGATAAAGAACTAAATAAGAGAATAAATAACAAATTAATATAGGAAATAATAGAGGAAAAAAATAAAAACATCTATTTACTAAATCCTAATTCATAGGAGATACCTAGTATTTCACACATATACATAACTTTTTATTCTTTTTACTTCTAATATAATATCATCTTAAGCCTGGAAGAAACCTAAAACCTCTCTTATAATATCTATAAATATAGGAAAGGTCTTCCTATAAAGGATATTAATATATTAGAATTTAATTATAAATATAAATATAAGAAATAAATATACTTACAGAGATTTAGTACTTCTAGTATTAATATAAAGGCTGGAAGTTTTCTGGGAGGGTAAATTTATAGAAGAATCTTTAGAAGACCTTATAGGAGAAAGACCTTCTAAAAAGGCAGTATAAAGGCTTAGTAGCGTAAAAAAAGAGTTATTTTCAGTGAATTATAATACTAAAAAGTCTTCCTGGTTAGTTTATTCAGCTGGAAAGAAAGAAGGTAAAAAGGTAGCTTTGAAATTATAATTATTATAATTAATAGTAGAAAAGTTAGTTTAGGCTGAATTTTCAAATTTGGAAAAACTATAGCTAAAAGAAGTGAAAAGTGGGTCCAGATTAATATTTTAAGTAATAGAATTAGCTGTCTCAGTAGGCTGGGGAAGGCTGAGAAAAAAGTAGTAGAGTGAAAGGTAAATCTGGTTTTTAAACTACTCAGGAGGGTTAGAATAGGTGAAAGTAATACTATTAGAATCCATTTCTTTCGAAAAGTCTGTTGTGAAATTTGGGTGATTTTTGGTTACTTACTGAAACTGATACTAAGGTGGCAAATAACGTAGTTTATATAGGTAATAAAGCTTCTAGTAATTCAGCCTCTAAATATATTATTATTAGATTATTAGTATCCTTATCTGCGGAGTTTTTGGATTCCAAATATACCTTATATAGTTTTATTAGTCTGTAGTTAAATTTAATAAAGCTTTTTAGTTTAATTAGTAGTTTCTTTTAAAGATACAGTTATAGTAAGATTATTAAAGTATACCCCATAGTGGGATATTTGAGTATTAAAGATAATATCTTGTAAGTATAAACTAAAACTATCTATTTACTTAGCTAGCCTATTATATACTTAATAGTTAAAGAGACATTCTTTAAAAATACAATACAATTACTTTAATATATAAAGTACTATAGAATATAATTCTACTTCAGATAGTTATATTTATTAATTTAATAAAGAGTTAATAATCCTTTATTAACTTAAACTTTTAGCCTCTAGTAACACTTTAGTAGAGTAGAAAACTTAGTCTTACTACTCAGAAAATACATAAGTAGTTAGAATACTTAAGTTATTTTTTCTACCTTAATGTATTTTAGTATTTATATATAAATTAATATAAGTATCTCTTATATAATAGTTATTATATGTTTAAGACTTAATAGTATGGAATATCTAAATACTCTAAATCTAGTCTTATATATATTATTAATTTAATAATAGATACTTTTAATATTTAAATAATAGTTATTATTTAATAATAGTTTATTTTATATTATATCTTTAAAAGAGGAATATTTAGTATACTAACTAGTATTTAACTACTAGTTATAATACAGAATATATAATATATAAGTGGAATATAATACTCAACTTTAATATATTTGTAATATATATTATATTACAAATAATACTAATACTAATATATGTATTTGTATTATATTACAAATATATATATTAGGAAAATAAACGTGAAATATTATAAATATATGTAATGTATTTGTATTTGTAATATGTAATATGTAATGTATTATGTATTTGTAATGTATTATGTATTATCTCTTAATACCCCGCTTAATAGCTTAGAATTACTTCCCTAATACTAATAATACTTTGAAATTAAGTCTCTCTATTATAAAGTAATATATAACTGTAACTATAACGGTTTTAGATTAGTAGAATTTCATTCTATTAATATTAATATTTACTTTACTTATTACTATAACCTTAATTTAGTGTATTATATTACAAATAATACAATTATAAATATATATAATATATTTGTAATATATTAGGTTTTGAAATATTATAAATACAAATACATCTATTAGCTATTATATATAATATATTATAAATACATATACTTGTATTTATATTAGATGTATTTGTATTATTGTAATGCTCTGAGTATATAGTACTATATAAGGCTCTAGATCTATAGTGTGGTAATTACTTACTAATTACTATATACTGAAGCTACAGTAAGTAATAGCTAGATGGCACTTAATACTAGTAGAGTGTAGAGGGTATAGTATGTGTATATATAGTTACGGTACTAAGGGTATAGCGTAACCGATAATTTTATTTAATAAATTAGTTTATATTACTTACTAGAAATATTACTAAGAGAATCTAAAAGTATAAGTATCTTTTAGCTCTGAAGGTCTTACTTTAAAGTACTTTATAAGATAAAAAACTAATTAATTCTAATTTTAAACTTCTTAAGTAAATTATATAAGTTTCTAGTATTATTATTTCTATATTATTATTCCTAAGATATATATATATATATATATATTATTGGTTATATTAAAGGTTTCTGACTATTTAAATTATATTGCCTCTCGGGGTCCTATTTAGGTAGTTGCATCCGACAGTCGGCTCTTGCCTTATAAACCCTGTAGATAAGCTGGAGCTAAGGAACCATTCAAATAGAGGAAACCTCAGGCGGCAAACGCAGTTAGTTAATATAATAGCTGACAAATGAGGAAGGTATATTCATCACAAAGGGAAGGTACAGACCTATATTTATTATAGTTACTTCTTTTAAGGATCGTAATTAGTTATTATATAACACCTACTGCCAGCTAATACACCTGTCGCCAGCCGTCAACAGTCGCCAGCTGTTAACAGCTATTAGCAGGTGCCGCCAGCTGGTGGCAGTTGCCACGCTTAGTTTCACAACCGGAAGGTATGCTATAACCACCAGTTGCGGTTGCCTGTCGCAGGATTCGAACCTACTGCACTTGCCAAAACGGTAAATGCCAGCTAGACGTTAAACTACTACGTCAAACGGGACATATTTGGTTACTTTTGCTCTGTACCTGTGGTGGTACCTAAGCTCTTCACCCTATATATAGTTCTAACTGTAAAATTTACCTAGTAATAGTATTTATNNACTAGCTTATAACTAGTTTAAATAGTAATAAAATTACTTATTATTATAGATAATTATACTTCCAGTTATAATATTTAACTTTATAGTAGAGGAAGACTTTATAATAATAATCTATATAGTGAGATTTTTAGTGAGGTTAGAACTTAATATATATAGCTAAAAGTAACTATTAAGGTTATAGAATTAAGAATCTTTATAAACCTCTTAAAGATAAGATAAAATAGAAGACTGAGAGCTAAGTATTCTATAATCTATCATTCTTCTATATCTATACTTTTATAATAAAACTGAAATTCCCCTTAAATTTATATAGCTATTTATAACTAGGAGAATATAATAGTAGGAACTATATATTCTATTATAACCTCTATAACTAGGAGTATTAATATCTCCTAGAGAGCTTAAGTAATATTATAAATACTAATATTAATAAGTAGACTCTAGAAATTTAGAAGAAAATTATCTAGCTATCCTATAATATACTATATTAAGTTAATAATTTTAGAGACTAGTTATTAATTAGATAGTATTCTAATATTAATATATTATACTAGTTACTAGATATTTTAAAGTATTATAATATTATACTTAATAGGGTTTTAGATACTATATAGTTATACTAAATATATCTATATCTATATTATTATTATTTATATATTAGCTATATTTAATTAAAGTATTAAGATCGTTTATTAATAAAAGTAAACTAAATCCTATTATATTTATATAGAAATTATAAGTTAGCTTATATTAGTAGTGGAAAACTTTTCTTTCAGTAGTGGAAAACTTTTATATTAGAAGTATAAAGTTTTATCTGGGGGGTGAGGATATTAAGATTATAGATATTAAGATTATAATAAGTATTTAAATAGAGTAGCTATAGTTAGTAGTAATTAAATCTCTCGAGATATTTAAATTATATATAGTGTGAGAGTGTGAGAGTGTGAGGGGAGGGTGTAAGGTTAATATAGAAGGAGTTGTCAGTGATTTGTTATTAAAATAGTTAGCGTAGAGTGGGTATACTAGCTGCTATAGCTATAAGGAGTTTAGCTTCAGATTAATTTAAAGCTAGCTGTTAGCCCCTCCCCAAATAGGATATATATATATATATATATATATATATAATTATTTATATAAATCTATAGATATTTAGTATTTCTTACTTCTGTTATTACTTAAGTAAACTTAATTTAAAGAACTAAGAGTAGTAGATATTAGTAAGAGTTTTATTATTAATTATTTTTAGTATTCCCTAACTGTAACTTCTTATCTAAAAGGAACTAATATATAAAGTACTTTCCTTATTCCTTCCTAAGATACTTAGTATTTCGATGGAGGTATTTTAGTAAATTAATAGATTCTCTTAACAGCCATTTTTTATATATACTATTACTAACTCTAAGTTCTAACTCTAATTTAACCTTCTTTCTATCTAGAACTCTATTATCTTACTATTTTATAAACTAACTTTCTCTCTCTAATATTTTTCTAATTTTTCGCTAAGTTTTAATTGATATTTTTATATTAAAGAAACTTAGTAATACTGTTGTAGCTGTCAGCTAAACTTTGGGATATACAGATGTTTTTTGTTTATAAAGCGGCGTATTACCAAAATGCCTCCGTCGAAATACCAGGTATCCCTTCCCAAGTACCAAGATAGGTAGGTACCTTAGGCATGTGTGGTTGCTATTATATTACATAAGGTAAAATCCAGCACCGCAACCAGTCACCAATCACGAATGGTAGGTACAAACCCGACCGACGCCGCCTTCTCTTGTCTTTGTCTTGCCTTACCTTGTCGCCTGCATCCCGCGTTTGCCCTACTACCTGTTCCTCGTTCACTGTCTGCCTGATCTGTCCCCCGACACCAACCGCAACGCGTGCACACACGCGTCACATCTTTTCGTACCGAATCGCAACCCATTCCCGCAGCAGCGCACCAAGTCTTGCGTGCACTCGATTTAACGCATTTCTGATATTCCTCTCAATCGCACACGAGTCGTCTTCAAGCCATGGGTAAGTCTAATCCTATCTCCCTTCATCGTTTTCGCACCTATTCGATTGTATCCTATCGATGCAATTCCCTATCTCTACCTAGTCGCCTCCCCATTCATTCTCTTTCAACCTGTTTTTCTACGATGTCGTCGTTATCGTTGTCTCCCACTTCTGCAAGTCCATCATGTTGCTAGTCCCTACTGGTCCTGGTCCTTGTCCGTTTGCTTGTCCCCTCTATCTCTCCTATCTCGTCCGCTCTGTCGCCATCTGCGTCTGTCGTTGCCGCCAACCGGCGTCTCCCTGGCCACCTCTCTTGCGCCTTGGCTCGTGGCCGTTGTTGTGTGCTACGTCCCGCCTGCGCGCAGGTCCTGCTTACCTTTGCGGACTCCAGTGAGTCGATACGGGTGTACGGGCACGCGGTGTTTCTTGCTCGGTACCTCATCAGCCTCATCCCGCAGCAATTGTTATGTCGAGTCGGCACGTTGCTTCAGCGCCCTCTGTAGCGGCCATCCTCACATCTGTTCCAGCCAGTTGTGCGACCATTCTCAGCCCGGGCTGTTGAGTCTCAACATCGCTTTGATCGGCGCCGATATATGGTCGGTACCCCACCCCACCTCCAGGAACTGGAACTGGCTTTGCCTCCATGCTCGCGCTCAGCCCAGCCGAATCACGTTCATCACCCTGTCTCTCGAAACGCTTCACATTTCCATCTATTCGCCCGTCACACTTGTCCTTCAACCCATCATTACCTGGCATTTACCCCTTGTGCGGACAAAATGCAGGCTGTCCCTCGTCCACTGCCATGCTTCAAGGTGCCGCTGTGCCCCATTCCACATTTTGTTGCCTCCCACCCCCTCGCGTGCCTCCCTCACGTCGTATGCACGCACAGTATGACCCTCGGGTACTTTGGTATTCATACCTACCCAACAAGGTCCTCCGGGTCGCAAGGGCGTGTTCATTACCAACCTCCCAGCCGATTCCACCCGTACACTCAATCTTCACTCCTCCCAAGCAAGAGTGCGGCCAACAGCGTTGCCGGAGAGCTGATTTCCATACCAAGGCTCCCGAATCGTACCCTCCATCCCTCGGGCAAAACCAGATGGCCTGCCTGCATGCTGGTGCTACTGGTGCATGCTCTCCCGTGCCACCCCCACAACTCTGTACCCGATCCCGTATCCGGACCCGTGCCGTGCCTTTATTACAATACCCCCCTCCTTCCACATCTGTTCACCTGCCTGCCCACCCTTCGAGCTGTCCAAATATCGCCCGTGGTACCCTTTCTTCGTCGTTCGTTCCGTTCTGATTTTGTGTTCTCTTGCTTCCTTCTCACAGACCCTTTGGCGACTCCCTGATTTCGGCTGCAAACTAACCTAGCCTTCCCTAGCTGACTCCGGCGACACCTATCGACCTGTAAGTAACTGCATACTTTGTCCCATCTTTGCCACCTTTGAGTCAACCGATTAGGTGCGCCTCCGCCCAAGGTTTGGTAGGTACCAGGGCTCGCGCTACCAGTACCACCGACAAGCAAGCTCTTGGGCAGGAGCTCACCAGGTTGTCCACGTTCCCGTGCCAATTTCGACACAGTTTGGGTGGCGCGAGGTCAAGGCGCGCCTTCTTCCCATTCATGCGGCTTCGCATCTGTCACCAGCACCACTTCGTCTGTTATCTTCCCGCCCATTGTGCTCCACGGGCTGCATTGCCCGACCCACTACCAACATCTGGCAAGAACGGGCTGTCTTAGGACCAGTGGCTATGTTGGCACCCCATGCTAACTGGTGCAAGCGGGAGAGATCTCGGTCCCCTCGGCGTGGACGCTCACGTAGTCCAACCAACGGTCCCAGGCGTCGCTCATTCTCCCCTCGAAGTCGGTCGCGCAGCAGAGACGACTACCGCGGAAGAAGAGATCGTTCCCCCATGACTGGAACCGGAGCTCCATCTGGAGGATCTAGCACTGGGTACGGAGGAGCACCCCAACATCGATCCTACGAAGAGCGCGCAGCCGCCAGAGAGCAAATGATGAGCAGCATTCGGGAAACGTCGCAGCAGGACCGTCGCGTCTACGTTGGCAACCTTTCCTACGACGTCAAATGGCATCACCTCAAAGATTTTATGCGACAGGGTACGTGACTCGGCCCAACACCTAGAAGGCTGAATTGCTGACCCGCCTCCTCCAGCCGGAGAGGTTCTCTTCGCCGACGTGCTATTACTTCCAAACGGAATGTCGAAGGTGGGCGTCTACACGTAGTCTATGGCTGGCTTTCCTTTGTAGTCTCTTCCCTCTGGTTATTGATGGACTTGTTGGATTGACGGGTTGGGACGTGTGTCCACGGGTCTATGTAGGGATGCGGGTAAGTCTGTACTGGTGAGGCATCAGATGTACGAACACAACTGACTTTGCTTTCAGAATTGTGGAATATGCGACGCGGGAGCAAGCCCAAAACGCTGTGGCCACCCTCAGCAACCAGAATCTCATGGGCCGACTTGTCTATGTTCGAGAGGTAAGCAGTGCTCGAAGCAATGTGGCTGACCAGGTGACCGGCCCAAGGACTAACATTGGTATGTTTACCAGGACCGTGAGGCTGAACCGCGCTTCATCGGCGCCACAGCCAACCGTGGCGGCTTTGGCGGCGGCCCCGGGGGTCCCGGGGGCCCAGGCGGAATGCATCCCGGCGGATTCGGCGGTGGCGGCCCCGGTAGCTACAATGCCGGGGGTAGCCGACAAATCTTTGTAGCCAATGTTTGTCCTCCCAAGTGCTTCCCTTCATGGGGGTATTGATTGCTAATGAGCTAATTTTCCGACTAGTTGCCATACACCGTGGGCTGGCAGGATCTCAAGGATCTTTTTAGGCAAGCTGGTAGGTCACACGTCTGATGCTTGGAGTATACAAGTCAGCTTAACTTAATGACAGCTCGCAATGGTGTCGTTATCCGCGCCGACGTACATCTCGGCCCCGACGGCCGCCCCAAGGGATCTGGTATTGTCGTTTTTGAGAATCCCGAAGATGCCCGCAACGCCATTCAGCAGTTCCATGGGTACGACTGGCAGGGCCGTCTGCTGGAAGTGCGCGAAGACAGATTTGCCGGCGCCGGAGGCCCTATGGGTTTTGGTGGTCGCGGCGGCTTCGGCGGAATGCGGGGCGGATTTGGCGGGGGATACGCTCGTGGCGGCTTCAATGGTGGCCGTGGCGGTTTCGGTGGCGGCTATGGCCGCGGCGGCTTTGCTGGAGGTGGAGGCGGCGGTGGCAGTGGCTACGACGCTGGTAGTGCGGTTTCCGTCCCACCAAACCCGTTCACTGACTTCGCTACTGCCGGAACTGAGCCCGGCGAAACGATCTACGTGCGCAATGTAAGATACCCTCGCAACCCTCTAGAACCCTATAGAAGCGCCACTGACCCCGCCGTAGCTGCCTTGGTCTACAAGTAACGAGGACCTAGTCGAGCTCTTCACCACGATCGGAAAAGTCGAACAAGCCGAAATACAGTATGAACCCAGTGGACGCTCCCGCGGCACCGGTGTGGTACGCTTCGACTCTGCCGAAACTGCCGAAACTGCCATAGCCAAATTTCAAGGCTATCAGTATGGCGGCCGCCCTCTCGGGTTGAGCTTCGTTCGATACCTTAATGCGGCTGGAGGTGGTGACAGCATGGAGACGGATGCTCATGCCGGTCTGACTCAAGATCAGATCATGTGAGGAAGAGGTGTACACTGTGGGAGCTGCGGTTTGCACATGATCCACTTTCTACCGCTGCTTGGCTTGGAAATGACCAGTGTCGCCGACACAGTGTCATTTGCATTGCCGTCGGTCGAGAGATTCTCCCTTTCAATGATTGGGAGAGCAGGCAACTGGCGCCGCCAACTCTTTTTTTTTCTCCTCCTTCTCCTTCTCCTTATTACAGTCTCGAAATTGCAAAATGCGACTTTAGTCTTCTTGAGTGAGACAGATGTATTCTCGCGATTCTTTCGTTCGCCAGTAGATCATCCAACAGATCATCAGGTCCACAATGCTAAAGACAATGTCTTACGAGGAAACTTAATCATCTCAATGCGGAAAAGGTAGAAGGGAGCGTGAGGGAATAGTCCAACTAGAATGTCATGACCAGAGTAACTCAACTTCCAATTCAGAGCCGCTGAAACGGGACGGTCTGAGTGATCTCTATGTTGGGTTGGTGATTTTGGAACGGTGCGACTTAATGATTGGTGGGCGCGACTGTCACCTGGATCGTGGCTTGGATTGGCCGCCAAACAAGCGCCGGTCAGTATCATTTCCTCACCAAATAGCAAAATTATGGACGCTGCACTGGCATTTGTCTCAAGCTACCACATGGGAGCCGGGTTCAGGCTCGTTCGTACGACGGAAGATGCGGGTTTTCGCCTAAGCTGAGACGAGACATCACAAGAACAAATGTCGCAGGAGGCGAGCGGCGCTCTCGAGTGACTCCTGGTAACACCGAAATTCGCCCGTTGCGGAGGCATGGATACTCAAGTGCACGAGACCTGTATATCCCATTGACAGAGCTGAAGAAATTAGAAAACCTCCCACCGCAATGGTGCGTGTGTGATTGGTTTAATATTGTTCACAGAACATCCAGTTGAATACTTTCCAGGCGACCCTTCAACGCGAACATCATGTGCGAACTTCAACTGTACAGATGTCCTGGCTGCGGCAAGAAATGGGAAGGTAACAGGAAGCTGGCCAGCTGCGAAGGTACTGGTCAGGCCGATCGCTGTCCAGAGAGCCTCTGCATGTACGTTGGTAACCCCAAAAGGCTGCGTAAACGGCAATGTGACGCTTGTGCGCTCGTCAGCGTGACGCTGGAGGACTTCAGGAAAGGCAATGTTCTAGATCGTTCTTATGACTCGGGCGAGAAGAGGCGCTAGGCACCCCTCGAAAGGTTTACCAACGATGGCTGGCACCCATCCGGACGTCTTCAAGGGGAAGTCACTTGGGATATTGAAAGGTTGAGTAGAGACGGTAACTTAGATGCGTGGAAACCATTGCCAAGATACCTTCGAGCGGCGAAAGTCAATTCAGTGTTGTTGATACATTGTCCGTCGGCCTTGTGGACCAGCGCTAGCCGCCCAGGCTCTCTTTGTTCACGTATGCTTCCTCTTAGACAAAGTACAGTATAATAGGGTAGCATCGGTGCGAGATGTTATCGTGGCAGCTTCCTGGAAGAGCAATGGCGGACTGGTAACTTGAGTGGATAGTACTCGCTGCTCCGGCTGTACATTGTGCTCGCGGCATATTTTGATCATGGTAGCGTCGTCGAAGGTCCTCCCTTCTTTCTCCTCGCCTTGGCCTTTTTCTTACTCCTGTCTCTAGGCTTCAGTGCTGCCATACCTGATTTGCATATGTCGGCATAGCGAGCATAGAAGCCCTCTAACGCATCTGCGTCAACAACCGTAGAAATCTTGGCCTTCTCGTCTCTGTGCCGTGTCGATTTGCCGTTGGTAGCGCGGACGAGGACGGGCATTGGCTTGGAGAGGCGAAGGTCAGGAAAAAGGTTGGCGGGGCTTAATGCGGAAAGGTCTTGCGAGTAAGATACTGTAGAAAGATTGTCAGGTTGAAGGCTGGCAATATTGGAGGCTTCTGGTATGGTTGTTACATCGCTTCTGTACGAGGAATACTGAGCCGTGACCTTTAGCCTTGAGCTGGTCGAAAAGGTCAGCCAATCTGCGGAAGAACTGAAGTTGAACTGGCTTAGCATCGTATAAGACAAGCAGGGCAGCTATCGTTGACATACCTCGTCGTGGCTTATGTGACTGTCCATCGTTAATTTGGCTCGCAGGGCAACGAGCGTGGTGCGTGGCTCAGGATTAAATCTTCTGTTGACCGTTATTAAGACAAATAATTTACAGATGGGGGCTGAGATTGGCAGTGTCTACACTTCATAGTCTTGGTAGGGTAGTCCTGTGGTATGTAATTAGGGGGTAAAAGGTGTAGGTATTTTATATATAGCTATATAGCCTAGCGTGCTATATATAGCTTTAATAGCTACCATATAAGTTAGATTAACTCTATATATAGTTTATTTTTAACTTAAAGGTAACTTATAATTAATATAATTATAAGTAAATATTATCTTATATTTTAAAGTAGGAAATAGTAGTATATACTACTTTAAGTAGACTTCTTCCTATAAAGAAGCTATTATATATAATAAGAAGCTAAAATCTAGTATATATTTCGTATATCTCAAATAGATATTGTATAGTATATAAATCTTTAGTTAGTAAAGCTATAAAAGAGTTAAAATACATAAAGTATATAATTTTAAGTTAAAGTTAATATCTAGGGTCCTTTCTTTTAAGTATATTATCTCTCATAGAAGTAGATGTATATAGTAGAAGTACTATTATAGATTTAGATTAATAATCTCAAGCTGGGTTTTACTTATATACTAAATACTTAGATAACTATAAGTTTTAACTTAAACTATTACTAGATATATTAATATTTAGGTTAAATAAATAGGTATTATAATTACTTTTTTTTATCTTAACATAGGTTTTATAATATTTATTTTTCTGAACACTTCTTCCTAATAGATTACTTTCCCTATAACTTACTAATAAGCTAGAAAGTATAAGTTAGTATACTATTAAGTCTATTAGTATTAAATTCTTATTCTTATTTATCATAAACCTCTATAATAGCTATATAATTCAACTATTTTATAGATCATAATATATCAATATATTTTTAATAATACTACGTTTTACTTATTAATGTAGTTTATAATTTACTTTAACTAGTTATAATTATTCGTAACTATTTACTATACTTAGTAATCTATAATATTAAGGAAATGAGAGTGAATATTCCATAGATTATATGTATTAATAAGGATCTTTAAAAATATTTGAAGTTATTAGTATTTTTTGGAAATTATTCCATATAATGAAACGTGGGGCCACGTTAACTATATAAAGCCACAGCCTAAAGGCCACATTTAATAAATATAAAGTGCTCCGTAAACCCCGCATTTTAACCGTAATAATATAAGTTATTTTGCTTCCTTATAAACCCTCCATATAGTGGAAAAGGGTTTCTACTAAGGCCTCTACTATATTCTTATAATTATAAACTTAGTTTAACGTAACCTTTAGTATTTTTAGATACTCTTACTTACTTTTATTATCAATTTAGATATAGCCAATATTTATAAGATCTCTTTTTTATTCTTCTTTTTAAAAATATATAATACCACATATTCTAAAGTATTTCTATATCAATATTAATTCTTCCTTTTAAATATATATATAATATTGGGAAGGGCTAATAGCTTGCTTTCTCTTGTAACTATTAGTGAATATATTACCCCTTGAAGTATAACTTTAGCCCTTTTATTTCCCTACTAACTACTATAGCTAGCCTCAAGTAAATTAAAATTTAAATTCCTTATAGATATAGTAACTAATATATCTACCCTATATTAGCTTTTTTAGTAATATACAACTAATAACTTCTTTTATATTAACCTTATATTCTAATACTCTTATATTCTTATATTATTTACAAATAATTTAAATATCCTAGGAAATTTCATTACTACTAACTATAGCTACTTTATTTAACTACTTATTATAATCTTAATATCTGCAACCTTAATATTATTACTGTATTTTACTTACCTCTAAGATAAAACTTTATACTTCTAATATAAAAGTTTTCTATTATTAATATAAAAGGTAAATACTACTAATATAAGTTAACTTATAATCTCTATATAAATATAATAAAGCTTAACCTCTGTTTGACATAATAGTTTAACGTCTGGCTGGCTCTTACTATTTTGGCAAATACAGTAGGTTCGAATCCTGCGACAGGTAACTACGACTAATGGTTATAATATACCTTCCGGTTATAAAACTAAGTATAGCAACTGCCACCAGCTGGTGTTACATATAATTAGCAGGCAAAATCTGGTATATATTATATATAACTAAACGTAGCTATATACACTACGTAAAGCTTTATTTTAACTAGTTTAAGTGGAGTGAGGTTTATAGAGATACTATAAGTGCCTAAGGCTTAAATAATATAAACTCTAACGCTTAAATATATTATTTCTAATAGATTCCTCCAGCCTTAAGGGCTATATCTATAAGCTAGCCTCTTTAAATAATATTAGTTTAAATACTTTATTTATATCTTATAAGATATTTCTTTTACAGCTTTATTATCCTTATTAAACCTCCACCCCTATAGCAGAAAAAATAATATTATTTACAGACTATTTAAATGTCCCTTGTAAGCTAAAAGTAGCTTCTGGTGCCTTAGATACCTCAGGCGTCCCTAAGCTTTTTTTTAACTATATTATTATTAGGTTTAGAATCTATAAGTTCTAACTAGTAGTTGAAAGCTTTATTAAGATCTTTAAATATCAGTATAAATAATTCTTCTTGAAATTCCTCTTCTTACTTTACTTTCAGGTAGTTTAACTAATTTATTATATTAATTAAAGTAATAAAAATATTAAACTAGCAGCTTTAGAGAAACTTTATAAGACTGTAAGCTATAAAGTCTCCTAAAGGTATATACTTAACTTTAAAATACCTTTATTAAGCTTCTTATTATAATTAGTAATAATAAATATCTATATACTATAATTTTATATATCGTTATATTATTTCAGTAGTTATAAAGTATATTATTTACTAGTTATTATATTAAATTTAGACTACTAGATAAAGTTTATATATTTTATATTTACTAAAAGTATTTATCATAAGATTTACTTATAGTATAATAATAAGGTAGCTAGCGAAAATAGCTTCTTAAACTACTTATAATAATACCAAAAATTTTACTTTAGTTCTTAAAATAGTAATAATATCTTATTTATTAGCTTACTATACTATAAGATTATTAAAGAGATATATAATATATATCTAAAAGCATTTTTAATTCTTACTATTATCTGTAAGATTAGTATCTATAATAATAATAAGATTATTCTATAAATTACTAATCTTATAGTTAAACTTAAGATAGAGGTTTTTAGTTTTACTAAAATATTATTTAGTTACTTTTACTTTATACCTATAGTAGTACCTAAGCTTTTCACCCTATATATAATTCTTACTGTAAAATTTACTTAGTAATAGTATTTATACTAATACTAGCTTATAACTAGTTTAAATAGTAATAGAACTACCCATTATTATAGATAATTATACTTCCAGTTATAATATTTAACCTTATAGTAGAGGAAGACTTTATAGTAATAATTAGTAAGAATTTCAGTGAGACTAGAGCTTAATATATATAGCTGAAAGTAACCACTAAGGTTATAGGGTTAAGAACCTTTATAAACTTCTCAAAGATAGAATAAAATAAAAAACTAAAAGCTAAGTATTCTATAATTTATTACTCTTCTATATCTATATCTTTATAATAGAACTAGAATTTCCCTAAAATCTATATAGCTACTTATAACTAAGGGAATATAATAGTAGATACTAAATATTCTATTATAACCCCTATAACTAGGAACACTAATATCTCCTAATAAGTCTAAATAATATTATAACTACTAATATTAATAGACAGACTCTAGATATTCAGAAATAAATTATCTAGATATCCTATAATCTATTATATAAAGCTAATAATTTCAGAAACTAGTTATTAATTAGATAGTATTCTAATATTAATATACTATATTAGTTAGAAGATACTTTAGAGTATTATAATATGATAATTACTAGAGTTTTAGCTACTATATAGCTATACTAAAAGTATCTATATTTATACTGATATTATTTATATATTAACTATATTTAACCTATTTAATATATTAAGATTATTCACTAATAATAGCAGACTAAGTTATACTATACTTATATAGAAATTGTAAGTTAGCTTATATTAATAGTAGAGAACTTTGATATTAGTAGTAGAGAACTTTTATATTAGGAGCGTAAAGCTTTATCTAGGGAGTAAAGATATTAAGGTTATAGATATTAAGATTATAATAAGTATTTAAATAAAGTAACTATAGTTAGTAGTAATTAAATCTCTCAAGATATTTAAATTATATATAGTATAAGGGCGTAAGGATATAAGGTTAATGCAGAAGGAGTTATTAGTTATTTATTATCAAAAAGGTTAATATAGAGTGAGTATACTAACTATAGCTGTAAGAGGTTCAGCCCCAGATTAACTTAAGGTTAGCTGTAGCAGTTAGCAGGAGAGTGGGAGGGCTGAAGTTATACTTCAGGAAGTAATATATCCACTAATATTCACAATAGAGAGCAAACCATTAGCCCCTCCCTACTAAAATATTATATTATTTACTTAACTTTAACTTAGTAGTTATCTCCAGAATTCTAGTTAAAATAGAATAATAAGCTATTTATATAAATAATATCTAATCTTATTATAATTATTATATAATTAATAAAATCAATATTCTATTAATAGTATTTAATTTCTATATTTAAAGCTTAATTATATTATAAGAGAAATTCTTTAGGTCTGAAGGAAGTATTAAACTATTTAATATACTATATATATATTATAAGATACTTAAGAAGCTTTTTAATATAGACTATTTAAGAAAACTATAGCTATTATATTATTTAATCTTAAATACTCTTAATACTAAGTAACTATTATAGGTGTTTACTTTCTTTAAGATAATATTTCTTTTAGAGGTTTACTAATAATATAAATATTTTAGATATATCTTCTAAGGGGAAGGAAAGTATATACTTATTAATAGAGAAAAAGAAGATAATATATTCCTTAAGTTAATAATATAACTTTCCTATAGTAAACTTAAAACCTAGGTATTTAAGATCCATCTCTAAATAATACTACTAGAGGAAAAAAGATTTTTAAATATTATAAAGTATTTTATTTAGATGGTAGATTTTTCTAAGCTTTAAATAACTAGATAGTATTTCTATATAAACTACTTTATTAAGTATTACTTCAATAAAAATGTAAACTATATCATATTAAAGTAACTTATAATTAAAATAGTTAGCTATTACTATAAGAATTTAAAAGAATATATCTACTAAAGTAACTATAAAGATTTTACAGTTATCTTACAGCTATTAGTTTGTATAAATAATAAGTTAAATCTTAATTTTAGAAAGATATTTATACTTATTAAATTTATAAATGTAGACTTAATAGTAACCTAGAACTTTTAAGTCTCTTATTAGAATCCTACTAACTTTACTTTAGAAATATAATTTAATATAATTTCTAAGATAAACTTTTTTAGCTACTATTATACCCTTAGTATATAAATAAGTAAATACTATTAAGTAAAATATAGATAATAGTAATAATTTCTACTATAGAATTTCTAAAGTAGAAGTTTCTATTTTTCTATATTTTAAATACTCTCTAATATATAATTTACCTTATAGCTAAAGTTTATCTTTCAGACTTATAATAACCTTTTTGACTTTTCTTAAGATTTAAACTTTAAAAACCTCCTTTAGTTAATAATTTATATAATTCTATAGCTATAGGTAGAAGTATCTAGAAGTATCTTAAAATAACTAAAGGATACTAGCTGAAAAGGTAACTTTGAATAAAAATCTCCTAGTTATTTTAATATAGTAATTTATTTATTCCTCATACTTAACTTTCTCTGGAGGTATTTAATCTTCTTACCTCTCTATAGATTTATTTATATGAACAAAATTATAGAAGAATATAGTAAGTAACTTTAGAGAGGTTAATAATATAAACTTTATAGTTTTATATAAAGTCTCAGAGGATTTAAGGTTAGCTATAGTATAAATATAAAACCTTAAGTCTTTATAGCTACCTTCTATATTTTCAGTATAAATTACCTTATTAAGCTTTTTACTTAAGTTTAAGTAAGTATTTAAGTCAGTTTTATATAACTTTACTGCAGCTAATTACTTTTATAACTAATAAGAAATCTTATTAAGGTTAAATCTTTTAAAATTATCTCATATAGAAACTTAATTTCTATTAAGAAATATTATCTTATTAAAAGAAATATTATAAGTTATAATAACCTTATTTTCTAAAAGGTTTTATATTTAAAGCAAATTAGTTAAAATATAGCTAACTAAAAAGCTAACAAAAATATATTCCTAAAGGTAGGTAAGATAGTTATATTTAAATTCTATATTTATAGTAAGAATAAAATACTTACAGCTATATATTTAAAAATAAGCTAAGTTTAACCTTAGAGTATTATCTTTTTAAGTAACCTTATATAGGTTCTAGTATAGCGTTTACTAGCCTAAAAAGCTTATTAGTATATAATTATAAAGAAATACCGCTACTTATAAGATTTCAGACTAGAAATTATAAGGTAGTTTACTTTCTTACCTTATAGTTTTTATATAAGCTTTAATAACAGCTTTAATATACTTTATACTACTATTTTAGCTTTATATATATAATATAGATAGCTTAAGGTAAATATCTTAAGTAATTAGAATAGCTTTCAGTCTCTTATATTTAGAGTTTTTATTATTATACTTAAAGATCTTAATATTAACGTTATACTGATACTTAAGAAGTAAGATAAAGTTATTAAATACTATAGTTATAATAGCTTCAGTATAATCTATAAAATAAAAATCCGATAAGTAATTAGTATTTGTATTTATAAATATTAAAAAAGAGATATAATTACTATAGCCTTAGTAATAAGGATTAAAGTTAAATATAATATACTTTCCAGAAGTAGTATATGAAATATTTTTTCATTTTACGCAGTAAATAATTTATTTTACCTTACTAATATTATAAACTTTATATACCCCCCAAATAGACTAATATTTATTATGTTTTAAGTAACTATTAGTAATATTGATACTATATATAGCTGAAATAAGGTAATTAAGAGGCTTTCTCCTAAAGTATTCTAGCTACTAATACTAAAACTATTTATTACCTTTTAGGAGTTTTTAAATAATCTCTATAGTATATCTCTAGTAGTAATAATATTTAGAAGAAAGCTTATACTATACTAATTATACCACTAGAATAGTTAACCTCTTATAAGATATATAGTATTTAAGAACTTATTAGCTATATTAAATATTAATAGCTATAATCTCTAAGTAGTTACTTCTCTACAGTTAAGAGAGGTAATTCAACCTAATATTGTATTAGTAACTATACTTTTATAATTACTAAAAGAATTTAAGGTTTATAGCTAGAAAGATATAGAAAGTAACATTATAGAGATATAACTTAACTTTTTTATTTTTTGAGATTATAATATTAATTTTAGTATCTTTATAGTCTTTAATAGGTACTAGCTTAATATTATACTAAATATAATTTTTAGAGGAAGCTTCTTAGAAGGTTATAAAATAGTTAATATTTTAAAAAATATAAACTGAGGTATTTAAATTGAGAATAAATAATTTTTAGAGGGAATATTACTGAGGTTCCTCTATATAGTAAGTTTACTATATAGTATTATAGTTACTTCAGCCGGAATTCTAGCTATATAGTTATTATTATTTAAAACCTTAGACTCTTTTTAAAAAGTCTGAATTTAAAGCTATTTATTATTTAATTTTCTTCTTAATTATAGTATTAGGTATCTAACTTTTATACGTAAGTAACAGGTATATATAATAGTAGTATAAAAGTAGGTAGTTTTTACTATACTTAAGAGAACTGCACTTAATATATTAAGATTATTTGCTAATTAAAGTAGGCTAAATTCCACTATACTTATATAAAGCTTTTAAGTTAACTTATATTAATAGCGGAGAACGTTTATATTGGGAGCGTAAAGTTTTTTCTTAGAGGTAGGTAGAGTATAGTGAGAATATTAAGGTTATAGATATTAAGATTATAATAAGTATTTAAATAAAGTAAAGTTAGTTGTAATGAAATCTCTTAAGATATGTAAATTATATATAATATAAAAGAGTAAGGGCGTAAGGAGAGGGTATAAGGTTAATATAGAAGAAGTTATTAGTTATTTATTATTACAAATATTAATATGGTGTGGATATACTAGCTGCTGTAGCTGTAAGAGGTTTAGCTTTAGATTAACTTAGGGCTAGCTATAGTAGTTAGTTGGGGTTGGGGGGCTGAAGCTATATTTCATGGGGTAATATATCCACTAATAGTTATAATAAAGAGCAAGCTATCAGCCCCTCCTTTTATAATATTACTTAAGTTACTTGAAATATATTTATATATGTAGTTATAAGACTTATCTTAAAATATCCAATATCTATTATTATATATCTCTAGTTATTGATAGCTATACAGATCTCAGAGGAATTTCAGATTTATTATAAAGATTATACAAAAAATAGTTTAGATATAGAAAAATAGTATATTATAGAATACCTAGCTTTTACGTTTCTATTTTATCTTATTTATAAGAGATTTATAAAACTACTTCACTTTATAACTTTAGTAGTTACCTTTAGCTATATATATTAAGTTTTAGCTTTACTGAAGTTTTCACCATATAGAGTATTATTATAAAGTTTTCTATTACTGAAAGATTTAACATTAGAATCTACAGATATAATATTCTATAATAATAGGAAGTTTTATGACTGTTTAAGTTAGTTATAACTTAGTATTAGTATAAATATTACTACTAGGTATATTTTACAGTTAGAACTACATATAGGGTGAAAAGCTTAGATACCACTATAGATACAGAGCAAAAGTAACCAAATACCAGAATATAAATATATAATATCTATTTAGTTACTTTTACTTTATATCTATAGTGGTATGTCAGCTTTTTACCCTATATATAGTTCTAACTATATAATATTTAGTTACTTTTACTTTATACTAATAGTAGTATCTAAGCTCTTCACCTTATATATAGTTCTAACTGTATAATATACCCAGCAATAGTATTTATATTAATACTAGCTTACAACTAGTTTAAATCGTAACAAACTTAGCTATTATTATAGATAATTATACCCCCGGTTGTAATATTCAACCCTAGGGAGGGCTGAAGTTATACTTTAGTGGGTAATATGTCCACTAATAGTCGTAATAGATAGCGAGCTATCGGCTCTTCCTCTAACTATATAATATACCTAGAAACAGTATTTATATTAATACTAGCTTATGAATAGTTTATATAGTAATAAAACTACCTATTATCATAGATAATTATACCCCTAGTAATAATATTTAACTTTATAGTAGAAGAAAACCTTATAGTAATAATTAGTAAGATCTCTAGTGAGGCTAAAGCTTAATATATATAGCTGAAAGTAACTACTAAGGTTATAAGATTCATAGTCTTTATAAGTCTCTTAAAAATAAGATAAAAGGTGTGTGAAAGCTAACTACTTTATAATTTATTCTTCTTCTAGATCTTCTCAATAATATTTAAATTTCCTTGAAATCTATAGAGTTATCTGTAACTAAAGAAGTATAAAATAGGTAAAGGATATTCAGCTATAATTATTATAACTAAAGCTATTAGTTTATTAAACTAAGCCTTAGTAAAATCATTCTGAATACTGTAATTAACAGGTAGTCTATAGATATTTAAAAGAAAATTAAATAGCAATTCTATAATCTACTACGTTAAGCGAACTATTTTGGAGACCAGTTATTACTTAGATAATACACCAATATTAAGATACTACAGTAACACCAGTTACCAGATATATATAATATCAATAAATATATTAATATTATAATATATCGGAGAGATTTAGATATATATTACTATATAAATAAATACAATTAGGATATATAATATATAGTATTTATGTTATTATAGCTTTTGAAAGATATTATTCTATAGCTTATAATTTCTAAATCACTATATTTAACTAAAGTATTGTAACTTTGATATTTATATATTTAATATTCTTGAAATACCTTCAAACTATAGTCTTATATATTATTATCAAAGTGTACTAAGCTTTATACTTAGATAATACTAGGGAAAGACTGATAGCTTACTCTCTATTCTAACTATTGGTAAATATATTATTTTCTAAAATATAATTTCAGTCCTTTTATTTTAGTAAATACTTTAGCTACCGTCTAATGCATTAAAAGCTAAGTTGCTGATAGCTATAGTAGCTAGTATATATACCTTATATAAACTTTTTTAATAATAAATCACTAATAACTTTTTCTTTATTAATTCTATGTCTTTATATTCTCATACTATATATAATTTAGATATCTTAAGATATTTAATTTCTACTAACTATAGCTATTATATTTAAATACTTATTATAACTTTAATATTGATAACCTGAATATTCTTACTATACTTTATATACTTCTAAGATAAAGCTTTATATTCCTAACATAAAGACTTTCTATTACTAATATAACTGTTAGTTTAATAGTCAGGGTAATTACATGCTGTACGTAATTTTGTCGTACGGATGTAAACTGATATTCTGGTTATTAGTTATTATTATTACTACGTTACGTGGCGTATAGCGCCATATAAGACTTTAGATTTACGGTATAGTAATTACTTACTAATTACCACACTATTTAGCTATAGCTAGCGCTAGATGCTAGGTATCTATAGCTAGTAGGCTATAGAGGGTATACTATTATATATATAGTATTATATATAGTTACTATATATCCTATAGTATAATATAACCGATATTAGTAATATTTCTTTTTATTATATATTCTGGTGCCTATCTATTTATTTAAAGAATAATATCTTTTATAATTTATATTTTTTTATCTAAGTAATATCTAAATATCTATTTATTTACTTTACTTAAGTTACCTATTCCTCTATTTAAATAGTTATTTAGTTTAAATTAATAAATCTCTCGAGAGTATAGTTTAAACATTCTTTATAAAGATATTATTAATACTATTATTTCTATTAATCCACTATATCTTATAGAGCTTATAATAGTTATATAACTATCTTAATACTATAATATTAATTATTGGATACTTCTCTTAAGTAATACTAAGCTTTATAAGGTATTTATAAAGTAAGTATAAGTCAGTATATATAATAGTTAGAATCTGGAGAAACTTTTAGTATTTAAGAGTCTTCTTAAGTAATATAGCTATAATATAGATAGAGTTAATACTAATTACTATAATATACATTTTTAAAGTAAGTATACTTCTAGTAACTTTCTTACTTTTAGTAAATAAGTAATATATAAGGTTACTATAGAGGTTAAACTAACTATTACTAGTTACAGTTTCTTAACCTAAGATTATTATAAATTCCAGCTGAAATGAGAGGTTAGTATTATTAGTAAAAAAAGTATTAATAAAAGTATAAAGATATATCTTAGAGAAATTAAGTAATATAAAGTTAAGGTTTTAGTTAAGATACTCTATTTACCACTTAAGCTACTTATTAAGTATAGTAATATTATTACTTAAGAGTTATTACTTTTACGCTATATATAAGAGGTTAAATAAAGCCTCCAGTTAGTATATAGAGGTAAGGTATATATTGTATATATATTATTTAATATATACCTTCTTAAGTACCTTAAATATAGTATATATATTAATAAGGGCTAGCTTTTACCTCTAATACTTTTAGTATAAATAAAGGTAATTACTATAAAGTAACAGAATACCTTTATTAAATATAAGGAATATAGTTTCTAAAAGTATAATTTTAGACTGTACCTTAAATAAAGGTTTTTTAAGTTTTCTATTCTCTTAGTAAAAGAATATTATATTAGAAAGGCTGAGGATATTATTAGTTTATATACTAATAAGGCTGAAGATATTATTTTAAGTATATAGAATAAGAATATATAAGTTATATATTAAAGTTTCTATTTATAACTTCTCCTTATAATATATAAAGTAAGTTACTTATTAGTATATTCCAGCTTTAGTAAGGCTATAAAGTAACTTAATTATTATTATTATAGAGTTTAGAGAAAACTGCCCTTTAAGATATAAAGATAGCTTAGCTATAATATATTTTATGAGTTTTACTTTAGCTTAGATATAAGCTTAAGTAATATCATGAAGCTATATTATTATATCTTTATACTTAAGGAGAGTGGAGGCTATAGCTAAAATTAACTATTAGCTACTTTACTAAATTATTAGTAATTATATTAAAATCTTAAACTTACTATAGTCTCTAAAGCTTTAAATTATAAGTTTTAACTTCTTATATACCTTATTAGTGTTTTTCTTTTTAATTTTATTAATAATATAAAACTTAAAGTACTTATAGTTTTTGTGGAGAATGGGGTTATATTAAATAATTTTTATAATGCTATTATTAATAATACCTTCAACCTCCTTTTTAATTAACTTTTTAAATAGTAAGTTTAGTTACTTTTGCTTTATACCTGTGGTGGTACGTAAGCTCTTCACCCTATATGTGGTTAAATAGTAAGTTAAATATTATAATTATATCTTTTATATAGAGGGTAAGTAAGAATACCAAATCTAACTACTTCTTAGCTGGAAGATAAACTATAAAATAAGGTTTTTAGCTAAGCTTTAGAGGTGGCAAACTAACTATATATATATAAGTTATAAAATTTGGAGGTATTAGTTTAATTTAAGGTATTTAAGGTTAAGGTAGTAAATTGCTAACTATTTACGGAGGAAGGATATTATTATCTCTTAAGGTAAAGGTAGTATAAGGTATTAGCTATATATTTAAAGTTTTGGAAATAGCTGCGGATGAAATTAAAGTTACTATATACAATTATAAGCCTCTATTTACTATTAGGTTACCTATTAATTTTTAGTTTAGCTGAGGGTTAGTATATAAAACTATAAATACTAGCTATTATAAAACTATAGCTATTACTATATTATTATTAATCTTTCATTTAATACCTTTAAAATACTATTCTATAGCTATTAATTAAACCTCTTAACAGCTATAAGGTAGCTTAAGAATATAAGTCTTACTATAGGTAATAATAAGAGGATATAGCTTTTATTAGCCTTTTTTCTCTTACTATATATATATAAGGATTTGGAGCGAAAAGGTTATTATATAAGAGATATTAGGGCTGTTACATATTACCAAAGTAATATTAATAGTATACTTAGTATACTTATAGTAAATCTCTTCTATAACCTTATATATAGCTTAAGTTTAAGTAATAATATTTGGAGAGGAAGCTAAATCTTCCGTAAGGTATAGATATACTTTAAAAATAAGTTATATAGATATAAGGCTATTTAAGCTAGCAGTATTATTAATTATCTTATATACTGCCTGAAGGAATATCTCTTAAATAGCAGTGGGAAGCTTTATATAGTAAATATTATACATATAGCGGAGAATTATATAGTAATACTTTACTTTACTAATGTTATTATGTACCTTAATAGATATAATATAAATTATTAATTCTATAGAGGTTACCTCTAATCTGAAGCTTTTAGATTAACAGGTTATATTTATATTAGCAGTAGTAAAGTTAGAAGGATCTTAGTATATATTAATTTAATATACTTAAAGGATCTTCTATATTACTTTTACTAATATAATAAGTAAATATTAAGTAGCGTTTAATACTATAGTAATATTAAGAATATAGAGTATATTATAGTTATTAATATAGATAATATTAATAATAATCTTAAAGTTAAAGTTAATATTACTCTAAATAGTAAATTAAAAGTATAAGGAAGCTATACTATATATTTGGCAGTAGTGGCAGTATTTCTTAACAGTCTTGAAACTGCAGAGTATTTCAAAAATACAAATACAACAAATACAAATACATGTATTTGTATTTGCTCCACAATTACAATAAATACAAATACATGTATTTGTATTTGTATTTATTGTATTTAAATACACTAATTTAAGGTTATAGATATTAGTTATATTATTAATAATACTAATTAAGTAAAATCCAAATATTCTAAAACTGATGTATTTAACTTCATAATATATATATTAAGCGAGTAATCAAATTTCAAAGTATTTTATTTCACTTTAAAGATTACAAATCTAACTTTCAAACTAATACTATTAAATACTAAAACTATTTAAAATAAATCTAATAGCTAAAAATATATAAAGAAATCTCTAGTAAATATACTAATTACTACCTATATCCATTGTAAAATTACTTTTCTCTATATTAGTATTACTACTATTACCCTCTTTCACAGTAAAGTCTAGTTCATCTTCAGAAATTTCCCTATAATCAAATAAATCTGTATATAACTTAGGAATAAATAATTCAGAATTATTATTAAGTTTATTATTATAATTAAACCAGCTTTTTAATAGTACTAATCGCTTTCGACTTTAATATTTTAAATTAGTTCTTCTTTTAGTAATAATATTACCTAATTAATTAAAGCTAGATTTTATAGCAGCTGAAGTTAGTAGAATAGATAAATACTTCCTAGCTAAAATACTTAGTATAGGGAATCTTACTTTATTTTCTTTCCATTAATTATTAGGCTGTATCTATTAAGATTATTAGTAATAACTCTTATTTATATACTTATAGATAAATATATCTAATAATATCTCTAAGTAATATTATAAATTACTTACTTTATCTCCTTGTAAGGGAACTTTAAAATAGTTATTTAACTTATCCTTTTGAAAATCTTCATTTTCTTTTTTACTTTAAATAGGAAATAAATTACTGATAAATTTATCTTTAGGCTTAGGTTAAGGAAGCTTAACCTCTTTAGGTTTAGATCTAGATTAATCAGGATCTATTATAAAGTTTACTTGAGAATTATTAGATTCTCTAGATTTTCCTTTATTTCTATTAGTATTATTAGACATAATACTTTCTAAAGGAATATAATCTTTAATAGATTCTAAAAATAGACCTTATTTATTAGTAGATTGTAAATTATTACTAATAAACTCTCTAAGGCTATATTTTAATAATAGTTAGCTTATTATATTCTGAAGAAAGAAAGTATTAGATTAATATTAGTAAAGTTAATATATACCTTTTATATTCTTACTTTAAATTCTTTTTAGTTAGATTTATAATAGATTTAGAAATAAAATCTTGAAATCTATTATATACTAGACTTTAAAAATAAAGTTTAGAATTTCATATAAAACCAAATAAATAAGGTTTATATTTAGTTTTATAAATACTATTAGAGATAGAATGTAGAAATAATTTTTATAGTAATAAGATTCCTGGTTTAATTGAAGGTAGTAATGAAACTGAATAAAAGTTCAGCATTTTATTACTCTAAAGACTATAGTTAGTAGGTCTAAAGTAATATTAAAATAAACTTATTATTATAAATTTTAGTAGTAAAATCTATATATTTACTTAATTGAAATATTACTTACTTTATTAACTTTATTTACTAAAGTAGTATGTAATTTAAGCTTATTAAATAATCTATAATAAATATTTCCAATAAGAGTTATAGTACTATTAATAGTAATATAGAGACAGCCTTATAAATAGATAGTAGGATTATAGAATATTTTTAATATATCTCTTAGATATTTAAGCTGAATCCAACTAATTTCAGAAGGATAAATAACTTTATATATACTATTTTTGGTTAAACTACGTAGAATATCCAAGGCTGGTTTTAATTCTATAGCAGTATTTATTATTAGATATACTAAATTCCATCTAGTTTCATTACCTAT
This sequence comes from Colletotrichum lindemuthianum, assembly GCA_001693025.2. Lineage (NCBI taxonomy): Eukaryota > Fungi > Ascomycota > Sordariomycetes > Glomerellales > Glomerellaceae > Colletotrichum > Colletotrichum lindemuthianum. The sequence continues at coordinate 130,545 of MASP02000008.1, read as the reverse complement.
CAAAATTAGTAAATTAGTAAGTATCTAGTTATATAATATAGCGTGTTAACTATATATATATTATATTTAATTATAAAGTATAATAATTATATATACTTACAAAGAGGAATCTTAGTTTTATAATTATTAATAGGGAATTCTTTCTTCACTTTAGCATAATCTATAGCTAATCTAAATTCTTTATATAAGATACTATTATTTCTAAGAAAGATTACTATTCTCTTGATAGTACCAATATTACCTATACACTATATTAGCATAAAGTATGTACTTAAATTACTCAATATATTAATATATTTAATTAAACTAATTATTAGATAAAACTTACTAAGTTAGGTTTTTATCATTCTTTCTTTTTCCCTTAGAGATAACTTATTAATAGCTCCACTATAATTATCAATAATAGCAGTTATCTTAAACTCAGCTATATCTTTATTGTCTACTATAATATTAATAAACTTATCTATAATAGCTTTAGCTACTAGATTAGGTATATAAGCTATATAGCGAGTATTATATGAAGTATTATTCTTTTTCTGGGTATTATAGCTTTCTAAGAAGCTATTTAGAAAAGTAATATTATTAAACCTATTATCGTAAGTAATACTATAAGTAGTTCTATATTAGTATAATAATAATATTACTATAATAGATAGTAAGTATATTTCTTAGAGTTGAAACTATACCTTATAATAGATTGTTCTCTAAGTTAATACTTATTTATAATATTCTCTTTAAATATCTCATATATATACTACCCTATATAAGCTTTACTAAGATATTCGAACCCTAAGAATAATTTTAAGAATTAGTATTTTAATATATATTAAGATCTTATATTTTAATCAATATTTATTATAAACTATAATAAGAAATACATTATAATTAATACTTTTATAGACCTAGTTGAATATAGGTTAAGTTAAATAAACTATCGATACAACGGGTAATAACCCCCAAATAAGCTTTACTATCTATAGAAGTCTAAATATCTAATTAAATAGAAATAAATCTATAGTTCTCTATATAAATCTTTAAATTATATATAATACTAGCTTCTAAACGATTAAACCGACTATTAAGATTAGACGTTAAAGTATCATAAGTAATATTAGGTGCAGTACTATAGTAGATATTAGTAGTTATAACTAGAATATTAATAGAAAATAGAAAATATAGATTATGAATAATATCTTGAATTACATACTTATTAAAGTATAATATTAAACTATTAAACTCTATTAATATAATAGTACTATAAAGTAAGTTAAAACGTAATAGAAAGTCTATAATTAAATCTATAGCTTCTTTTTCGTCTATACTACTAATATTTATTAAAGTAGATTCTCTATTTCTCTTTCTATTAGAAGTATTCAAAAGAAAGTTATTAATACTAGATTGAGTTACAGGTCTCTTTTCAGAGCTTATATAATCTGAAACTATATAATAAAGTTAGTATACTAATTTAGTCCAGAGAAATAGAATATTAGTGGATTAACTTAACTATAATACTTACATTTTATTTAATTAGAATCTAATTCTTCTTTCTCTGAAGTAGCTATAAATTTATACTAAGTTTTATAGTAAGTTATAATATTACAGCTTTGAAATCTCCTAGCTTTAGTAATTATCTTACTATTACAACCTCTTATATTATAAGTTAATTCTATCTCTCTCTATACTTAGACTTATAGGTAGTAATTTATAAGTAAATAAATTATTAATTATAGGATATTACTTAGTTCGCTTAAAAGTATAGTCTTGTTAATTTTCAATAGTATAACTATATTCATATTCTTTCAAATTACTATTAATAGAAATTTGAGAGGAATTTATATAAGAGTCACTTAGTTAAGAAGGAAACTCACTAGGTTGAAAAGATTCACCAGACTCAGAAGCTATTTTTAGTTATTAATTTCAGTTTATAGGTATCAATAACGTTAAATATAAGTAATTAAAGAAACTAAAATATATAGACACTAATTGTTAATTAAGATTGAAATATATAGACCTTTTAAATAAGTAGTAGTTAGATATTCTTCTTAAGATACTAAAGTATAAGGATATTTAAGTATAATATTTCTCTTTCTCGAGATTTCTAACTTATTATATAGTTTATTTAAGATCTTATTTAGTTAGTAAGAACTTAATACTCTATACTATAAGTATACTATTATATAATCTCTATAATAAGGTAAGTTATACTATTTCTTAAACTTAATAGTATAAATTCAAACTCTTTAATAATATAAACTGGTGTTCGGGACGATTTCAGTCAAGCCTAGTTTGATAAACTAATAGCTTTAGTTATAGTAGTTATAGCTAAATATCTCTTCACCTATTCTATAGTTCTCTGGTTGCGGGTGGCTAAATAGATTTCGAGGGGGTTTTAATTTTATCGTAAAGATATAGAAAAATAATAGATTATAGAACGCTTAGCTCTCGTAGGCTTTTTATTTTATTCGATCTTTAAGAGGTTTTTAAAGGGTCTTAACCTTATAACTTTAGTGGTTATTTTTAGCTATATATATTAAGCTTTAGCCTTACTGAAGCTCTCGCTAATTATTACTATAAAGTCTTTCTCTACTATAAGGTTAAATATTATAACTAGAGGTATAATTATCTATAATAATAGGTAATTTTATTACCGTTTAAACCAGTTCTGAGCCAGCATTGGCACGAATGCTGTTGCCGGGTAAATGTTACAGTTAGAACTATATATAGGGTGAAGAGCTTAAGTACCACCACAGGTACAGAGCAAAAGTAACCAAATTATATATATAGTAGTTTACCAGGTATATATTATTAGCTATAACTTATAAGTTACTAACTATACTATAGTATTGCTAACTATACTATAATATTACTAACTATATTTCACTATTACCAGTTATACTATAGTATAACTAAATATACTATAGTACTACTAACTATACTATAGTATAACTAACTATATTATAGTGTATAAATTAAATTATAGTAGACTAGTTATATTATAGTATATTATATATACTTAAGTATATTAACTCTAATATTCTAACCTACCTTATAGAATATAGTAGTTATATATTTATTTAAATATAAGTTACTAATTATTGCTATAAGTAACACTTTCTAGTATTATAAGAATATATATAATCTAGCAATACTATCTAGAGAGATTAGTTTTTCTACTATTATTATTATATAAACTATAGTCTTTAGTATTAAAAAGACCTAAGATAGATAGTAAGTAAAGTGAATTATACTAAGTTAAATATTAGTTTTATAAGATACTAATTATTACTGTAGATTCGAATCTAAAACTTATAACTGTATTTAAATATATTAATCAGTATATTAATAAGCAATTAGCACCAAAAACAATATTATTATATAAAGCTAATGATATTACTAATTTTATATATAATGCTATTTAACATAAGATACAATTATATTATAAGCCTAATAATTCAAAAAAGCTAGGAATTTTCTTATACGAAATAGGAATATTTCATAGTATTATTAATAATACTAAGAATAATAGCATTTTCCTTACTACAATAAAGATTATGAATAGTAGTACTATACGTAACTATTTTATTAACAATATTATTAAGAATAATTGTATTAGTATAGAAGTAAGTTAAATTCTAATAAATATATAATATTATTAAGTATTTAGTATTATATTAAAATACTAAGTTCTTTTAGTTTGAATTAGTACATATAATTATTAACCTAGTATTAAGTTATATTTATAATTATCTTAGAAATATTATAATATACTTAGGAGATTCTATAGAGTTTGAATTTATTAAGATATATATAAATTCTGGAAAACTTATTTAGATTATAATTCTACTTATTAGATTTAGATCTATATAATATAAGTTTTAAATACTTATTAGTTTGAAGTATTCTATTTATAATAGTTATAATAGCTTAAGTATAGTTAGATATATTCTTTATCTTTAATATTTAGATATATACTAAAGATATTAATATAAGTATATAAAGTTAAGTAATAGGAATTAATCTTTTGAATAAACCTAAAGTATATCTTAGTTAAATATACTACTATACTGAAGTAACTTATATAACTTTTAATAGATATACTAATATTAAGTTAACTTATAACTTACTAAGTTACTATTATATATATAATCTTTAACAGAAAGTAAGAGAATTAATAGAACTATTATTAAAAACCAATATCTTGTTTATTTTTCTAACTTTTACTGTAACCTAAGAAGTATACTAAGAGAAATACTATAGTAAAAAGTAGAAATATTTCAAAACTATTCTGGGAAACCTATGATAGTAGAAAAAAGGAAACCTTTTAGACTATACTAGGAAATATACTATAGTGAAAAATAGGAAAGAATGCAAAGAGAAAACTAAAATACAACTAATACTTAAAACGTCTATAAAGTCTTTTGTTTTTTTTACTTCTTATTTTATGCCTTTTTAAGCCTAGAATAAACTTAAATCCTCTTCTATACTACTTATAAGTATAGAGGAATTTATTCTATTTAGAATATTAGTAAATTAAAGTTTAGTTTTATAAGTTAAAAGTAAAAGAAATAAATACTAACAGTTAATTTAGTATTTATAATACTAGTAGTAAGGCTAGGAAGCTACTAGAATACTGAATTTATAGAGGGATCTTTAGAAAACCTTATAGAAGTTAAGCCTTTTAAGAAAGTAGTATAGAAGCTCTATAATATAATAAAAAGGTAATTTTCAGAAGATTATAGTACTGAAAGGCTTTCTTTATTAGTAAGCTCTATAGGAATAAAAGAAAGTAAAAAAGAGGCTTCAGAATTAAAATTATTATAATTAATATTCGAAAAGTTATTTAGAGTCGGGTTTTCAGTAGGAAATATATTATTACTAAAAGTAGTGAAAAGTGGGTCTAAGTTAGTATTTTAACTAGTAGAATTAGTCACTTCAGTAAAAGAAAGAAGGTTAAGAAAAAAGTGATATAATAAAAGATAAACTTAGTTTCTAAACCACTCGGGAGGGTTAGGGTAGGTAAAAGTAGTATTATTAAAATCCATTCTTTTCAAAGAGGTTAATATGAAAGTCTAGTAATTCTAGGTTAGATAATAAGATAGTTATTAAAGTAGGAAAGAGAGTAGTCTTTATAGTTTTAAGAACTTCTTACGGATTAGTATATACTTTAAGAAGGCCTAAGTTAGTGATATCATTATCAGCGAATTTTCGTGATTCCAAATCTGTAACATATGATTTTTTTGATTATTATTTTGATTTAATAAGGGTTTTTAATATAATTAGTTATTTTTACAAAAGTGTAGTTATATTACTGCAGGCTGTTACGGGGTAAAGATAGCTTATAATAAATATAAAATACAAATATTAGCCTACTCGGTAAGTAATTTATAAGTATAAAACTTGGGGTTATTATAAAAGTAATAAGTAAATAAATTTACTTTATCTTTTATATATCTCGATATATATTTCCAGACTAATTGTAATAGTATCAAGATATTAATAGTTAAGTAGAAATTGTATATACTTATATATATTCTTCTTACTAGTTAATTATAATATATTTTATATTAGGAAGTTTAGTAAAATCATATACGTTTTATATAGCATCTAGATATGTTTCTAAGATTAGTAAATTATTATATACTTATATATTAATTAGTATAACTAAAATCTAATATACTGAAATTAATAATAGAAGTAATATTTAGTTATAAATCCAAGTTTATAAGTAAACTAATAAGTATATATACTTACTACTTACGTTAGAGCCTAATATTACTTATTAATTAATTAGTCTTAAGTTTTAAAGCTTTCTTATACTAATATCTACACTATATAATATTTACTTAACTAAATATTTATATAATCTTATAATATACTATAGTTAAGTTAGGTAATAGAATATTTTTAAAATAAGGGTGTATTTTGTAATAAAAAACAAAAAAATACAAATACAAATACATGTATTTGTAATATAAATACAAATACATATACTTGTCAAAAATACAAATACAATGTAAATATATGTGATGTATTTGTATTTGTATTTTAATTTTGTATTTGTATTTTGTATTTGTATTTTGTATTCTGTATTTATTCTTAATACTCTGACTTAAAAGTATACTATTTTACTGAATATCTTATTTTATTAAGAATATGATAGAGATATACTATAGCTGAATACTTAAAATAGTAGTGGAGTTTTTAAATTTCTATCTCTATAAGATATATAGAGGTGATTATTCTCTCTTTATTAAGAAGTATTTATAAATACCTCTATTTTTAAATAATAGGTATACTTCTTTTACTCTAGTGAAGTCTATTATAGATATTATGAAATATAATATTAAGGTAATTTAAATCTGTAAGATAGAGGCGAAAGGATATATTATAAGGAATTATATAAAATATAATAATATTAAGTAATATAAATATATTAACTATTTTAAGTATTATAATAAAAGTAGCTTCTCTAAAATATATTATAACTAATTTACTTTATAGAGGTATAAAGATAATAGAGAAAATAACTAACTTTTTTAATATAGTAAACTGAAAGTATCTAGCAGTTAAGAAACTAGTAGTATTTAAGTTAATTAAAATACCTTAAAATATTATATTTAAGTAGTAACTCTTAAGTATAAAGATATATATAAAGGTAGTAGTATTATTTATAAGTTTACTACTAGTAGTAATACTTTTAGTAAGAGTGTAAATTACTACCCAATTTTGGAGGATTCTGGTAATTTTACCTCTATTTAGGATAATAAGCTTCTTACTGTAAAATAATATAAAGAATATCTTTAGGGCAGATTCTATAGAGTGGCTCTCCTTAAAGTTAATATTTATTTAATACTATATAATAACATTTTTATTAATATTAACCTCTAGTAAAATCTTAAGATTACTATTATTAAGATTATTAATACTTTTATAGCTTATAAGAAAAGCTTAATATACTACTATAAAGTATATCTTAAAGTTAGTAGTTAACTTATATTTATTAAATAAGGTATATATCTTCTTAAGAGTATACTTTATAAACTAATAATTGGATTTACTATACATATAGTATTTTTAATTAGTGTAACTATATATAGATATTAGAAGTAAATAATAGCTACCTAAAGTATAAAGCTGTATATATATAGAGATATAACTATAATCTTGAAGATTATTTTAAGGTAAGTTATATATATAGTAAATTTAAAATTAGTTTCTAGCTGCTTTTTAGTAATTATCTTTATTATCTTATATATATTATATCGTTTAGATTAATAGGATATTACTTACGGCAGATTATAATTAGTTATAAAGATTCTAGAAGATTACTATAAAGCTAAAGAAGGTTAATTAGTATTTTAGTATACTGTAGTATATACTTATAAGTTAGAAGTAGAAGATATTATCTATTTAGATTTTAGTAGAGAAAGTATTTTAGATAGATATATAAAAGGCTGGACTTAAGCTTATTTAACTGGAAGGTAGCGTAAATACTGTTTATTTAGAATTAAGGAGTAAAAGAGAAGCTTTCATAAGTGTGTGGAAAAGTCTGTATATATAATATTATATAGGGTCCACTAGAGCTCCACCCGGGCGAGGGGGTTAGTTTTAGATACTTAGGTACAGCCCTGGCCGGACATTTAGGTATAGCCTGTAATATTACCTCCCTCCTCCCCAGCTGCCGCCCAGCTGGAGGCTGTAGGCTGGGTCTCTATTATTATCTGTAATTAGCTTATATATCACTTTATACTACTCCAGAGCTGCTATGTCTATAATAGTATTAACAGGCTTCTATATAGAATTTATATATCTTTCCTATTTAATAAGAATCTCTCGTTAGTATCCTCTCTCTACTTAGTATATCCTCACAGCCAGAATACTTTTAACTAGCTATTTAACCTCCTTATTATTATCTACTAGCAGTAGCAGCTAGCTATTAACTATAACCTACCTAGGTAGTAGATTAGTAATAACTCTCTAGAGTAAATCTATATAAAACTGTGGGTAAATAGACCCTAAAGTATCCAGCTCTATAATATATAGCGAGAGGATCTTTATTATTATATATTTATAATGCAGTTAGGTTAGCTTTTAGCTTAGTTTTAGTAATTTATAGTTAGATATATTTAACTATATCTTATTACTAACTTAATATTAATCTGCGGGGGATTAGATTCTATTTACCTAGGTTTCTAACCTCTACTGGGTAGTAGCTATCTCTATATAGATATATATTATTACTAACTATATTCTCTCAACTAGCTGGTAAGCTGTAGCCTCACTACTACTAGGTAGTTTTATATATTCCTTAGTAATTAGAATAAGGTTAATATAATATCTATAATCTATAAAGAAAAATATAATCCCTATTATATTATACTGCTAGTTATAGAGAGTTAACTATATAATAGATAGTAGGTTATTTTAGTTATCTTAGGATTAGTAAGTAAATACCCTTAAAACTACTTAGATCTCCTAGTTATACTATTTTATAATCCTATTAGTCTACAGATAGTAATTAATACTTAATAAGTATATAATACCTATTAACCTGCAGAACTCTTTCTAGAAGTAACTTACTCAGTTAGACTCTCTATTACTTATAATAGAGTATAGTATTCTATAGAACTTATAGTAGTAACTAAGGAACTACTAAGTGTATACCTCTATCTCTATTATATCTATCTCTTCTAATATAGAAACTTTATTCAGTTAATTAACGATAACCTAGAGGTAATAGCTACCTTATCTTTTCGTAGGGAGTAAGTTAGTAATAAAGTCTATTAATAGATTAGAGTGTAACTAGTTAGATACTGGTAAGGATTTCAGGAATCCCTTCTTAGTCTGCCTCTAGATATAAATACTCCTATATATATTATAGTTATATATAAATTAGTAGACACTCTATAACTATCCAGACTAGTAGAACTATCAGCTTATAATCTCTAATATACTATTACGTCCTGAGTGCCCCACAGGGGAGGAGTTATATAACTTCTATACTAACTTAATCCTAAGCTTATTAAGGAAGCTATTATTCTCTTTACTGTCTAGTATCTAAAATCTCTCTCTGAAGGTAAGCTATTTTAGTATATTAATAGTATACTTAGTAATTTAGATTTTAATATAAAAGTTAGGAGGGAAGTTATACTCTCCCTACTGGACTATTATAAAGATCTATTAGTATAAAAAGTCTCTCTTAGTAGTATAGTTCTATATTTCTTATAGATTTAATCTTCCTTTAAAAACCTAGATATTAGTAATATCTATATATCCTACCTAGAATTCTGTAGGGATAGCGGCATCTAGAATAATTTATATTACCTATCTCTATTACTTCTTATTATTCTACTCTTTAGAGATATCCTATTCCCTCTGGGAGAGAGTATTAAGAGTTACTATCTGGATGTCCAGCTAGTATTTAAGGTAAAAGTTATACTGAGATAACTCCTCTACCTACTAGTTTTACCTCTCTGTAAGCTATTATTTCTTTATAAAATACTTAAGACTCTTATAATTAGTAAGGATCTTAAACTTCCTGATACTTTATAGCTTCACTCTCTACACCTATAAATATTCTAATACTATAAGGAGTTCTTTATTATAGATTAAGTAATTAAACTCTATAGGGGTTAGATATTAGGAGTAGAAAGCTACTAGATACCTTATTCTAGCCTTATCAGTTTAGATTAATATACCTCCCAGAGTATACTTAGAATAGTCTATCTTTACTATTATTAGAGCGTCAGGATTAAATATCTACAGGATTAGTTTTATAGTAAAGAGTTATTTTAGTGTGAGGAAAGCTTCTTACTACTTCAGTCTCTAGTTAAAAGAAACTAACTTCTAAGTTAGGTAGTTTAAAAACTTTATAATAATATTATACTGAAGTATAAAGACTTTATAGTAGTTTACAAACCTAAGGAAACTGTAGATACTTTTTAATAAGCTAGAGGGGAGTTAGTTAATAATAGCTTCTAACTTCTCAGGATTATAAGAGAGGCTCTTTCTAGCTATTATAATATACTTAATATATTTAATTATAGTGACTGAGAACTTACACTTCTTAGGATCTAACTTAAAGTCTATATTAGTAAGGTAGCTAAGTACTTAGTAGACCTTCTCTTTATACTCCTTTCGCAAGCTACTAATATAAATAAGGATATTATTAATATATATTATAATGAAGTTATCTAGAAACTGTTACAGGCAGCTGTTAATATACTATTAAAATATAGTAGAAATATTAGTAAATCTAAAAAAGTATACTATTTATTTAAAGAGGCTATAATATATCTAAAAAGTTATTTTCTCCTGATTTACTTTATTAATTCTAATTTTATAGAATATAGTAATAATATTAAGCTTAATATACTAATAGGTAATAGTAACCTTCTAGAGGGTTTCTAATATAAGGGGGAGGAGGTAATAATCTTTCTTTATAATAGCGTTAAGAGCTCTATAATCTACATAGAAGTATATTCCTCTATCTAGCTTTCTTATAAAGAGGACTGAGGTATTAGTGGAGAAGCTACTTATTTTAATAAATTCCTTATTAAGTAAATCCTCTAGAGTCTTCTTAAGTATTAGAAGCTTCTTTTATAATATACTATAGAGGAGTTTCTATAGGAAGTCTAGTTTCTATCCCTTCTCGTTAGGGATTAACAGGATATAGTAGTTTATTTCTAGTTAGCTGGGGGGTAGTTAGTATACTAAATCTAGATAGAAAAGATTTGGGAATTCCTTTAAGATATTTATAGGGATATAGTCTCCTAGGTTTACTTCTACTTTTAAGGTTAATATTTTCTTAATATCTATTAGACTAATAGATATAATCTAGTAGGAACTTAGTGTCTCACTAGTATGCTATATAGTATACTGATAGATAAATATAAATAAGTTAGTATTAAGTAGCTAAGCTAACTAGATTTCTTTAAGCTATACTAACTTATCCTGATATTCTAAGTATACTATTATACTATCCTTCCTGTGTGTTATCTGTTAGGTTTCAGTATTATAGATAATATAATTATCTTCTATCTATAGCTACTTGAGATATAAGAGTAGCTGTAAGCTCTCTATAATATAGATGTAGATCTTCTATATATAGCTACTAACTTCTAAAGTTAGGATAGCTACTTTCTGGATATTACTAGGTGATAGCTTAATAATATATTCTTTTATCTATTTTTTTAATTTATTAACTAGTAGGAGGTAAAGTTTCTTTATAAGAGAGATATTAATAATAATGTAGATATTATAGTCTGTATTAATAAGTATATTAATAGAGTAACTTCTATTAATTCTAATCTGAATAGTAGTTAACTACTAGTTACTTACTTATTTTTTTTCCTGTTATTTTTCCTATCCTGTTACTTCTATCTTAGTTAGCTTTAGGGTCTGATTTCGCTCTAGAGTTACTTTTTTTCTGAATTCTTACTGTTATTAGGTGGGGTAGTGTTATCCCCCTGGTTATCCCCAGTGTGATCTGGAGCGGCTGTAGCTTTTATAACCTTTATATTAGTTTTCTTATACTTTCAGGCTCTATAGTTTCTATAGATATAGCTTTTCTTACTATACTTAAAATATCAGTAAGTATTCTAGTGGTCCCTAAAGTATTCCTTAGGGGTAGAGGAGAAGCTGCTAAAGCTTTAATATTATTATTACTTCTTAACTACCTTAGTTATTATAATATTACTTTCTATATTATAGGTAGCAGGTCTCTAGTGGGGTAGCTAGTAGTATACTAATGCTCCCTTTATATATTTAAGCTTCTAAGTTATATTTTAAACTTTAGATAACTAAGGTCTATATTTTATAGGAAGGTTAACTATAATAAGTAGCTTCTTAAAGTAGGAGAGTAGGATAGCCTCCAGTAGGGAGATCTAGACTATATTTAGTTATATATACCCTCTAGTGTTAGTTAGAATCTTTTTAAATTAGGATAGAAAAGTAGTTAGGTATTTATTTTCTTTCTGTCTGAAGCTTTATAGTTAGGTAATAATATAAGGCTAACTATTAGGATCTAGGTAAGTTCTATCTAGGTAACCTATAAAATCATTTAGGTTGTAGGAGTTCTCTAGCTTTCCTACTATATAGAAGGTTTTAACTATCTACTGAGGACTGGAGTCTAAGTAGGAGTAAATTAGATACTAATATTCCTAATTACTATTAAAGAAGTAGTAATTAATCTTAAGCTTAGCTTTTATCTATTAGGTTTATACTTAGTATTCCTTCTACTTACCTGAAAACTTTAGGAGTAGGGGAAGAAGCTTCCTCTAGTAGTTAGCTACTAGTGGGAGTATAGTAATATTATTAACCTTAAAAGTTGTTATTCTAATAGATATTATTCCGGAGGTTACTAGAGTATCCTAATATAAGCTAGAGATATCTATTATAGTAGCTACCTAGAAGTTACTACCTACTATAGTATCTTATTTCGCTAACTTATATGAGAGCTTATTAATCCTCTAGTAGAGAAGGTTTAAAGTATACTGTAACTACTATTAAAGTAGTTTACTTATAGAGTTACTACTTGTGGGGGTATCCTGGGGGGCTCTAATACCCTCTATTATTCTTTATATTAGTTACTTATTATATAATATTATATCCTAGGAGCTATACTTAACTAGATTATATATTTAACTAGTGGGGAGCTACACTCTACCTAGTATTATCTATATAGTGAATAAAACTGAGTTCTAAATATATAAAGAGCTGGACCTAGGTTTATTTAACCGGAAGGTGGCGTAAATACTATTTATTTAGAACTAAGGAGTAAAAGAGAAGCTTTTATAGGTACGTAGAAAAGTCTGCATATATAGTGCTATATAGGGCCCACCAGGGCCCCATCCGGGCGAGGGGGTTAGCTTTGGATACCTGAGTATAGCTCTAGCCGGACATCTAGGCATAGCCTATAACAGATATAAACCTTAAAATTAGAAGCTTAAGAATCTTCTTTTTACTTTTATTAGGACTTTTAGTAATAATATTTAAAAGGTAGTATTTTACTAATTATAAAGGTAAAACTATTAATTCTTATTATTCTTAAAGTAATTCTTAATCTATTACACTATTTAGTTAGATATAAAATTAATATTCAAGTTACTTAAGTAGTTAAAGTAAAATTTTAGAGTATTATTTTTAAGTATAATTAAAAAAAGCTCGATCTATATATATTATAGAATTATAAACTTAAAATAGTAATTATAGAATATATAGATTTTTAACTTAAGGATATTATAGAAACTTCCGCTATACTTTATACTTTTATTATATAACTTTATAAAGTCTATAGTATATTTAGTAGATATATTATGAAAAGGAATAATAGTAGTAATATATAGGGGACGTTCTTAATATTTAGGTTAGTTTCAGCTATAGGTTTAATGGTTCTCTTAATATTAGAGAGGCTTTAAGATAGTTAAATAGAAGGCTGGCGAAACTAATAGTGATAATAGAGGTTTTTCGCCTGAGGCTATATATATATAGACTAGCTAGTTTAGCAGCAGGTATCTCTCTTTAACTACTTATAGTAAGAATGTTATTAATATAATACTTTTAATCTTTAGCTAGATATTATAAAGAAGTAATATAAAGTCTAACTTTACTATTATAAGGTTATTAAGCTACTTAGAATACTTCTTAAGATTAGTTTTAAGAATACTATAATATTTATTAACTTTATTAATCTCTTTCATAATCTATAATATAAACTCTTCTTACTAGGTAAGCTAATATAATATAATATAAATCTATTTACCACTTATATTAATCTTTATACTATAGACTATAAGGTAGTTTCTAAACTAATAGTTAATAAATAAGTTAGCTAGTAACTAAATCTTAATAAGCTACTTCTTAAAGTTACCCTTATATATCTCAAAAAGCTTCAGACTATAGAGACTTAAATAGATATAAAAGGCTACTTAGTATATCATATAGATAAAGATTATTATAAAATCCTCAGCTATAATATTTTTATAGTTAATATGAAGAATTTAGCTAAAGAGCGTAAGGTTAAGGTATTAGTAAAGTTTTATAGGGATAGAGATACTAGCTAATAAAGTTATTATAAATATAGGGATACTTTAGGTAAATATCTTACCTATAGAGGTTAATTCAGATATTATTATAAGGATAAGAAAAATATAGAATAACAGAGAATTATTAATTTTACTAGACTTATATAAAGAGGGATAGGGAAAAGGTTTTTAAGAGGCTATATAAATTTCTTAAGAGTTTAAAGCTAGAGATACTATAAATCTCTAATACTAAAATCTGGTAATAGCTTAAAGAAGGTTATTATATTTACTGAATATACTCCAGTAAGTAATATTCAGGAATATTAATTTCAACTTCTTAGTAGAGCTATATAGAGTAACTTAGTTTAACTAAAGTGAGAAATATTAATTTAAACTTCTTAATAGTAGTCTTCTTAAGAGATTAATATATTAACTTAGAAGCTTTCAGTAAGATTTAGATTATAGAGGATTTAAAATATTTAAATAATAAATTTTATAATCTTTCACCTTATATAAACCTTAGGTGTAGGATTTCGTAATTACTTCTTCTGACGTAATAAGTTTTGCTAATCTATAGTATAATAGTATAATAGTTAGGTTAACTACTAATTAGTATTAATTTAATTATCAAGATAATTATATACTATATATAATCTTATTATATAGATACAAACTGATATTCTGGTTATTAGTTATTATTATTACTATATTATATAGTATATAGTATTATATAAGGCTCTAGATTTATAGTATAGTAATTACTTACTAATTACTATGCTATTTAGCTACAGCTGGCGCCGGATGCCAGATATCTGTAGCTAGTAAGCTATAGAGGGTATACTACTATATATATAGTATTATATATAGTTACCGCATACTTTATAGTATAGCGTAACCGACAATAACCTATTCTATAAACTTTATATAAGTATAGTAAAACTAACTATACTTTTATTAGCTAATTATCTTAAGATATTAAATATAGCTAATATATGAAGAATATTTATATAGATATAGATACTTCTAATATAACTAAATAGCTTTTTAAGCTTTTATAATTATATTACTATGAGACTATAAAATATTTAGTAATTAAGATTACTATAAAATATTAATATTAGAATATTATTTAATTAATATCTAGTTACTAATCTTATTAGGTTAATATTGTAGATTATAGAATAGTTAGAGAATTTCCTTCTAAATATTGATAGGCTTTATATCTTTTATAGTATTTAAAGTAAATTTATTAATGCTTTATATAATAAACTAATAGCTTTAGTAATAATAATTATAGCTAGGTATTTCTATATTTATCTTATAGTTTTTAACTTATAGGTAGCTATATAGATTTAGGGAAAAGTTTATTTTAATTTTAAAAATATAGAAAAGTAATTAACTATAGAATACTTAGCTTTTAATATCTTATTTTACTTTATCTTTATTAATTTTCTAACGATTTTTCGCTCTATATATTAAGAAGTTACTTTGAGCTATATATATGAAGTTTTAGCTTTACTAAAACTTCTACTAATTATTAGTATAAAATCTTCTGTTACTATAAGCTTAAATATTATAAGTGTATATATAATTATCTTTAATAGTATATATATTATTACTATTTTAAGTGATGATTAGCTACTATATATATATAAATACTACTACTAGAAATAATTTATAATGGGAATAATATATAAGGTAAAGAAGGTAAATACTTTACTATAAATTTATAGTAAAAGCAACGAAATGTATTACTAGCTACTAATAATTACTAGCTATTAATAATTATAAATAGAAGCTACTAGCTAGTAATACTATACTTAGTTTTATAACTAGAAGGTATATTATAGTTACCTATTATAGAATTTAAATCTTCTATTTTTCCTACAGTAGTAAGAGCAAATAAGAAACTAAATTATTATATTATATAGAAATATATATATATATAACCTAAGCTTTATCTTATATATAAGTATTAACTTAATAAAAATATAATATACTCTACTTTACTTTTTTTATAATATATCTTAGATTATATCTAATACCTTATTATAATACCTATAAAATAAGATAAAATACAACAGCTTCCTATTTCACTACCTTTACATATGAATAGGCTTAGAGTAAGTAGCCATAGCTGCTTCCTTGAATGCCTCAGCGAGAGTAGGATGAGCGTGGCATGTGCGGGCAATATCCTCACTCGAGGCGCCGTACTCCAGTGCCAAGGTTGCCTCGGCAATCATTTCGCCAGCGTTAGGCCCAATGATGTGAACGCCCAGGAGCCTGTCTGTCTCGGGATCGGCAAGCATCTTTACCATACCCTCGGTGTCCATGTTTGTCTTCGCACGAGAGTTGGCGCTGAAGGGGAACGAGCCAGTTCGATAGGGCACGTTCAGAGACTTCAGATCTTGTTCGCTCTGTCCGACCCAGGCCACCTCCGGGTAGGTGTACATGACAGAGGGAATCACGCCGTAGTTGACGTGTCCGTGACCCTTTTTGATGTACTCAACCACAGCGACAGCTTCTTCCTCGGCCTTGTGCGCCAGCATGGGACCGAATGTGGCATCGCCAACGCAGCGAATGTGAGGGATCTTGGTGCGGTATTCGGAGTCAATCACGACTCGCCCTCGCTCGTCGACATCGAGGCCGATATTTTCGAGGCCCAGACCCCCAGTATACGGCCTGCGCCCGATGGCAACCAGAACCACCTCAGCCTCGAGCTATTTGGAAAGATCATCAGCAATCCTGCTGTCGTCGAGCACAGGGTCTGGTACATACCGTCTCGGCCTTGCCACCTTTGGCAGCATCGACGTCCAACTTTACCTTCTCGCCACTCTTATCGCCGCTGATAACCTTGGTGCTGGTCTTGAAGTTGATGCCCTGCTTCTTGAGAATCTTCTGGGCGCTCTTGGAGATCTCAGCGTCCATACCAGGCCCGCCGATCTGGTTCAGAAACTCGACAACGGTGACTTTGGTCCCCAGTCTGGACCAGACTGATGCCATTTCCAAACCGATAATACCGCCACCAATGACCACCAGCGATTCGGGAATATTACCCAGTGACAAGGCGCCAGTGCTGGTAACCACACGCTTCTCGTCGATCTCCAGGCCGGGAAAAGGGGTAGCCTCGCTACCTGTGGCGATCAGGATGTTCTTGCCCCGAATGGACGCCTCGCCGCCCTCATTGAGATCAACCTTGACCTCGTGTTCGTTGACAAACGAGCCAGAACCCTTGATATATTCGACACCATTCTTCTTGAAAAGAAACTCGACTCCTTTCGTCAGACCCCCAACAGCTGTGTCTTTGGCCTTCATGAACTGCTCCAAGTTGAGCTTGACATCGGCGACATCAATACCTCTGTTCTTGGTGTCGTGCTTAATTGTATGGTAGAGGTGAGAGTTATTGAGAAGAGCCTTGGAGGGGATGCAGCCAACATTGAGACATGTGCCTCCCAGCGTGCCTCTCTTTTCGATGCAAGCCACCTAGAGCCCAGTCAATCCATCTGTTGCCGCATGCATCGTTGTTGAAAAGCCAGGCTAGGCGCTTCGATTACCTTCAGACCTTCTTGGCCAGCCTTGATGGCGGCGACATAGCCGGCTACGCCACCTCCAATGATGACGAGGTCCTTTTCCTCTACAGGTATTGATACAGTCAATGATTGCGTGAGGGCGAAGATACCCAGTCGGGACGTCATAATGGAATACCGTGCGAGGTGACGTAGAAGGATTGACATACCAGAGGCAGATGTGTAGGCGCGGGTCCATCTAGAGAGCTGGGACGGCGCGACGACAGAGGGAAGACTGCAATTATGGTCAAGTCAGGTTGGTGCCCTCAGTAGCATCTCATTTGCGACTACAGCGAGTAAACCTGAAATGTTCTTACGACGTGTGTTTCCTGAATGCCGATTTGGCAGTGGATCGCGGTATCAAGCGGCTAGATAGCATGGTGGGCGGCGACAATGAACAAGAAGCAACGGCAGCGCTGACAGAGATCGAGTAGAAGAGGCGATGTGTGTGTGAACGCGTTGTTGAGGCGCGATATAATGGGTGGATGAAAAGGTGAAGGGAAGGGATTGGACGGTTGACTTGATTCCATCGGCGTTGGGCCAGCTGCGGATCTCTGGTCGCTGCTCGGTGTTAATAGCCGTGGTATGGGCCGCTTCGTTTTTTTTTTTCAATTGTGCGGTACGTACCTTCTCTGTTTGGCCAACGAACGAGGTCATATGTTTAGTAAAGACCCAAAAGTCCGAATCCACATTACAGTATATAATAATCCGACCCTTAGCTATAGTAAAGAGTTTAGTATAGATAGAAGAAAGAAACAAGGAGTAACTTGGTAGTGATACTAAAGTATTTAGTTAATAATATATTAAACTTAAAGTAATATCAAGATATATTAATATAGTAAAAATACTACTATTAATTATATTCAAGAAGATTATATTTATTAAGACATTATAAGTAAAAATAAAGTATCTTAGTATATAAATCGTTTCTATATAAAATATAGTAACTTTAAAACCTTAACTTTCTTTTACTGAAAAGTTATTTTTGTTGAATATTAGATTTAAGTTTATTTAATCTATAGATAATATAAAATACTATTTATTAATATGTAAGAATAAAGAGAAGAAGCTTTTATAGAAGCTAGAGAGAGTTAATATAGATTATACTGTATAGAGCAAATTAAAAACCTATTAGATTAAAGAAGTTACTATTAGAAAGCTTAGGTATAATAATACCAATTATCATTATTTACATATAATTTATAATAGAAAAGGCTAATAATTTACTGTATATATATATAAAGCTTATACATAGGCGCATATTAGTAATATAGAACTTTTATTTTAGGAATATCAAAGTCCATCTAGAAGATAAGTAGAATATAGTAAAGATATTAAGGTTATAAATATTGAGATTATAAAACGTATTTAAATAAAATAGCTATAGTTAGTAGTTTAGTTATTTTTGCTTTATATCTATAGTAGCAGAGCAATACAATAATACAAATATATCTAATACAAATACAAATACATATATTCGTAATATATTATATGTAATAGCTAATATATATATTTGTATTTGTAGTATTTCAAAATCTAATATATTATAAATACATTACATATATTTGTATTTATATTATTTGTAATATAATACACTAAATTAAGGTTATAGTAATAAGTAAAGTAAATAGTAATATTAATAGAATAAAATCTAACTAATCTAAACCCGTTATAGTTACAGTTATATATTACTTTATAATAGAGAAACTTAATTTCAAAGTATTATTAACTTTAGGAAAGTAATTCTAAGCTATTAAGTAATAACTAGTAAGATATTAGTATAAAATAAAGTATTAACGTTTAGTAAGAGTAAAAAGAAAGTATTTAACCCTGATATATTAAGTCCTATTTATATCACTTTATATATTACTTTCCTCTATATCACTATTACTACTACTAGTATTCCCTTTAATAGTAAAATCTACTTTATTCTCTAAAATATGATACTAATTATAATATATTTCTATCCTTATAATTTTAAATTATTTAAAGTATATAGTTAATAATAAGTTACTATTTGGTTACTTTTACTCTGTACCTGTAGTGGTACTTAAGCTCTTCACTCTATATATAGTTCTAACTGTAAAATTTACCTAGCAACAGTATTCATACTAATACTGACTCACAACTGGTTTGAACGGTAATAAAATTACCTATTATCGTGGACAATTATGCCCCCAGTTGTGACATTCAACCCTATAATAAGTTACTATTCACTACTAAGATAATATATTTTATAGTCTCTAAATAAATCTACTATATAACCTTAGCTTTATATATAATTATGGAAATAATATAGGAAAAAAACTCTAACTTTATATATATTTAAGAAACTAATATAGAAAAGAAACCCCAAATCCATATATAGTATACTAGCTAAACGTACTGAATATTTTAATTATCTATATAACATTTTATTCTTTTTACTTCTAGTATAGTATCTTCTTAAGCTAGAAAGTATCTTAAACCCCCTCTTATAATATCTATAAATATAAGGAAGCTTTTTCTATAAAGAATATTAGTATATTAAGGTTATACTTTAAGTAGAAATATATAAAATATCTTTCCTTATAGTGGATTTAGTACTTATAGTATTAATATAAGGGTTAAAAGCCTTCTGGAATAATAGATTTATAGAAGAATCTTTAGAAGGCCTTAAAGAAGAATTTTCTTTTAGAAAGGCAGTATAGAGGCTTAGTGGCGTAAAAAAAAGGGTTATTTTCAGTAGATTATAATATTAAAAAGCTTTCTTACTTAGTAGGTTTAGTAGGAAACGAAGAGGGTAGAAAGATAGCTTCAGAATTATAATTATTATGATTAATAGTAGAAACGTTAATTGAGGCTGGATCTTTATTTTTAAGAACTTTATTACTGAGAGAAGTAAAACGTAAGTCCAGACTGATATTTAAGCTAATAATACTAGTAGCTTCAGTAAAATAGGGAAGATTAAGAAAAAAGTAGTAAAGTAAAAAGTAAATCTGGTTTTTAAATTACTTAGAAGAGCTAGGATAGATAAAAGTAATACTATTAAAATATATCTTTTCTGAAGAATATAGTATAAACGTCAGATGACTTTTAGGTAAATAATAATACTAATATTAAGGTAGAAAATAAAGTAGTTTATATAGATTTAAATACTTCTAGGAGTTTAAGCTCTGAAGATATTATTATAAAACTACTATTATTATTATATCTGGAGTTTCTTTATTCCAAATATCTATTATATAGCTTTATGGATTTATAGTTGGATTTAATAAAAGCTTTTAGTTTAATTAGTAGTTTATTTTAGAAAGTATAATTACATAAAGGTATAACTTACAGTAGGCTATTAGAGTGGTGAAGATAATATCTATTAAATATTTAGTTACTTTTACTTTATACCTATAGTGATATTTAAGCTTTTTATCCTATATATAGTTCTAACTATAAAATGTACCCAGCAACAGTATTCATGCTAATACTAGCTTATAACTAGTTTAAATAATAACAAAATTACCTATTATTATAGATAATTATACCCCCAGTTATAATATTTAAGTTTACAGCGGAGGAAGACCTTATAGTAATAATTAGCAAAAGCCTCAGTAAGGCTAAACCTTAATATATATAGCTGAAAGTAACCACTAAGGTTATAGAATTAAGAACCTTTATAAACCTCTTTAAAATAGAATAAAATAAAAGGTCTGTAAAAGCTAAATATTCTATAATTTATTACTTTTCTATATTCTCTATAATAGAATTAAAATTCACCTTAAATTTATACAGCCACCCGCACCTATAAAAATATAATAGCGGACTCTGAATATTCTATTATAATTTCTATAACTAGGAATATTAGTATTTTTAAAGAGCCTAAGTAATATTATAAATACTAACATTAATAGGCAGACTTTAAATATTGAGAAGAAAATTATCTAGCTATTCTATAATCTGCTATATTAAGCTAATAATTTTAGAGATTAGTTATTAATTAGATAATATCCTAATATTAATATATTATATTAGTTACCAGATACCTTAAAGTATTATAATATTAAAATTACTAGAGTTTTAAATATAATATAGCTATTTTAAATATATTTATATCTATACTAATATTATTTATATATTAGTTACACTTAATCTATTTAACATATTAAGATTATTCGCTAATAAAAGTAGGCTAAGTTCCGCTATACTTACGTAGAGATTATAAGTTAGCTTATATTAGTGGCGTAGAACCTTTATATTAATAGCGGAAAGCTTTTATATTAGGAATATAACGCTTTATCTAGAGGGTGAAGATATTAAGGTTGCGGATATTAAGGTTATAATAAGTATTTAAATAAAGTAGCTATAATTAGTAGTAATTAAATCTCTCAAGATATTTGAATTATATATAGCGTGAGGGCGTAAGGGTGTAAGGTTAATATAGAAGAAGTTATTAGTTGTTTATTATTAAAAACGTTAATATGGGGTGAATATACTAGCTACTATAGCTGTAAGGGGTCTAGCTTCAGATTAAATTAAGGCTAGCTGCAGCAGTTAGCAGAGGTGGAAGGGCTAAAGTTATACTTTAGGAGGTAATATATACACTAATAGTTACAATAGAGAGTAAGCTATGAGCCCCTCCCTATCTATTAAATATAAAATAAAAGTATATATTTACTTAGCTAACTTATTATATATCTAATACTTAATATACCTATTTCAAAAAATAAGGAAAACTAGATAACTATATAAAATAATATAAATTATAATTCTATTTTATATAATTTTATTTAATACTTTAATATACAATGAACTATATTTCAGTAATTTTAGCTTTTGATATTTAGTATCTTTATATTAGTATTATAGGTTAAATCCTACTAATTATTAGATATATAGAACGTTAGGCTACTAAAGTTATTTCCTCCAGCTTAATATTACTAATATCCATATACTAATTAATATAAGTATTTATAGTATTATACTTATTGACTTCTTAATACTAAATAGTATATAATATATATAATATATTTATAGTTTTGTATATATTATATATTACATAACAGATAATATAATCTTGAAATACTAAGTATGATACATATTACTAATTAGCTTTATATTTTATATTTAGATATATATATACTTCCTTATCTGATATACTTACTAGTATTTAAGTAGTATTCATAGTATAGAAAAGAGAGTATATAATGAAATATAATATTCAACTTTCATTTATTTGTAATACGTATTATATTACAAGTAATACTAATACTGATACATGTATTTGTATTATGTTACAAATACATATATTAGTAAAATAAACCCAATACATTACAAATACATATAATGTATTTATATTTGTATTATATAATATGTAGTATATTATGTATTAAAAATATATTATGTATTATTTCTTGAACTCTGTATAGTAGTATTTAAGCTTTTTACCCTAGATATAGTCCTAACTATATAATATACCTAGTGGTAGTATTTATATTAATACTAACTTACAACTAATTTAAATAGTAATAGAATTACCTATTATTATATATAATTATATTCCCTATTTTAACATTGAACGTTATAATAAAGGAAGACCTTATAGTAGTAATCTATATAGTAAAAGCTTCAGTAAGGCTAAAGCTTAATATATGAAGCTGAAAGTAATTACTAAGATTATAAAGTTAAGAACTTTTACAAACCTCTCAAAGATTAACTAAAATAAAAGACTAAAAGCTAAATATTTTATAAGGTATTGCTTTTCTATATTATATCTTTATAATAAAATTAAAAACCCCTTGAAATCTATATAGCTATCTGCACCTAGAGAAGTATTGAATAGTTAAAGAGATATCTAGCTATAACTATTATATTTAAGGTTATTTGTTTATCAAAGTAAGCTTTACTGAAGTTATTCTAAACACTATAATTTATAGGCAATCTATAGATATTTAAAAGAAAATTATATAGTTATTCTAGAATTTACTATAATACGCTAACTATTTTCGAAACTAGTTATTAATTAGATAATATTCTAATATTACTCTATTATAGTAATATTAGTTACCAAATAACTTATAATAATATAATAATATTAATACAAAAGGCTTCAATCTTATCTAGTTATACCAGAAGTATCTATATTTATATAAGTGTTATTTATATATTAGTTGCATTTAATATATTAAGATTATTTACTTATATAAATAGGTTAAATTCTATTATATTTTTATAAAGCTTATTAGTTAACTTATATTAATAGCGGAGAACGTTTATATTAAAGATATAAGGTTTTATTTTAGAGGTAGGTAGAATATAGTCTAGAGAATCTTAAGGTTGCGGATATTAAGATTATAATAAGTATTTAAATGAAGTAGCTAAAGTAAGTAGTAATGAAAACTCTTGAGATATTTAAATAATATATAGATAGTACAAGGGCGTAAGGTTAATATAGAAGATGTTATTAGTTATTTATATTATACTTAGTAGTAATTAAATCTCTTAAGATATTGAAATTATATATAGATAGTATAAGAATATAAGAATATAATAGAAGAATATAAAGTTAATATTAAAGAAGTTATTAATTATTTATTATCTATAAAAAGTTAATAGAGTGAGGGTATATTAGTTATAGCTGCGAGGAATTTAAGTTTAAATTAATTTTAAGTTACCTATAATAATTAGTAAGGAAGATAGAAATACTAAAATTATATTTTAAGGGGTAATATATCTACTAATAGTTATAATAGAAAGTAAGTTATTAGTTTTTTCTATATTTATATACTTATATATATATATATAGTTATAAAGAAGAGGCTAATAGCTTACTTTCTATTGCAACTATTAGTAAATATATTACCCCCTAAAGTATAACTTCAGCCCTTCCACCCCCCCACTAACTACTGCAGCTAGCCCCAAGTTAATTTAAGTCTAAATCTCTCGCAGCTACAGCAGCTAGTATATCCACTCTATATTAACTTTTTTGCAGATATTAAATAACTAATAACTTCTTTCGTATTAACCTTACGCCCTTATATCCTTACACTATATATAATTCAAATATCTTAAGAGATTTAATTACTACTAACTTTAGCTACTCTATTTAAATACTTATTATAACCTCTATATCTATAACCTTAATATCCTCACTATATTCTATTTACCCCTAAGATAAAACTTCACGCTTCGAATATAAAAGTTTTCTGCTACTAATATAAAAGTTCTCTACTACTAATATAAGCTAACTTATAATCTCTATATAAGTATAGTAAGACTTAACTTACTTTTATTAATAAATAATCTCAATATATTAAATATAGTTAATATATAAATAATGTTAATATAAATATAGATACTTTTAGTATAGCTATATAGTATCTAAAACCTCAATAATAATAATATTATAATATTTTAAAATATCTAGTAACTAATATAATATATTAATATTAAGATACTATCTGATTAATAATTAGTTTTCGAAATTATTAGCGTAATATAGCAGATTATAGAATAGCTAGATAATATTCTTCTGAATATCTAGAGTCTATTTATTAATATTAGTATTTATAATATTATTTAGGCTTTTTAGGAGATATTAATATTCCCTATTATAGAGGTTATAAAGAAATATTTAGAATCTACTATTATATTACTTTAGTTATAAGTAGCTATATAAATTTAAAGAAACTTCTAATTTTATTTTAAAGATAATACTTAGGATAGTTTAAATGTAAAAAAGTAATAAATTATAGAATATTTAGTTTTTGCAGGCTTTTTATTTTATTTTATCTTTAAGAGGTTTATAAAGTTTCTTAACTCTATAACTTTAGTAGTTACTTCTAGCTATATATATTAAGCTTTAACCTTACTGAGGCTTTCGCTATATAGATTATTACTATAAGGTCTACCTCTACTATAAGGTTAAATATTATAACTGAGGGTATAATTATCTGTAATAATAGGTAATTTTATTATTATTTAAACTAGTTATAAGTTAGTATTGGTATAAATACTATTACTAAGTAAATTCTACAGTTAGAATTATATATAGAGTGAAAAGCTTAAATACTACTATAGGTATAAAGTAAAAGTAACGAAATATATAGTTATATATATGGGAGAGGCTAATAGTTTACTTTTTATTATAACTATTAGGCAATATATCATTTTCTAAAGTATAGTTTTTGTCTTTCTACTTTCCTACTAATTACTATAATTAATGTTAGGTTATTTTAAACTTCAAATTTTTATAGTTATAGTAGTTAGTATATCTACCCTATATTAATTTTGTTAGTAATAAATACTTAATAACTTCTTTGATATTAATTTTGTATTTTTATATTTTTATATTTCTATATTTTTATACTATTTATGTATAATTTGAATATCTTAGGAGATTTAATTATTACTAACTATAGTTACTTTATTTAAATACTTATTAGAATTTTAATATCTGTAATTTGAATATACTCTAGACTACATTTACTAAGGTCTATATTATTTATTGTTTTAGTAGTAATTATGTATATATATATATATAATATAATTAATATTTTATTACTATAAATACTGTAAATAGTAGTTACGTGTGGGTTTTATCTTTCTATGTTATTTTTATTTATTATAATAAACTATATTTCAATTATTATAGAGTACTAAATGTTGGTTTCACTGGGGGAAAGTATATTATATATATTATTATATCTAGTATACTAATAGGGTTAAAGATATTAATATTTATAGTATATAACCTATAGGCTATATATAGGCTAGATCTAGATACCCTAGGTAATTAGTTACTAATTACCTAGTAGGTAGTAATAATTAGTAGCTAGTTATCACTAGTAGCTAGTTTCTACTACTAGGCTGCATTATATAGTCAGTATACTATAGTATCCTAATAGCTTTATAGCTATTATACTACTAATATTAGTAAACTTCCTTTTTACCTTTTAACTATAGTATACTATATCTCTATATAAGATAAAATTAATTAAATAATCTATATCTTTTAACTGAATAACTTTCTGAATTCCCTCTTTTTATTCTGAATAAGTAATCTATCCCTCTATATAAATAGTTACGTTATTTATATTAATAAATCTCTCTAGAGTATAGTTTAGGAACCTTTTAGTGAAGATATTAGTAAGGTTATTCTTACTATTAATTTACTATACTTTATAGAGTTCTCAATATTTATATAATTACCTTAAAGCTATAATATTAATTATAAGCTTCTTCTCTTTTATAATACTAAGCTTTATAAGGTATTAATATAATAAATATAAGTTAGTATAGATAATTATAGAGATAGGAGGAAAGTTATAATAAGTTATAATCTTTTGTAAAAGTATAGTAATAATATATATAAAGTTTATACTAATAACTATAGTATAGATCTCTAAAGTAAATATACTTCTAGTTACTTTTTTACTTCTAGTTAAAAAGTAATAAACTAAGTTACTTTAGATTATAAACTTATCTTTACTAATAGCTATCTCTTAGCTTAGAATTATTATAAATTTCAGTTAAGATAATAAATTAATATTATTAGTAAAGAAGCTATCTATAAAAGCGTAGAGGTATACTTTAGAGAGATTAAGAGAGATAAAGGTTAACTTTTAATCTAAATATTCTATTTACTATTTAATATATTTATTAAGAGTAGTAATATTATCACTAGAAGGATATTATTATTATACTGTATACGAAACGTTAAAGAGTGTTTTAAGCTAGTAAATTAAAGTAATATATACTCTCTATATATATTATTTAATATAGCTTTTTTCAAGTATTTTAGGGTTTGTAAGGATATTAATAATAGTAAGCTTATAGTTTTAGTTTTTTTACTTAAGAAAAAGATTTTTATTTTAGAGGGAAAGTATACTACTATTAAATACTAGTAATATTAACTTTATTAGGAAGATTTTAGACTTTACTATAAGGGAGGTTTTTACTAATTCTTTATCCTCTTAGTAAGTAAAAATAGTATTAGAAAGACTGAGAGTATTATTAGTTTATATACTAATTATACTGAATATCTTATTATTAAGTTAAGAAATAAAGAGGTAAGGATTATAAGTAGATATCTCTATATATAACTATTCTTTATAGTATTTTAAGTATATTACTTACTAGTAGGTATTAGCTTCAGCTAAGCTATAAAGTAATTTAATAATTATTATTATAGATTCTAGAGAATATTAGTTTTTAAGGTAAGTAAGTAGCTTAGCTATAATATATCTTATAAGTTTAGTTTTAGCTTAAGTATAGGTCTGAATAATATCTTTTAGCTAGAAGAGGAAGATTTTATTTTTTATTAATATAAAAGTAATAATGATAATTAATTTTTAGCTACTTCTCTAAATTATAGGAGACTAAATAAGAATTATAAGCTTCCTATTATCCCTAAGACCTTAAATTATAAGTTTTAATTTTTTATATATTTAGTTACTATTTTTATTATTAACTTTATTAATAATTTAAGATTTAAAGATAGTATAGTCGTTATAGAGAATAGGATTATATTAGATAATCTTAACTATATTATTATTAATAATACTTCTTATTTCCTTCTTTATTAATTCCTTAAAAGGAAGGCTGGAAGTAATAATAATTTCTTTTTAGTAGAGAAATTGATAGAGGGTTATGTTAGCTTCTTTCTTAGTTATAAGGAAAGCTATAAATTAATCTTCTTAGTTACTTTCTTATTAAGACAGATTTTCCTAGTTAAGTATAACTCTCGAGGGTTTAAGGAATAGCCTTATAATTCTCTAATATCTAGTATATTCACTTTTATTAGAGGATAGTAATATATTACTTTTAATATAGGAAGGGAGAATATTATTATTTTCTGGTACTTCTAAAGTATTTAGAGGTTTAAGGATAATAGGGGATAAGATTAAGGTAGGTGAGGTTTCTTGAGAGGGATCTTCCATTTTATTAGTATTACTATTGAAATAGGCTATAGCTGAGAGGGTCTATCTAGACTAAAACTAACTAACCACTCCCAGCTATGAAACCTGAGAGAAGTAAAAACAGATGGAAAATATTAAAAAAATATTTTAAAACTGTAGAATTATATTTGCAGATCTACAGTCTAAAAGCTAAGTTAATCTAAATAGTAGGTTTTGGATTCTGGAGAGAAGAGAAGTTGTGTTCTTTCTATCTGTCTGTGACAAACCTGGCTATTTATATTTATAAGGTTACTTATATTATATAAATAGGCTAGGTCTGTTTATAGGCCTAACTTTATTATAATCCTCTTTATTTTTGAAAGTTTACGCTCCTATATATTTAAAAATCTAAATAAAAATAACTAAAACCTAACTAGCTCCGTAGAGTAAATAAAAAGTCGAAAAACAGATTTAAACTATAGCTCTCAGCTATATATATATATATATATAACCCCTTAGCTATAAAGCCTTTATTATTTATACTAATAAACTACTTTTATATATATAAGTATTATCTCTCCTGGCTGGAGGTTTATTAAAGTTGCTATGTGGAGTATATATACTACCCCTGGGGGTATTCTTCCTCCCTAGAGTGATCTTTCCTTTTAAAATCTAGGTATTTTTGATATAGTCTTATATATATAATAATTGATAAATTGTTGTAACTATAGAGTTATATTTAGTCGGGTTTTATTCTTCTTTTTCGTGAGGCTTTAAGAACCCTAGGGTAGTATATATATAGCTGTAATATAGCTATAGCTATATATGTTGCTGTAGGTTTTGTGAATTGATTGATATAGCTGTAGTTGTTGTTTTTATGATTTTTGGGGGTTTTATTTGAGGGATCTGTAAGATCTGTAGTATCTGTAGTATCTGTGATATCCGTGGGATCTGTGGCCTTTGTGGCTTATATAGCTGTAGTATATATAGCTAGCCCTCTTGTTACTTTTGTTAATTTTTAACGCTTTTGCTGTATGTATAGCTGTAGCTATTGAATAAATAGTTGTATTTGAATATAGTTGATAGTATTAGTCTGTGAATAGGTTAGTTGGTCTCTTAGTTTAGCGGCAGGTCCGTTTAAATAGTATAAAAGTGTTTACTTGTCATAACCTAAAAGAGGCCTTAGTGGTAAGAAAATAGAAGATTTAGACTAAGAAAAGGAAATAATTAAATGAGCGTAATGACTAAAGTGTGGGTCTGTGAATATTATCTGAAGTAAGAAAAGGAAATAATCGAATGAGTGTAATGACTAAAGCGTGGATCTGTGAATGTCGTCTGAAGTAAAGTTTTTTTTTTTCTCTTTTTTTTTTTCCTTCTAAAGTATTATTATTTATAAGAGTCGTTGATATTAATAAGAGCTGTATTATTTTATCTTTATTATGTAATATTTTTATTTAATTTTATATGAAGCTGCTAGTCGATCTTTCTAAAGATTTTAATAGATTCGTAATTTATAGTAATTTTAATATTATCTATCTTCTCCTTCTTTAGAAGTATCTAAAAGTCTGAATACAACTATCCTCACGCGTTATCTTCTCTAAAAAGGAGGTATTTAAGTTATAGTGATCTTCTTTTTTACTTAGTTATCTTCTCTATGTTAGAGGTATTTAAGTAGTCTGTTTATTTATTTCTTTACTGGTTTTTAGATAAATAGGTTAATCCTGCTATATTTGTTAGCTTAGTAGGATCACTTTTTTAATTATTCTGTAATTATTATTATAATTATTTTCTATTATATTTAGTAGAGTAATTTCTAGTTTACCTGCAGGTTAGGTCTGTAAATACTTTACTGATAATAATTTTATAATATGAAGTTATAAAAGTTTATTTAGTGAAGCTATATAAGCGTTAGTTTCTGAATACTTTCTAGGTCTCTAGAGTATCTACTAGTTTTGAGAGTATAAGTATAGTTATATATCTTTTCTTGATAGTAGGATAATATATTATATTTTCGTTATATTATATTAATATCTTTGTTTATTAAGGTAGTATAGAAGTATCTCTCTATTCCAGCTTTTAAAGACTGAGAGTAGAATAATCTACTTCTAGGTACTATTAAAATAAGTTATAACTGAGAGAGTCTATCTAGACTAAAACTAACTAACTACCTCCAGCTATAAAACCTGAGAGAAGTAAAAATAGATAGAAAATATTAAAAAAATATTTTAAAACTGTAAAATTATATTTACAGATCTACAGTCTAAAAGTTAAGCTGATCTGAATAGTAGGTTTTAGATTCTGGAGAGAAGAGAAGTTATATTCTTTCTATCTATCTGTAACGAATCTAGCTATTTATACTTATGAGGCTACTTATATTATATAAATAGGCTAAGTCTGTTTACAGACCCAACCCTATTACACTATTATTATATTTATATTAGAAATATTCTTATACTTCTACTAGGATATATAGTTAAGAAGAAATATTATTACTTTTATAGTATATTTTTATAGTAGTTAAGTGGAACTTTCGAGGACTATAAGGAAAGTTAATAATATATATCTCACTATAAGTAGTAAGTAGGTAGAAGAAGCTTTATTAATCTTTTTTTTACTATATATATATAAGAGATTATAGTAGGAAGTTTATAATTTAAAAAGTATTAAGATTATTATAAGTAACTATAGTAATATTAATAATCTTTTTATATATTTATAGTAGATAGTTTTAGTTACTTTTTAGATTATCTATACTTATAGGATTATCTCTTGGGATAAAGTAAAGTCTTTAGTAAGCTAGAGGTAAGTTCTAAAAATAAAGAGTATAAATATAAAACTATTTAGGCTAGTAGTATTATTTATTAACTTATAAGTAACCTAGAGGTAATATTCTTATAATAATAATAGATATTCTTAATAATAGATCTTATATATATAATAGAGAAGGATATAGTAATATTCTACCTTACTAATATTATTATAAGTTTTAATAAGTATACTTCTAATAGTTAAGCTTATTATTTTAGCTTCTAAATAGAAGTCTTTAGATTAGAAGTTTATTTAAGTATTAGTAAAGATAAAATTAAGTAAACTTAAGTAAATATTAATTTAGTATACCTTAAAAGCTTCCTATATTAATCTTACTAAGATATTAAGTAGAAATTTAGTAGTATTAAAAGCTGTAGCTATATTAATAATATAGAGAATAGGATAGTTACTCTTAAGGTAAAAGAAATTAATAATAACTTTAAAATTAAAATTAATATTATTATAGAGGGTAAATCTGAATTAAGAGGAAGTAACATTATATATCTAAGACTAGTAGTAGTATTGTTTAAGAATTATAAGAGCTTCTTAATTAACTAAATATCTAACTTTATAGAGAACTTCTTAGAGATATATAATAGATAGATATCTAAAGTAATAATAAAGTCTCTAGATCTTAATCTCTATTAAATATAAAGAAGTAAGTATCTTCTCCTTATCTAATAATATCTATAGATATCTCTTTTTATATATAACTAGGATACTTTTCTTATTTTAATAAAACTAGTTATAGATATTATTAAAAGTAATACTAAAATAGTTTATATTAGTAAGATATAATAGAAATAGGATCTTATAAGGGATTATATAGAATATTACTATACTAAGTAGTATAAATATATTAATTATATCTATTATCTTTATGGATTTACTTCCTCTAAAATAAATAGAGATTAACTTTGTTCTGGAAGTTTTCAGGAGAATAGAGGGAAGAATAGTTTATTTTAGAATATTAAACTGGAAGTAACTAACTATAGAGTAGTTAGTAGTATCTAAGTTAGGTAAAATCCTTTAGAAAACTATATTTAAATAATATTTTTTAAAGATAAATATAAATATTAGGGTAGTAATCTCCTTAGTTATATTATCTTTTTTTATTGGGATATAGGTTACTACTTAGTTCTAGAGGATTCTTATAATCTTTTAACTATTTAGGGGTGTAGGTTATTTTTTGAAGTAAGATATTATATAGTCATTTAAAGGGTTACTTAGAGGATTTAGTATTTCAGGTCAATTCTTAAATTAATAGTCTTAGAAGTAATATACTACTATATTATCTTTAATAGTAGTTTTATAAGTATCTCTAAGGTTATTATTTAAGCTTTCTATTTCTTTATACTATATAAGGAAGTAATAATAGGTAGATATTAATATATCTACTATATAGAAGTTAGATTTATATGAGTTATAAGAGTTTCTTCTCTCCTTAAGAGAGTATCTTATTAACTAGTAACTAGGTTTACTATATATATAATACTTTTTATTAAAATAGCTATATAGAGTAGTAAAGATTAAGTAATATTCTCTTCTTAATAGTATTCAGAAGTATTCTTAATAGTTATATTTATATCCTTAGTAAGAACTTTAAGGTAAATTATATATCCAGTTAATTTAGTATTAATCTATACTAATTAATAAGGATTCCTTAAGATTATTAGTATCTTTAAGTATATATTAGGATATTATAGGAGGAAGTCTTATAGTGATACTAACTATAAATTATAATTAGTTATAGACTCTCTATTATATTACTATAGAGGTAAAGAGGGCTAACTAACACTCTAATACTCCTTAGTATATATTTAAGAGGTAGTTTTAGAAGCTAAAATAAGTATACTATTTAAGAGGGAAGATTCTCTAAATTTCTATTAACTTAGTAAAAAGGATCTTAAATACTTTCTTTCTTATCTTATTTTAGTTATTAGTAATAATATTTCTGAATATTATATTACGCCAGTTAAGAAGGTAAATCTATTAACTTTCATTACTTTTAAAATAGTTCTTAATATAGTAGATTATATTATAAAATATTATAGAATTAAGGGGATTACTAAGGTAGTCAAAATAGTATTTAAAAGTTAATTTTTTTAGTATAATTAAAAAAACTTTAGTTTATATATAATTAGGTATATCTAACTTTAGATAATAATTTCTTAAGATATAGATTTTTAATTTAAAGATATTATAGAGAGCTTCTCTATATTTTATATTACAATTATATATTTTTATAAGCTTAGTTACGTTTTTATCTGTTAGTATATTAATAAGGAGAGACCTAGTCTCTTAGTAATTATTTATAAAGTTAAGATATAGAGGAGATACTATAGAGAGTAAAGTAGGAAGTTTATATTATTAGTTCTAATTATAAGGAGGTTATTTTTATTAATCTTAAAATTCTTATTATTTAAGTTATCCTTATTACTAAAAAGTTATATTTATTACTAATAATAGTATATTAACTATAGATCTCTCTTTTTGTTAAGATACTTCTTAAAACTAATTCCTTAGGGTAACTAAATAAATATTAAGTTTCATAAAATTTTACTAAATTACTTTTTATTAGTATTTCTAGATTAAAGAATATATCTACTAAGTAAAAATAATATTATTAAGAAAGTCTAACTAATTATTACTAAGTATCTTAAAATTCTGTAATTTTATAACTATTTCTTAGATTTCTTTCTTAATCTATAGGATAAACTTATCTTACTTTATTAGATTTATAAGGATTTAGTAGATCTACTTATTTTTTATATTAATCTTAATATTATAAATAAGGAGAGTATTCTATAAATACTGAAGTATTAATTTATCTATAGTAGTTTATATATTCTCTAGCTACTTCTTAAAGTTATTCTTAAAATAATTTAGGAAGTTTCTACTAAAAAAGTAATTATATATATATATTACTATAATCTATATTATTTAGTTATTAATCTAGTTAGAATTATACTTTCTAATAAGATTAAAAGTTTTTTACTTACTGAAAATCTTACTACTAAGAAGAAACTTTATTTTTATTAGTATCCTTACTTCTAAAAAAATTATATTATTTATTATACTAAGGTTTTTAAAAGGTTTTCTAAGAAATTCTATTAGTTTAGATATTTTACTAGTTATTCCCTAATTATAGGGAAATTATAAAGAGATATAAATTAAAAGAGGAAAAATAGAGAAAGATAGAAGATTCTATTTTTACTATTTACTAATTCTATTTATTAGTATTATATAGGTAAAATTTAATTTTAGAGAGGGAAAATATCTACTAATTAAATAAGGAAAGAAAAGAAAGAAAATAGAAAGATATAGAAAAAAAGAAGAAGAATATAAAGAAATTTAGAGAGATTTAGAATATTATAAATTCTTTTACTATGAAAATCTAGTAAGTTTCATAATAGAGATATTTAATAAATATACTTATATGAAATACTTTTAGTATCCCTTTTATAAGTTAATTTCAAATATAAATAAGTATCTAACTACTAAAATTAAGATATATTAGTATAATTATTAAAGAGATATTACTTTACCTTAAGGTTGGTAAGAAGTTATTATTATAAATATCTAAATAGATTAAGAAATTAGTAGTCTTACTTTAAGTTAGACTTAATAATCTTCTATGACTATTTCTATCTAAATAAGTTTTACTAATCTGTAGTAAATAGTAATAGTAAGGTTAACTACTAATTAATATTAGTTTCACTAGGGGAAGGTATATTATATATATTATTATATATAGTATACTAATAAGGTTAAAAATATTAATATTTATAGTATATAGCTTATAGGTTATATATAAGCTAGATCTAGATACTCTAGGTAATTAGTTACTAATTATCTAGTGGGTGGTAATAACTAGTAACTAGTTATTACTAGTAGCTAGTTTCTACTACTAAGTTACGCTATATAGTCGGTATACTGTAGTATCCTAATAGCCTTATAGTTATTACGCTACTAATACTAAAAGTAGCTTAGCTTCTAAAATAAGTAGTACTAACTACTTCTTCCTACGTTTTCTATAATAAAGAGTAGTATAATTAGTATTTTACTATTATAAGTAATAAGGCTATTATAACTATATTATATTACTTTACTTAAAATACTATAAGGTAAGAATTACTCTACTAAGTATCTCTAGAGTTATATCTATCTATATTATATATTTTATAATAGCTCTCTTTATTAGTTTGGGGAGGTAGAAGCTACTTTCTTTTATTAATTATAACTACCTAATTATAGAAATCAATACTATATAGATAACAGCTGAGTGGAATAATAATATTATACTATATTGTTTATAGTAATTATATTAACTTTAGTCAGTATAGTAAGTAAAAAAGCTGGCTATCGTATTTACCTTAATAATATTATTAACTATAAAATCTATATGAATTAATAACGTTATTTATATCTTTACTGGAGGCTATAGTAGTTATACTGTAATCTATAGTATTTATTCTCTATATAATAATTCTGATAATAATAATAGTAATAATAGTAATAGTAGCCTGAGGCCCACTTATAATAAATAGTTATATAATAATAACTACGCTTCTGTTAATTACGTTAGTAACTATAATATTTCTGATAATTATATTAGTAACTATAACGCTTCTGGCAATTATAATTATATTAGCAACTATAATCCTTCTGATAACTACGTTAGTGACGCCATTATAGTAAGTGTAAGTAATAGTGGCAGTCACTTATATTAATATGGTAATTCAGAGTAGAAGGTAGAACTATAAGGGTATAGGTTTCTCTTTAAAAGAAAGGTAATTATTATATATTGTTTTGGTAGCAATTATATATATATATATATATATATATGTATATATGATTAATATTCTGTTACTACAAATACTGTAAATAGTAGTTACGTGTGGGTCTTACCTTTCTATATTATCTTTATTTATTATAATAAACTATATTTTGGCTATTATAGACCACTAAAGGCAGTCTAAGTCTAGCCTATAAAATGGGTAGTATTAACCACTCCTTCCTGTTTTTTCTGTAATACTTCAAAATAAAACTTTATATTTCTAATATAAAACTTCTTCACTACTAATATAAGCTAACTTATAAGCTTTATATAAATATAGTAAAATTTAGTTTACTTTAGTTAGTAATTATTCTTAATATATTAATTAAATGCAGCTAATATATAACCAATTATATTTATATAGATACAAACATTTCTGGTGCAGCTGGATAATCTTTAAAGTTTATATAATTATATTATTATATTATTAGAAGATATTTAGTAACTAATATTACTATAGTATATCAATATTGAAATAGTATCTAATTAATAACGAATTTCTAAGATAGTTAGCTTAATATAGCAGATCATAAATTAACTATATAATTTTCTTTGAAATATCTATAGACTATCTGTTAATTATAGTATTTTGAATAACTTCAGTAACATTTAGTTTAATAAACTGATAGCCTTAGTTATAGTAATTATAGCTGGATATCTCTTTACTTATTCTATATTTCTTTGGTTATAGATAATAATATAGAGATTTTAGGGAGATTTTAATTTAATTATTATTATAAATATACAGAAGAGCGATAAATTATAGAATATATAGCTTTTATAAATTCTTTACTTTATTATATTTATAAGAGATTTACAAAGATTCTTTATTCTATAACCTTAGTGGTTACGTTTAGCTATATATATTAAGCTCTAGCCTTACTAAGGCTTTTACTAATTATTACTATAAGGTTTTCCTCTAATGTAAAACAAAATATTATCACCGGAGATATAATTATCTATAATAGTATATAGTTTTATTACTATTTAAACTACTTATAAGCTAGCATTAGTATAAATATTATTACCGGGTATATTTTATAATTAGAACTATATATAAGGTGAGAAGCTTTAATACCACTATAGATATAAAGTAAAAGTAACTAAAGATTTATATATATTATAACATCTCTTTATATATTATACTATAGCTTTCCTAGGAGGTTGTTATTCTTAGTAGCTTTAAGTTTAGTAACTTTATTACAGTACCTTTGTTATATAGAAGCTTGAAATACTAGCTTTATATACTAATATATATATATGCTTATATATTATAATATCTTTCTGAATATATGTTATGATTCTCATAGCTTTATTAGTAGTAGTTTCATATAGTAAGTAGTCTTATTACTGTTATATTTCATATCCTAAAATCTCTATTTTTATATATATATTAATATCACTCTAGTTATCTTTTTGTTCAGTATTTTTGTTGGTAGTAATTTCGTTATAGATAGCTTTTTATAGTAGCGTCTTCTAATAGTTAACCTTAATATAAATAGTATATCAGTATACTGAAAGTCTTATAATTACTATACTAGCGTTAGTTTTTCTCTGGTTATCTCTAGTTTGTTGAATAACTTTAATCCTAATACTCTTATTATTAATAGCTTTATTATAATCGTTTTATTACTATAGCTTCTTATAGTAACCGTATTAATACTATGTATATTAAAATCTCTATATCTATTTATATACTAAAACGTCTGTATGCACGCGCATACTAATGCCTACTTAGTTATCCCTTATTTTCTTTATAACCTTGATATAATAGTCTCTTATATTAGCCTCTCGTAATAGTTTTAATATCAGTAGTATATTAGTATACTAAGATCTCTATTTCTACTATACCAGTAATCTCTATAAGTCCTACTAGTTAGAATTTCTATAGATAGATAGAAATTTGAATATATTAGAAAGTATACTAGCTTCTAAGTAATAGATCTATCTAAGAAGTAAAATATCGGGAAACATTTATTAATATACTTAAATCTAACCCCTTTACCCTAGAATTCTACTAATTTTACCTAAATACTTCTCTTCATAAATACCTAAGTAGGGCCCTACTGGAAGCTACTAGTATATCCTAATACTAATTACTACTATAAGTATAAAGTAGAAATAATTGAATTACTATTTTGAAAATTATACTAAATTTCTAGATTTATATTCTTATTGAATAATAAGTGAGAGGGGCTAATAGCTTACTTTCTATTGTAACTATTAGTGGATATATTACCTGCTAAAGTATTACTTGAGCCTTTCTATCCCCCCACTAACTACTACAGCCAGCTTTAAGTTAATTTAGGCCTAAATTCCTTACAGCTACAGCTGGTATATCCACCCCATATTAATCTTTTTAATAATAAACAACTAATACCTTTTTTTACATTAATCTTACACTCTTATATTCCTATATTCCTATGCTATATATAATCTTAATATCTTAAGAAACTTAATTACTACTTACTATAGCTACTTTATTTAAATATTTATTATCATCTTAATATTCGTAACCTTAATACCCTCCAGACTATATTCTATTTACCCCCAAGATAAACTTTTATATTCCCAATATAAACGTTTTCTGCTACTAATATTAAAGTTTTCCACCACTAATATAAGTTAACTTATAATCGTTATATATATATATATAGTAGAATTCAACCTACTTTAATAATAAATAATCTTAATATTATAGTTAAATGCAACTAATATATAAATGATAATAATATAAATATAAATATATTTAGTATAACTATATATTATTTTAAACCTCAGTAATTATAATATTACAATATTTTAAGGTATTTAGTAACTCATATAATATATTAATATTAGAATACTATCTAGTTAATAACTAGTCTCTGAAACTATTAGCTTAATATAGTATATTATCGAATAGCTAGAAAACTTTCTTCTCAATATTCGGAGTTTATCTATTAATATTAATACTTATAATATTACTTAAACCCTTTAGAAAATATTAATATTTCCAGTTATAAGAATTATAATTAAATATTATTAAGTATCTATTATTATATTTCCCTAGTTACAAATAGCTATTCAAATTGAAGTGGAGTTTCAGTTTCATTATAAAAATAGTAATAATAATAGTTTAAATATATAAAAACAATAAATCATAAAATACTTAGCTTTTGTAGACTGTTTATTTTATTTTATTTTCGAGAGATTTATAAAACCTCTTAATCCTATAATCTTAGTAGTTACTTTTAGCTATATATATTAAACTTTATTTTTACTAACCTGTTTACTATATAAACTATTACTATGAGGTCTTTCTCTACTATATGGTTAAATATTTCAACTGGGGGTATAATTATCTATAATAATAGGTAATTTTATTACTATTTAAATTGGTTGTAAGACAATATTAGTATAAATACTGTTACTAGGTATATTATATAGTTAGAATTATATATAGAGTGAAGAGCTTAGATATTACTATTGAAATGGAGTGAAATAATAACAACAAAAACAAATAAAAGAACCCTACAAAAGAGTAGCTATAACGGCTATACGGCCGTGGCCGTATGGCTGTACTAAAAGGGATGAAACGAAGGGCAAAAACTGGCTTGTGTTTTGCTGCTGTAACTGGCTTGCTACGCTACGGTTAAATACGTGGCTACGTAGGGCTGTAGCCCTATGTACGGCCAGTGGCCACGTAGCCTCTCCGTATGGCCCAGTTAGCCTCATAGCCACCCATAGCCTCATAGCCCCCAGGCCCATCACAATCCTCCCCATTTTTGAAAGCCTACACCCCCACAAATTCAAAAATCCAGATAAAAATAAAAACCTAACCAGCCCTACAGAGTAAAAAAAAAGTCGAAAAATAGATTCAAACTATAGCTTTTAGCTATATATATATATATATATATAACCTTTTAGCTATAAAGTCCTTATTATTTATACTAATAAACTATTTTTATATTTACAAATATTACCTCTCCTAGCTGGAGGTCTATTAAAGTCGCTATATAGAGTATATATACTACCCCTAGGGGTATTCTTCCTCCCTAGAGTAATCTTTCCTTTCAAACTAGGTATTTTTAATATAGTCTTACATACATAATAATTAATAAATCATCATAACTATAGAGCTATATTCGGTCGGGTTTCATTCTTCTTTTTCGTGAGGCCTCGAGGGCCCTAGGGTAGCATACGCATGGCCGTAACGTAGCTATAGCCATACGCGTTGCTGTAGGTCTTGTTGCTTTCATTGATGGTAGGATGATACGTTGTGTTGTGTTGACGTTTGTTCGTTGAGGCAGCGTAGAAGTGTCTCTCCGTCCCAGCTTTGAAGACTGAGAGCAGAATGATCCGCCTCTGGGGAACCATTGAAATGGGGTGGAACAACAACAACAAAAACAAACAAAAGAACCCTACAAAAGAGTGGCTGTAACGGCCATACGGCCGTGGCCGTATGGCTGTACCAAAAAGGGGGTGAAAAACGAAGGGAAAAACTGGCTTCGGTTTTGCTGTGACTGGCTTGCTACGCTACGGTTAAATACGTGGCTACGTAGGGCTGTAGCCCTACGTACGGCCAGTGGCCACGTAGCCTCTCCGTACGGCCCAGTTGGCCTCATGGCCACCCATGGCCTCATGGCCCCCAGGACCATCACACTATAAGTATAAAGTAAACGTAGCTAAATAATATAATAAGTAGATTAAATCTTACTAAAACAAAGGAACTTTTCATCTTATAACTACTATATAATTGATATTTCTAATTGAATATAATCTTGAAATTATTATAGGAGTAGCTGATAGTTTACTTTCTATTAGTAAATATATTACCCCCTAAAGTATAACCTCAGCTTTTACACTTTCCCCACTAACTACTATAGCTAGCCTTAGGTTAACTAGAGTCCAAACTTCTTATAGCTATAGATAGTATATCCACCTTATATTAATCCTTTTGCAGATCATAAATAACTAATAACTTCTTCCGTATTAACCTTACGCCCTTACGCCCTTATATTATACATAATTAAGATATCTTAAGATATCTAATTACTGCTAACTATAGCTACTTTATTGACATACTTATTATAACCTTAATATCTGCAACCAGAGTATTTTTACCTTCCAGATAAAACTTTATATCTCTAATATAAACGTTCTCTACTATTAATATAATATTAGGATATTATCTGATTAATAACTCATTTACAAAACAGTTAGCTTAATATAGCAGATTATAGAATAGCTATATAACTTTCTTTTAAGTATTTATAGGTTTTCTATTAGTTACAGTAACTAGAATACTTTTAGTAAGACCTAATTTAATAAACCAATAGGCTTAATTATAGTACTTATAGCTATATACCTTTTACTTTATTCTACATTTCTTTAGTTATAGATAGCTATATAGAGTTTAAGAAAACTCTAATTTATAATAAAGAATATAGAAAAGTAATAAATTATAAGATACTTAGTTTTTACAGACTTTTTATTCTATTTTAGTTTTAGAAGATTTATAAAGATTCTTGATTCTATAATCTTAGTATTTACTTTCAGTTATGTATATTAAGCTTTAGTTCTACTGAAGCTTTTAATATATAAATTATTACTATAAACTCTTTCCCTACTATAAAGTTACATATTATTACTGGAGGTATAATTATCTATAATAATTAGTAATTTTACTCTTATGTAAATTAGTTATAAGCTAGTATTAGTATAGATACTATTCCGGAATATAATTTACAGTTGGAACTATATATAAAGTGAAGAGCTTAGATACTACCAGAGGTATAAAGTAAAAGTAACTAAATAATTATTATATTAAATAGAATATAAAGCTTTCGCTCGAGATATTAAATATTTAATATAGAAAGATATTTTTAGAAATATAACTAACTAATACTATCTAGTATATCTAGTAACTAGTTCTTTAGAATTACTATAGTATTAGAAATATTTTAATTGCAGAATTCTCACTTAAATTCTTTAAGTATTAGTCTATATAGTAAGATAAAATCTACTTATTCATCTCAATCTTTTTTGCTCAAAACCTTTAATCATACTCTTATATGGAAATATTA
This sequence comes from Colletotrichum lindemuthianum, assembly GCA_001693025.2. Taxonomy (NCBI): domain Eukaryota; kingdom Fungi; phylum Ascomycota; class Sordariomycetes; order Glomerellales; family Glomerellaceae; genus Colletotrichum; species Colletotrichum lindemuthianum. The sequence continues at coordinate 88,371 of MASP02000008.1, read as the reverse complement.
AAGTCTATTAGTTTTCTTTAGTAAATATACTTAATAGAGACAAATAATATTATAAACCTTCTTATTAATATTTTATACACTCAGATATTAAATATTTGATAATAGAGAAACAAATTCAAGAAGTAATATAATTAGTAATTAGTAAACATATTAATTATTATTTCTTTTTTATTATGAGTACATATATTATTTTAGTAATAGAAGTGAATCTATCAGTAGAATTACTAAACTTAATAGGAATACTTATTTCTTAATAACTTTTAGTAGTGAAGTACTTATTTTCCTCCTCTTTTTCTCTATCTTTATCTTAATATATTAAATAATTACTTTTCAAAAACTAAATATACTGTCTGTTATATTTAACTAATATATATACTTATTAGCAGTATTAATATAAGAATGTTCTGGAGAAAATATAATTTTAACTTATTATAATTATAATATAGTTAATAAGCAAGTAGGCTAGATAAGCAAGTGGGCTACTTAACTATAACCACTTTACTAATATAAGTTATAAGTAGTATTAAAACTATTTAATTAGTCTAAACTTCTTACAGTCCTCTTCTTTTAATATTTCTCTATTTACTAAATATATTTATATATTATAACTGTTACGGGCCAGCCTTATATAGAATACCCTATAGAACTATTACATATAATTAGGAGGTAGAATCTGGTGTATATTGTGTGTAACTAAATATAGCTATATACACCACGCGAGACTCTATTTTAACTGGTTTAAGTGGGGCGAGGCCTGTGGAGATACTATAAGTGCCTAAAGCTTAAATAATATAAACTCTGATATTTAAATATGTTATTTCTACTATATCCCTCCAGCCTTAAGGACTATATTTATAGGCTAGCTCTTTTAAATAACGCTAGTTTAAATACTTTATTAATATCTTATAAGAGACTTTTTTATAGCTATATTACTTTTATTAAACCTCCACCTCTATAGTAGAAACAGTAATATTATTTATAGGCTATTCAGATATTCCTATTACCTAGGCTAAGGATACCTCTAGGTATTTTACATATCTTAGGTGCCCCTAAGCCCTTTTTAATTATATTATTACTTAGGTTAGAATCTATAAGTTCCAACTGGTAGTTAAAAGCCTTATTAAGGTTTTTAAATACTAATATAAGTAGCCTCTCTTAAAGTTCCTCCTCTTACTATATTTTTAGGTAGTGTTAGTTTCACTAGGGGAAGGTATATCATACATATTATTACGTATAGTATACTAATAGAGTTGAAAATATTAATATTTATAGTGTGTAGCCTATAGACTATATATAGGCTAGATTTAGATACCTTAGGTAATAAGTTACTAATTACCTAGTAGCTAGTAATAATTAGTAGCTAGTTATTACTAATAGTAGTAGTTTCCGCTACTAGGCTATACTATGTAGTTAGTATACTATAGGATTTTAATAACTTTATAGTTATTATACTACGAATATTAGTAAATATTAGTTTATAACTGGTAAATATAGTAATTGATTAATTATTTATAACTAGGTTGTAACTAATACTTCTATTTCATTATATCTAAGTCTATATTATAGCGTACGTATATACGCTATATGCTATTAGGATTAATCTGTAGGATAATCCCTCTTATTTAATTAGTCTAAAAAGTGGGGTACTTAGTGTATCACCCACTGTTATAGCTTTTACTATATTGGTGCCTATTTAACCTAACACTAGCAATACTCTCTTTTGTGGCAAAAGTGCAAAATAGTATTAAACGCAAAAACAGTATAAAACGCAAAAATAGCCTAAAACGTAAAATTAGCGTAAAACGTAGAAATAGCGTAAAACGCAAAAATAGTATAAAACGTAAAAACCTAGCTACCAGTTATATATGTCTTTTTAGGTGCACTAAAAACTAATTAAACACTATAAATAATATTTACTTATAAAAGTACGTCTTTTAATTATTACCACTTAGATACCTTAAGGTCCTCTTATAGTAATACTCTCTATTTACCCTTTTTATCCTTATATCCTCCTCTTATTACCCTCTATAGTTCTTATAACCTATCCTTCTATCCTTATAATTACTTTATTTATAGTAATAAATACTTTAAGGGCTTAGTTATTCGATATTTTAGTTATATTATTAGTAAGATTATCTTTACTATTAATCTATTAGATCTTAAAGATCTCCCTTCTCTTATATAATTATTATAATATTATAATATTAATTATAAGATACTTCTCTTTAGTAATATCTAACTTAATAAGATACTTATAGAGAGAGGAGAAGTTAGTATATACTACTATTAATATTATTAGTATCTTAAAGTATTTAGTTACTTACCTAAAAGTAATAAATATTATATATTCTATATTAACTCCCACAGTTATACTATAGACTTCAGATACTAATATACTATATATAACTCTCTTAAACTTAATAGAAGAAAAATAGATTATATTACCTCTAAACTTAAAAGTATTATTATCTTTACTAATATCTTCTATCCCTAGAATAATAATAAATCTAAACTAGAATATTATATTATTATTATTAGCAAACAATCTATTAATAAATATATATAACCTTATTATCTTAATATCAGTAAGAATAAATATTAAGCTTCTTTCGAAATTATCTATTTACTATACTAAGTATTTATTAAGTTTTTTAATATCCTCTAATATTAAATCTTAGTGTTAGGCTGTAATAAAAAGGTTAAAATATACCTCCAGTTAGTATATAGAGGTTATATATACTCCTTATACCTATTATTTAATATATATTATCTTTACAGCTTTAGATATAAAGTTAATAAATTTAATCTTCTTACCTTATCTCTTTTAGGTAAGAGTCATATTACTACTATTTTTTAAGGTAATTATACCTCTATTAAATATAAGGAGTTTATATTATATAAGTATTAGCTTAAGTTTAGCTGCAAATCCTACTTACTAAAGTTTCTCCTCTTCTTTATTATTAAACTTAAGTAAGTAGAGTCTGAGAATATTATCCGTTTATATACTTATAATACTAAAGTATAGATTATCAAACCTAAAGATTATAAGATATAGGTTATATAATAAGATCTCTATTTATAGTTAGCCTTTATAGTAGCTAGAATATATTATATACTAATAAATACCTAACTCAGTAAAGCTATATAATAGTTAAACTATAATAATAATAGTATCCTCTAAGTATAAACTATATAGACTTACTAGCAGCTTTATTAGTATAAAGTAATTTAATATTATTTCTACTTATATATATACTTAAGTAATATCTTAGAGATAAATCTCTATAGAAGTGACCTCTTTAAGTATTACTAATAATATTAATATTAGGTAATAGCTAACTTATTAGATTATTAGTAACTATATAAGAATATTAGTTTTCTCCTAATTATTAAATCTCTTAATAACTAACTGTAACTTCTTATATAGTATATTATCTATACTCTTAACCTTATTAATAAAGTGGAGGCTAAAGATCCTTATACTATTATATTTCTAGATATTAAAATACTTAAGGTAGAGTATACCTTTCACTAATAGAGTCTCTCACTCTATAGTATATAATATCTAAAACAGTTTCCCTAGTGTCTAAATAAAACTATATTAATAAAACTTAATAACTTTAATAAGTATCTTTATCTCTTTTATTATGAGATAGATATTATAGTAGATATTATCCATAAATTCAGCTTTTATAATAAAAGTTATATTTTTATATAGTTATCCTCACTACTTTAGTCTATCTTTATTTAGTATTTCTACTAATATACTCTCTTTTAGATATTTATCTAGTAGCTATTTATTATATAAGTCTGGAGTTTCTATCTCTTTAGTATATAGTTAATAGTATAGCTTAATTATTATTAATCTGAAAATACTAAGTTTACTATCTATCTCTATAATATATATCTTACTATTAATAGAGATAAGCCTAAAGAATTCTATCTAACCTTAGTATTTATAGTAGATATATACTTCTAATTAAAGAAGTAAGTAGTAAACTAAAATAGTAGAGAGGCTATTATATATATTTAGAGTATTAGAGACTTACTATTAAGTATAAATCTTATATACTTCTTTCATTACCTTCTAGATAGTAACTACTTACTTTATAATATCTAGAGATAATAGTAATATTAGGTTAAGATATAAATATACCCTAAAAACCTTTAGAGATAATATAAAGCTATTCAGGCTACTAGTATTATTAACTACTTTAACTACACTTTATAGTATTTCCTCTCTATTAATCTCTAATATTTTATTTTAAATAATCTTATATATTCTCTATAGGGAGATATAGTAATATATAAGAGTGTGACTAAAAGTCTTGACCAGGAAAGGTTTAGATACACAGGTAGGATCTGTATTACTATATAGACTATTACTTGAAGGATCCAAGTTAGGATCCTTCGAGTGAAAACCTTTCTAGTGCCTGGCTGGTAGGTTGCTAGATATACTATATAGCGTTAGTTAGTTATATCCTTACAACTGTCCCCCCCTCCTGAAGCCTTAATCCCCAAGGCTATAATTATATACTCTACCTTATCTTCCGATCGTGAGGCTTCACTAGTGTTGCTAATTATATAGTAACCGCAGTACTAATACTTATTATTATCATTAAGGATCTTTAACCTACTTTTGTTACTAGAATATCAGTTTAAAAACTAATTCCATATTTTTAAATAGTAACGCAATTTTTTATAACGCTATTATTATAGATACTTTATTCGTTCCTTCTATTTATCTATTATAATATTTATTATTAATCCCGCAACAGATTATTACTTATAGTTTTCAGATACTATTCTATTATAAGAGGTCCACTATAGTTTTCTTAAAGTTACTTTACTATACCTATAGTGGTTCTTCTCTCTTCTTTATTATACGTTTTCCATACCTCTTGATTTTTATCTTTACTGCTTCTATTCTTCAGATACCCCTCTATATTTACTTACTAGGCACTTATATCTCTATTTTCATTTTATTAATACTTCCCTCCATTCTTATCCTTTTTCTATTTATCATTAATATACTATATATTCTGTAACGATATCTTATATTACTATTATTATATCTATCCTCCAGGCGTACGTCTATAATAACCCTAAGGCTGATAATAAGAACTTTCTTTATCTGAAGCCTAGTAACTGCATACTATATTTTAGCTATCTCTTATCCCTTTATCTTAATATAGGGAAACTCCTCTATATCGTCAGTAAGTATAATATAAAATATATTATCTGCGAGAAGAATAAGCAGAAATACTGTAATATAAGTTATCCCTTCACTATACTATTACCAGTATTTTACTAATTTCGCAGTATAAATTCCCTTTAAGTTATATAACGCCACTTAAGCTACTTAGAATAAATTTATCTATTTCTGTAAGTTTCTAGAGTAGTAAGTTTTATAGTCTCACTATAAAAGTAAACTTCTCTATACTCTCTCTGAGATTTTAGCGAAGTAATAGTATATAAGTAAGATTATTTAGAATCCTACTACTAATATAAAGTAATTAAAGTTAGCTTTAAAGTATCTTTTCCTCTAGGAGATATTATCTATTTATAAGTATCTAAATATTATACTCCTTATTTCTATAAGTTACTCTAAATACTTACTATACTATCTCTACTAATTACTTTAAATAGGTAAATATTCTTAGCATAGAAACTAAAATACTTTACTATATATCTACTATATAACCTGTATATTTTCGGAATAATAATTCCACTGTTACACTAAATAATAACTTTACCTATTTCCTTAATAATCCCTATCACGCCAGACTCCCACCTGGCGCTAAGATATATACTATTAAGGTGATACTATAATTCAATAATGCTTTCTGCTAACGTCTCGCTGATTGTTCTGTATATAATACTCCCAATTACCTTATAGCTATTAAAAGTGGTTAGCCTATCCCTTATAAGTTTAATATTACTACTTTTTACTATATACTCCCCCCTACCTTACTATCTATTAATAGTAAGTCTAGTGAGGATATTAATAAGGATAACGACAGTAGTAGTGATAATAGTAATACTAATAGTAATAATTTATCTAATAGTAAGTCTAAGGTAGTTAAAATCCCTTTAAAGCTTCTCTATCTATCTATACCTATTCGCTATCCTATTAGTAGTAATATTATTACTACTTCTTATTCTTAGGGTTATATTATTGTTACTCCTAGTAGTCCCTCTGTAAATACTAGCTCTTCTATTAGTTATACTATTAAGAGAGCTACACCTAATTATTCCCCTTCTGACGATATTTACATAGTAAGCTCTCTATATCAACCTGCTAATAGTAGTAATACTAGCAGTATTATAATACTAAATATTAAAAAGGATACTAATAAATCTAATAATAAACCCCCTCTAAAGAGGTATAAGATCTATTTATCTAATACTACTGTTACCTTATTCTCTTCTGCAGCCTCTCGCTAAATATCCACTACTGCTCCTAAGAAAGCTACTCTAAAGAAAGCTACTCCCAAGAAGGCTACTCCCAAATAAGCTACTACTTCCACTATCGCTCTAAAGAGAGGTTAGAGACACCCTTATAAGAATACTCCTAAATCTTAAACATATTTAGTATTCTCAACTATATATACTAACTAATCTATTACTGAGGTTTATAAAGTTTCCAGTTTAAAGATATACCCCTCAGAATACTATTTAAGATATTTAAGTAATTAATAGATCTTTTTTCTCTCCCCTCCCCTCTATATAATATTACTGTAAGTTTAACGTTAATATTAATTATCCTACTTCCTATAATAGTATATTATCTATTCCTTATACTTACAGATAGTTTCTTTTATATTACTTAAATTAGCTACAATCTCCCAGATATTATACTTTACTAGCTAGCCTACCTATTTTACAAGACAATATTTATTAAATCTATCTCCTTATTTACTAATAATCTCCTTAACTTCCTACTCTACTAGATTATCCTCTAACTTAAGCAGGATAGCCTGAATATTACTATTATCTCGCCAGTCTATCTAAAGTTTAAGGGATAAAACTGGGAATATATTATATATCTACTAGTATTACTTCAGCAAATATATTCTATATACTTATTTCCTCATTCTCTTAGTAATAGAGACTTTAATATATCTTAATACCAGCTTTCTATATTTAAACCTAAAATTCTTCGTTAAAAGCCTAATAGTAGCTCTATATACAAACTTACGCTACTTATACCTCGCGTTATATACCTTTACCTAACTCTCTACAGCTATCTGCCAGTAGGTTACTATTTTTCAGTATAGCTAGCTAATATAGTTAATATACTCCGCCACACTCTATACTACCAGGTTACTTTTTACCACATATTTAACTATTTATAAGTGAAATCTATATAACCTTTCTATTAGTAAGCAGCTAGTAGTAATATATCTACTATTATTATATATAAATATAGCTTCTTATAGTTATACTGCCTAGACTATAGGTAAATCTCTAGCGAACACCTGGAAATACTACTCTAAAGTCTAATATATCCACTCAGTTTACCTATTAGTCTGTAAGTAGTATACTATTAATAACTGTCATTTAATAAGGTATTTTACTATAAATTCCTCCCAGAACTAGCTAGTAAGAAGTTTATCTCTATTACTAATAATACTTTCTAGAGTACCAAATTAGCATTCAACTTCCTTATAAAATATTACTACTAGCTTTACAGCTATTATCCTTTTTGTCGTTAGAATAAACAGAGTAAACTTTATAAACCTATCTATAATTATAAGGATAACGTTATACACACTACTATCTCTCTAAATACTCTCCAGAAGCTTAATAATAAAATCTATACTAAATTCCTAGAATAATCCTATAAGAATTAGTAGGAACTATAATTACCTATACAGCTTATACTATAACACTCTAATACCTTAATAAACCTAATATAATACTATATAATTTTATATATTTATAGCTAAGTTACTCTAGTAGAAATTCCTCTTTACTAAATTATAAATCTTATTTATATTTATATATTCTACTCTATATTTATTATAATATAAATAAAAAAATTTATACTTTAGAGATTCTATATTTAGTATAACTAGTCTTCCTTTAAAGAAAAATATTCCCTCTATACTAACTAAATACCTACTTACATCTCTAGCTATTCTCCAAACTCTCTCTATATATATCTAATAATCTTTATTATAAGTTTACAGCCTTTTTACGAATTATTCCAGATCCTTAGATACTCCCAGGGAGTATACTATTTTATTTTTTATAAGCCTCCTTATTACTAAATATAGAATATACTATACTGAAATAATAACCCTAGTTCTTATTAAGTTCTCTCTACTACCTAGTATTTATTAGATATTCTCTATCCCTCCATACTTATCCTAGCTGCAAATAACTATAGCTACAATTATTACTATATTTCTAATATCCTAATAAAAATTCTACCTTCAGGAGGTTAAGTATCCTCCACTTCTAGAGCTAACTTCCTTACTGAGGTATCCTTCCTACTTCTATATTATCTAAATAAAAGCTTTTACTAGCTCTAAGCTTCTCTAAGCTTTTATAACTATTTTATAGGTATCTACTAATAGTAACTTTATAAGTTAGAATTTATTCGTGAGGGTTAGCAGTATATTATAATATTCTACCTCCCCCTTCATATAGTCTAGCTGCCTAGATAGTCTATCCGCTAAGTTTATTACCCCAGGTTAGTACTCTAGATTAAAATTAAACGCTAAAAGCTTATAGATCCAGTAGGTAAACCTTCCCTAAAGGTCCCACGTAGAAGCTATAATAACTCCTATTAACACCTAGTAGTCTATAAGAACTATAAACGTCTTAGAGAGGCTTATAAGATAATATCCTTAGTGGTCCAGACTCTCAATAATAGTAAGTAGTTCCTACTACCTTATCTCCCACTTTTACTCTACTTTACTAAGTTTCTTTAAGTAGTAAGTAATAAATTACTATTAGCTCTCTACTAATTATAATAAGATACCTAAGATAACTTTTTATAATATATCTATTTCTACCCTAATCTCTCAAAGAGGATCCCAATATTAGAAAATAATTACTAAATAAAAAATATCTTATAATACTATAAATACTACTCATACATCCTCAGACTATAAAAATACCTTCTTCTCTATATCTCCCTTTAGGAATACAGTAAGTAGTACTATCACTCTGGAGTACTTAGTGATAAACTTATAGTAGAAGTTACAGAAACCTAGAAACACCTAGAGCTCCTTAAATATCTCTAGTAGCTTCCACTTAGTAATCACTTACACTCTAACTAAATCTATCTTAACACCCATCCAAATTATAATATAGCCTAGGAAACTAGTCTCCTCTATATAAAACTTATATTTAAAAAGCTTCACAAAAAGATATACCTTATATAATCTAGTGAGAATTTATAATAAGATACTAATATAATCCTCCTTAGTCCTAATTATATAAACTATAATATTATCTATATATACTATACAGTAAGTATCAATCAGCCTAGCAAGTATATAGTTAATATATACCTAAAATATTACAAATATATTTATAAGACTAAATAATATAACTATATATTTATAATAATTATACCTTATCCTAAACACTATCTTCTAATAATCCTCCAGCTTAATCCTAATATAGTAGTAAGTATCCTTAAAGTTAATCTTCAAAATCTATATTACTCTATAAAGCCTATCCAGAAGTTTACCAATAAGAGGTAGTAAGTATCAGTTCTTAATTATAACCTTATTAAGTCCCCTGTAGTTAATATAAAGATATAGAGAACTATTTTTCTTTAGTATAAATAGAATAAATACATCCACTTCACTTATTAATAGCTATATATAACTATTCACCAGGTTCTCCATAATATATACTTATAATTCTTTAAGTTATTACTCACTTAGGAGGTAAATAGAGCTATATAGTAGTTTCTTATCTAGTTCTAAGTTAATAGAATATTCAGTATCCTTAAATACTAGAATAATCTTCACTACTATTTTATTAAACGCTCCCTACTTACTTAGTAGTTCCTTAAGGATATCTATAATTACTATAACCTAATCTAATTCCTCTAATATCTTAATATAAGCTTCTAAGTTATCCTCTACTCCACTAATATAAAGTATATAAGTAATCCTATTATTCTTAATAATCTCTTAGGTAAATACCTCTAGTTCAGCAATAGATATATACTTATAATACTATATATTTATATAAATATTAATTATAATACCCTCCCAACCTATAGAATATTAGCTTAGCAGAAAGTCTAAATAACCCTTAGGCTAGTAAGCTTTAGCGAATAGTTAGTATATCCTCCAGAAGTATCCTTTTAAGTTTATAAGGAAGAAAGTTAACTAATAAATCTTCCTTAAGGCTAATACTAATTTATTAAACTCTTTTAATACTAACGTTTCTATATTAGTTAGTATTAAGTATAGTATCTTAACTAACTATTTACTAATAAGATCTATCTATAAGTATAAATCTATATTCACTACTACTTCTTATTCCTCCGCTCCTCAGAGAATAATTACTAAGCTTTTAGCTATCTTCCTGATAGGAACTAACTCCTTAGTTAGTATGGAGACTATTAGTTATATCTCTATACTTACTTATTTCCCTAGTTATTTCCTGCGTGGGAGTTAGTATTAGTAGCTTACACTAATGCTTGGAACCCTAGTATACTCTACCTTCAGGCAGCTAGTGGCATTAAGTTAGCTTCCACGCCACTATAATATTATATAGCTCTATACCTTATCTTACTATATATAAAATAGGCTCCTAGGGTCTATAATATAGCTAGAGTATATAAGGTCCTCTATATTAAGGTTAGTATAATATTCCTTAAGCTTCCAGCGTTAAAGTGGCATCCAGTAGATATTAAAAATACAGAGAGGGTAGTCTTCCTTAATATCCTTAAGGCTGAAGCTAATTAGAATATTTATATACCTAAATAGGATCACTTATATCCTCTATCTCTTATTAACTTACTACTATACTATCACCTAAGCTCCCACAGCTATTCTACCTCTATTATAACTTCTTAAACATTCAGGAGGGAAACCTTAAGCCTCTCTATCTCTCTCTTTAAGCTGGAATACAATCTGTAGAAGAAGATAAAAACCTCCCCTTTATTCTACTTAAATCCTGAAGTACCTAGATTCTAATAGAATACTAACCACTCAGTATAATATTATATTAATAACTAATATTTACTCTATTATACTTCTTTAAGCTTCTATTAGTATAGCTACTTCTGTATTTCTGGATTAATATACTATTAGTAAATAAATACGATAAAGTCAGCCTATATAGATTTATCTTCCAGGCTTACTTTATAGTTTCACTATTCTATCTGAAAATATAGTATAAGCCTCATAAATACCTATTAGATCTACTAGTCCACAGTACTACTCAGCTAAATTTAATAGCTATCCTTAATAGCTATAATCTAGTTATTAACTTATTTAACTGTAAATTCCTCCCCTATTATCTTATAGTTATATAAGAATAATTTCTCTTAATCCTTAGGTAGTCTAGATGCTAATAAACGCTTAGCAAGTTATTATATAAGTGTAGTAGTCTGATTTTTATAAACTTCCTACTGTCTTTATATTTATTCCTAATATATAACTATCTGTAACTATATAGTCTTAAGTATCTTACCTATCACACCTACAAGGTCTAGCTCCAGTTAGAATAAGAATTAAGATTATTTATTAAATATAGAGGTAAATCACTAAATATATAGTAACTACTTAGTCCTCTAGGTTAAGATTAAAAAGAATATACCTCCTCTCTTAAGCTTAGGAGGTATATACTTTATATCTTAAGCTATATCCTAAATAAAGCTATCTAATAGGTTTATTTCTAGTTTATCTTCAGTAAGCTATTAGCGAGAGCTTATATTAATACTAAATCCTAATTTATCCAGAGGAGAATATAGAATTTCTTCCTTATAGAAAGTATCCTCCTTAGGAGTAAATACTTATTTACTATTATCACCTAACTCTCTATAATAGTATAGCATAATACTAGCAGTTTCACTATATATATCCGCTAGGTTAAGTGTCAATTACTAAAGTTCGTTAAGACTTATATTAGCTACACACCTATAGGCTGCATACTCTCTATATTACTAATTATTACCTAACATCCTTACCTATACTAATCACTCAAAAATAAGTAGAAGTAATAGAATTATAAGAGTGTGACTAAAGGTCTTAACTAGGAAAGGTTCAGATACACAGGTAGGGTCTATATTACTATATAAACTATTACTTAAAGAATCTAAATTAGGATCCTTCAAGTGAAAACCTTTCTAATGCCTAGCCGGTAGGTCGCTGGACGCACTGTGTGGCGTTAGTCAGTCATATCCTTACATAATATTCCACCTTACTAATACTATTATAAACTTTAACTAATATAATTTTAACCTTACTACCTATACTTTTAGCTTTCTTCTTAAAACTTTCAGCTGTAAAATTATATTCTATATTAACAATAATTCTATCTAGAGGTCTCTAATATATATTAATCTAATATACTTTCAGAGTATACTATATATCCTCTATAGAGATATTTTTATAAACCTTACAGATATAAATACTATAGAGATATTAACTATATATAGTATAAACTTATTATCTTTAAAATATATAATATTAATAATAATCTCTATATTAAACTTATAGTTATCTTTAAAGCTAAACTTAAACTAATATAATATTTTACTATTTATTTAGTATTAATAGCAGTTTTTAGTAATTACCTCAATTTTATTAGTTATTATAATCTTACCTACTCTCTTAAGTATACTATTTAACTTATAGACACTTAAGTAGCTAAATTTCTTATAAAGCTACTATATCTCTATCTCTTTAAGGAAGTTAATAGTTTTATTATAGGAATCCTTCTGAATTAAAAACTATAAGTATCTATTATATCTCTCTATAGGTAGTAATACTTCCTTCTATTTAATCTTATTATTAAGGTTATTAAAATATATTTAGAGGCAGTCTATATTAGGGAAGCTTAGTAGAAATAGTATAGCTATAAATATAATATTAAAGTTAATATCTCTAAAAAACATAAATTTCCTAGTAATATTAAGATTTATAAATTCTTACTTATCTCTAAATCTAATATTTATCTTTAGAGCTATCTTATCTAGTAAAATATTAGGGAGGATTCTCTAGAGAGCTTTAAGTTATTATATACCTCTAGTAGAAAATCTACTTACTTTAGTATCTAGAAGGATATCTTTAAAAATAACTTCTAAATACTATAAAGTTAGAAAGGTCTCTAATTTATTAGTAGTCATTAAATAGTAAAAAATATAGTTTTAAAGAATCTCTATAAGTTATATTAAATTAATAGTCTCTTTCTAACTATCTATTATAGTAAAGTGGATAACTATAAAATTATCCTCTAATATCTTATCTATATTATCTTCTACTTCCTCTATTATCACCTCTAGGGGGTTAGTATTATTAAGATATATTATAATCTCCTCTACTAATATAATATTAATAATAAATACCTTCTTAAATTATAAGGTAGTAGTTTTATATTCCTCTAGAGTATACTTTATTAACTAGTATTTATCTACTAATTTTAAGTATACTTAATATTTACTTTATATATATCTACTCTATATTTTCTCGCAAGGTTATCCTAAAATAATATTATTATTCTATATATATTATAGATAAGGTAGTTAAGAGCAGGTAAAATATTAGTTTCACTCTTAGTTATTATATATATAGTCTACAAGAAACTAATTATAATCTATAATATAATAAGTTTTTTATTTTAACTATCTCTTTTAACTTTTAAGTATCTCTATTATCTATTTATATAATCTATTAATAGATAGTTTAACCTTATTAATAATATTATAAAGTATATTAATTATATTATATACTTAGTATATAGTTATATATATCTCCTTATTAATTTTCTCCTGTGGATCTTATAGATTCAGATAGATATATTAAAAGAGGTTAATCTATATTATTATTACCCTTAATATCTTAACTATATTAATATACTTATAATCTTCAGTAAAAATCTTAAAGTTTATATTCTTCTATTCTCTATAGTAGTTAAAATAAACTACAGATATTTTCAATTTATCTCTAACTATTATAACTATTTAAGTAATTAAGAGGTTATTTTAAATTAGTAAAATCGATATTTTATAGTATAAGTATATTTATCTTACTAGTATATTATAAAACACTCCTTCTACTATATTCCAGCTAATATTATAGCTAATATATTTAATAATAAATATCTATATCTTATCCTTGAAGATATTATACTTCTTTCTAGTATATTTATTATTTATTCTATATATTTTACTAAATAATAACTTAATTTTCTCATGAGGTTAGTTAAATAGAATATAGTATTTCAATATTAATTAATGTTTTCCTCTAAAGTAAGTATAGAATCTTAGGGGTCTAATTAGCTTTAGGTGTTTCTCTTTCTTATTAGTTATTATCCTCTCGGTCTTTAGTAAGTTAATATTTATTTAAATATCTAGCTCTATCAGTTATAAGCTTAATATTAATATTAGTTTTATTATTAATATTAATAATGTTAATTATAGAGAGGGTAATTTTATTATTAACCTTCTTAATATAGATAGTTATTAATTAATAGGAATAAATTCTCCTACTTTTAGGAGATTATTAATAAAGTTAGGATTTTTTATAATCTCTTATCTGAGGGTGAAGTATTCTTATTAGTTAGTTTTAATATTCTCTATTATTTATCTTATTAATATTTCTTCCTTAAGGATCTTAATTAGTTTTTCTCTTAATATATTCTTATCTATAGAGAAGTATATACTTCTCCCTATAAGGTAGTTCTTAAGAATTTACATTAATACTTTTTCTATATTATTAAAATATTATAAAGTCTATCCTTTAAAGTTAATATAGTAAGCTTTCTATACTTTATTAAAATAGATATTTTACTCTTTCTATAGGTAAATATAATAGTAGATAAAAATATTATTAAAAATACTACTATTAGTATTTATCTAAAGTTTAATATTCTCACTCTATTATTAAGATATAACTTTTTAGTATATCCCCACTAGTATCTTTACTCCTATACATCAGAATACCTTCCTATACTTATTAATTTTAGTTCTAGGGATATTATTATAGATTATATCCTCGCGAGGGCTATTAATAGGATCTAGAGAGAAAGATATATTATTAGTATTAATATTCCTCCTCCTTATACTAATTATAGTATTTATCAGTTTAACTTATAGTTATCTCATTATTATTAACACTTTATTAAATACTTATTAGACACCTATAGGTAGAAATAAGGAATAATAGTTTCTTAATACTTTCTATCTTAGTATTAATTATAATATCTTTAATAATCTATCGTTCTTAGGGAATCCTAATTAAGATACTTCCCTATTATAGTTACATATAGAATATATAGGGAAAGAAGGTTACAAGCTAATACTATTACCTAGTTTTAAATCTAGAATATTTATATATTAGTTTATATTATCGATTATACTTTTATAATTATTCCCAGGATCTCCTTACTATATAAAATAAGGATCCCTTTCTTTATTATTATTCTTATTATAGTTAAGTTCTAACTACTAGGTAAGCTATATTATAAATACAGATATATTAACTAAAATATTTTACTTCTTCTATATAATATTAGAAAAAAGGGGGAATTTTAGTATATTATATTTAGTTACTAATATATTATATCTACTATTATTAAGATACTTTCTTATCTTTTAATAGTTAAATATATATAAGATATTAGAAAGTAGTAGTAATGAATAGTAATTTCATTATAGATCCCTTCCTTCTGGTTATATTAATCTTATTACTTTATTTTAGCGTTTACTACCTTAATTTAACGTTAATTTTAGTTATCTTTTATTATATAATAGATATAATATAATATTAAGTAAATAGGTTATTATAAATTCATCTTTACTCCTATTTCTATTGTAAGCTTATTATTAACATTCTTAAGGTAGTATATAGTTACGATAGCTTTAAGTTACCTGTTTCTACTTAGAAGCTATCTGTAGGATCCCTTAGAAGGTATTATAACCTTATCTCTTTAGGTATTCCTTACTAATCTATAGTTAAGTAGTAGTAATAAATACTAATAATAGTTAAACTACTAATTAGTATTAGTTTACAACTAGTAAATATAGTAATCAATCGATTATTTTTAACTAGATTATAACTGATACTTCTATTTCATTATATCTAAGTCTATATTACAGTATATATATACACACTATACACTATTAGGATTAATCTATAGAATAATCCCTCATATCTAATTAGTCTAAAAAGTAGGTCATCTAGTGTATTACCCACTATTATAGCTTTTGCCACATTAGTATCTGTTTAACCTAACAGTAAACTTTCTTTTTACCTTTTAACTATAATATACTATATTTCTATATATATAATAAAATTAATTAAATAATCTATATCTTTTAACCAAATAACCTTCGAAATTTCCTCCTTTTATTTCAAATAAGTAACCTATCCCTCTATATAAACTATTATATTATTTATATTAACAAATCTCTCTAGAGTATAGTTTAGAAACCTTTTAGTAAAGATATTAGTAAAATTATCCTTACTATTAATCTACTATATTTTATAAAGTTCTTAATACTTATATAATTATCTTAAAGCTATAATATTGATTATAAGCTTCTTCTCTTTTATAGTATTAAGCTTTATAAGGTATTTATATAGTAAATATAAGTTAGTATAGATAATTATAAGGATAGAAGGAAAGTTATAATAAGCTATAATCTTTCGCAAAAATATAGTAATAATATATATAAAGTTTATATTAGTAACTATAATATAGATCTCTAAGGTAAATATATTTCTAGTTATTCTTTTACTTTTAGTTAAAATGTAGTAAACTAGATTACCTTAGATTATTAACTTACCTTTACTAATAGTTATCTTTTAGCCTAAAATTATTATAAATTCCAGTTGAAATAATAGGTTAATATTATTAGTAAAGAAGCTTTCTATAAAAATATAGAGGTATATCTTAGAGAAGTTAAAAGAAATAAAACTTAATCCTTAATCTAAATATTCTATTTACTATTTAATATACTTATTAAAAGTAGTAATATTATTGCTAGAGGGTTATTATTATTATACTATATATAAGAGGTTAAAGAATACCTCAGGCTGGTAAATTAAAGTAATATATACTCTATATATATTATTTAATATAGCTTTTTTAAGTATCTTAAAGTTTATAAGGATATTAATAATAATAAGCTTATAGTTTTAATTCTTTTACTTAAGAAGAAGGTTCTTACCTTAAAGGGAAAGTATATTACTATTAAATACTAGTAATATTAACTCTATAAGAAAGATGTTAGATTTAAACTTTTACTAGTTCTTTATCCTCCTACTAAATTAAAATAGTATTAGAAAAACTAAGAATATTATCAGTTTATATACTAATTACACTAAATACCTTATTATTAGGTTATAATATAAGAGAGTAAGAATGATAAGTAAATATCTCTATATATAATTATTCTTTATAATATTTTAATTATATTACCTATTAGTAAGTATTAGTTTTAGCTAAACTTTAAAGTAGTTAAGAATTATTATTGTAAATTCTAGAGAATATTAATCTTTAAGGTAAGTAGATAACTTAATTATAATATATCTTATAACTTTAGTTTTAGCCTAAATATAAATGTAAATAATATCTTTTAGCTAAAAGAGAAAACTTTATTCTTTTATTAATATAGAAATAATAGCTATAATTAATCTTTAGTTACTTCTCTAAATTAAAATAAACTAAGTAAAACTTATAAATTTTCTATTATCTTCAAAATTTTAAATTATAAGTTTTAATTTCTTATACACTTAGTTACTATTCTTATTCTTAATTTTATCAATAATTTGAGACTGAAAAATAATATAATTGTAATAGAGAATAAAATTATACTAAATAATCTTAACTATACTATTATTAATAATATTTTCTATTTTCTTCTTTATTAACTTTTTAAAAAGAAAGCTAGAAATAATAATAATTTTTTTTAGTACAGAAATCTAGAGAGAGTTAAATTAGATTCTTCCTTAACTATAAGAAAGATTATAAATTAATCTTCTTAGTTACCTTCTTATTAAGAAAGATTTCTCTAGTTAAATATAACTTTTAAGAGTGTAAGAAATAATCTTATATTTCTTTAATATCTAGTATACTCATTTTTATTAGAGAGTAGTAATATATTACTTTTAATATCAAGAGGGAGGATACTATTATCTTCTAGTATCTGTAAAGTATTTAGAAGTTTAGAAATAATAGGAAATGAAATTAAGATAAGTAAGGTTTTTTAAGAGGAATCTCTAACTTTATTAATATTATTATTACTATACCTACAGTAGAAATATTCTTATACTTTTACTGGAATATATAATTAAGGAGGAGTATTATTATTTTTATAATATATTTTTATAGTAGCCAAGTAGAACTCTTAAGAACTATAAGGAAAGCTAATATTATATATCTTCTATAAGTAGTAAGTAGATAGAAGAAACTTTACTAATCTTTCTTTTTTTATAATATATATATAAGAGATTATAGTAGGAAACTTATAACTTATAATATATTAGGATTATTATGAGTAACTATAGTAGTATTTATAATTCTTTTTATATATTTATAATAGATAACTTTAGGTACTTTTTAGACTATTTATATTTATAAGACTATTTCTAGAGATAAAATAGAACTCTTAGTAATTTAAAGGTAGACTCTAAAAACAAGAAGTATAAATATAAGACTATTTATACTAGTAGTATTATTTATTAACTTATAAGCAGCCTGGAGGTAATATTTTTATAATAATAATAGATATTCTTAATAATAAATCTTATATATATAATAGAGAAGAATATAATAATATTCTATCTTACTAATATTATTATAAATCTTAATCAATATAATTCTAATAGTTAAGCTTATTATTTTAGCTTCTAAGTGAAAATCTTTAGATTAAAAGTTTATTTTAATATTAGTAGAAATAACATTAGGTAAATCTAGGTTAAATTTAATTTAGTATATCTTAAAAACTTTCTATATCAATTTTACTAAAATATTAGGTAGAAATTAAATAATATTAAAAGTTATAGCTATATTAATAATATAGAGGATAAAGTAGTTACCTTTAAGGTAAAGTATATTAATAATAACTTTAAAATTACAGTTAATATTATTATGGAAAGTAAATCTAAATTAAGAGGAAATAGTATTATTTATTTAGTATTAATAGTAGTATTTTTTAAAAACTATAGAAACTTCTTAATTAACTTAATATCTAGCTTTATAGAGAATTCCTTTAAGATATATAATAAATATATATCTAAAATAATAATAAAGTCTTTAATCTCAATTTCTATTAAGTATAAAGAAGTAAATATCTCCTTCTTATCTAATAATATCTATAAATATTCCTATTAATATATAATTAAAATAACTTTCTTCTTTTAATATAACTAGTTATAGATATTATTAAAAATTATATTAAGGTATTTTATATTAATAAAGTATAATAGAAATAAAGTTTTATAAGAAACTATATAGAATATTATTATACTGAATAGTATAAGTATATTAACTATACTTATTATCTTTATAGATTTACCTTCTCAAAAATAAATAGAAATTAATTCTCCTCTAGAAACCTTTACGAAAATAAAGAAAAAGATAGTTTATTTCAGATTATTAAACTAGAAATAGCTAGCTATAAAGTAGCTAGTAGTATTTAAGTTAGGTAAAATCCCTTAGAAAACTATATCTAAATATTATTCTTTAAGAATAAATATAGATATTAAAATAGTAATCTCTTTAGTTATATTATCTTCTTTTATTAGAATATAAATTACTACTTAATTCTGAAGGATTCTTATATTCTTTTAGCTATCTAGAGATATAAGTTATTCTTTAAAGTAAGTAATTATAAAGTTATTTAAAAAGTTACTTAGAAAACTAAATATCTTAAGTTAATTCTCAAGTTAATAATTTTAGAGATAATATATTATTATATTATCTTTAATAGTAATCTTATAAATATCTCTAGAGGTATTATTTAAGTTTTCTACTTTCTTTTAATATATAAGAGAATAGTAATAAGTAAATATTAATATATCTATTATATAGAAATTAGATTTATATTAGTTATAAAAATCTCTTCTCTCTTTAAGAAAGTATCTTATTAATTAGTAACTAAATTTACTATATATATTAAAATGGGGTGGGATTCTGGATAGACCTCTATTGAAATAGGGTGAGACTCTAGATAGACCTCTATTGAAATGGGGTGAGACCCTAGATAGACCTCTATTGAAATAGGGTAGAATAATAATAATAAAAACAAGTAAAAGAACCCTATAAAAGAGTGGCTGTAACGGCTATATAGCTGTAACTGTATAACTATATCAAAAAGGAGTCAAAAATGAAGGGAAAAACTAGCTTCTATTCTCTACTGTAACTGGCTTACTACGCTACAGTTAAATACGTGGCTATGTAGGGCTGTAGCCCTACGTACGGCCAGTAGCCACGTAGCCTCTCCGTACGGCCCAGTTGGCCCCATGGCCACCCATGGCCTCATGGCCCCCAGGCCCATCACAATCCTCCCCATTTTTGAAAGCCTGCGCCCCCGCGCGTTCAAAAATCCAGACAAAAACAAAAACCTAACCAGCCCCGCAGGGTAAAAAAAAAGTCGAAAAACGGATTAGAACCATAGCCCTCAGCTATGCGTACATATATACGTAACCCCTTAGCCACAAAACCCTTATTATTTATACTAATAAACCACTTTCATATATATAAGTATTACCTCCCCTGGCTGGAAGTCTATCAAAGTTGCCACGCGCGGCATATACCACCCCTGGGGGTATTCTTCCTCCCCAGAGTGGTCTTTCCTTTCAAACCAGGTATTTTTGATGTGGTCTTGCATGCGTAACAATCGATAAATTATCGTAACTGTAGAGCCGTATTCGGTCGGGTTTCATTCTTCTTTTTCGTGAGGCCTCGAGGGCCCTAGGGTGGCATACGTGTGGCCGTAACGTAGCCATAGCCTACGTAGCTATAGCCATACGCGGTTGTGGCCATACGCGGCCGTAGGTCTTGCGAATCGATTGACATGGCTGTAGCCGTCGTTTTTGTGATTTTCGGGGGTTTATTCGAGGGATCCGTAAGATCCGTGGCATCCGTGGGATCCGTGGCCTTCGTGGCCTACGTAGCTATGGCATACATAGCTAGCCCTCTTGTTACTTTCGTTGGTTTTCGACGCTTTTGCCGTACGTATGGCTGTAGCTGTAGCCCACGAAGCCGTGGCATCCGCATAGCCATAGCCTCCGCATGATCCATAGTATCCATGGGATCTGTAGCATCCGTAGGGCTGTAGCAATTAAACAAACAGTCATATTCAAACGTAGTTAACAGCATTAGTCTGTAAATAGGTTGGTTAGTCTATTAGCCTATCGGCAGGTTCGTTTAGACAGCATAGAAGTGTCCACCTATCACAGCCTTAATGAAAAGGAAGTAATAGGTATGAATCCTGGATGGACCTCCATTGAAATGGGGTGAGATCCTGGATGGACCTCCATTGAAATGGGGTGAGATCCTGGATGGACCTCCATTGAAATGGGGTGAGACCCTGGATGGACCTCCATTGAAATAGGGTGGAACAACAACAACAAAAACAAGCAAAAGAACCCTATAAAAGAGTGGCTGTAACAGCTATATAGCTGTAGCCATATAGCTGTATCAAAAAGGGGTCAAAAACGAAGGGAAAAACTGGCTTCTATTCTTTGCTGTAACTGGCTTGCTACGCTACAGTTAAATACGTGGCTACGTAGGGCTGTAGCCCTACG